>CM075782.1:32526976-33126976 GCA_037974665.1 Ehretia macrophylla
CTGATACCACTTTGTTGGAATATGGAAGAGGCTATTTTATCGTAGAGAGAAAAAGAAGAAAAATAATATGGACACTCTAAACGAAATCTTTATTTGTTCTAATATTTGGTATGATTACAATTGAAAGAACTGACCCCTATTTATAGATTTACAAAAATCCTCAGTTCTTTCAATTGTAGTCATACCAAATATTAGAACAAATAAAGATTTCGTTTAGAGTGTCCATATTTTTTTTTCTCTCTACGATAAAATAGCTCTTCCATATTTCAACTTGCGTAGTTTTTTTTTTTTAAAAAGGACAAAGATAAGCAATATTTTTTTTAAAACAAAATGTTAGGGCCCCCTTTAATTTTGATATTTGTTTATCGTCAATTGTTAAGAATCATAAGTTTCTATCTTAAAACTAGTATCATAAGTTTATATCTTAAAACTAATTGGTGCCAAGTGGAATAGTCCAAGATTTTATAATTAGGTAGCCTTAGAGTTTTTGATTTTCCCATATGGGACACATATTATATTCTAACACTCCCCTTTATGTGTAACCTGATTTGAGAGGAGTCATATGTGAAAGATTGAATTACACACGTAGAAGAGCCATAGGTGGAAGAGATTAAACACACCTGGAAAGGCCAGAACGTGAAAGATTAGATCACACGCGTGGGGAGTGTTAGAATATACACTTGTCGCACATCGAAAAATCAGAAACTCTAAGACCACCTTATAAGATCTTGGGGTATTCCACTTGGCATCAATTGATTTTAAGATAGAGCCTCAGTTATCTTATCACGTTCACCCAGTAAAGCATAAATGCCTAAGAAATCGAGAACAATAAGAGTATTTGTTAATGTTCAGTTATGTAATTAGTCCATGCCACTTAAAAGGATAAGGCATGTTTGATTTGGTTAAGTCTGATATAGTTTTGTAACATATATATTCGTCATGCGCAAGACTAAGCTCGTATTTGACTTCTATAGAGTTCATTCTAATTGCTATTTATACAACTGATTCATAGTACTGACACGTCTCTTATACTCGAAAGGACTCGCATCCAATAGTGAGTCTATTTCCAAGCGGAGTGTCACATTATTCGACAATGCTAAATAAGAGAATTTCCTTTTACTTTCAGGTGCTGCTTCCCGGTAAGTGCATGCAGCAACCTTTTCAGACTGGAACTCAAGGAAGGAAATTTGGCTCCTATAAGGACTTTTAGACAAATGTTTTAGCCTCTTCTCCTTGTCATAATAGCTATATGTATTCAAAGTTGTCCTAATCGATCTTTCTGTGCAAATGATGAAAATGATCATGTGACTTCACAGGTGCTATTTTTTTGGACTAACTTGAAATTAGATATCAACTTAAAAATCGAAAAGATAATTTCATGGGTATATAAATAATTTCTTGATTTTCCGTTGAAATGTAATGAATTAAAAGGATAACAGGAAAACTTCGAGACATGATACCAGACATCTTAAGAGATCCAGTGGTACGGAAGGTCATCTAGTCCCAAGGCTCGAGCAAAGTGTTTTTGTTTCTCATTATCTGTGAAAATATAAACTTCACGAAAAAACAAAACGGAAAAGTGAGGTAAAATATTCGTAAGTACTACAATCCCCAAAAATAACGTGAGGTCCTTTTCTTATGAAAAAATTAATATAGATGCAATATAATGAGAAATTTCAAAATTTTCTGTTCAAGCTTGATGAAGATAATGAGAAAGACCAAATTAACAATTTTTGTAAAATATTAGAAATGCATAAATCTAAATTTTTTTAAAAATTATGATTTAATAAAAAATCAAGGTTGATCCTTTCTTTCTCATCAGCAGATAGTTTGTCTCTCCATGTCATGTGTTGGACTCAAATTGACTAGAAAAATTAACTAATTGACGTGGAAACAACGTTGAAAAAAAGTCTTTGACGAAAGTTCAGAGCCAGTACTCTTGGACTTCATACTATGATGATAGTTATTCATAAATATATATTTTTTAACGTTATTCTGGTAGTGTTCATTAGTTTTTTTTTTCTTTTTTCTTTTGATCGAATTTCATTAGGTCGTTAACAGTTTAATTGATTAAAATGTTTAGGTGAACATTGTTAATTTTAGGTCAAAATTCTAGAGTTCGAATTGAGATTAAACTTTTTTTTTTATTTTTAATTCAAGAGAGGCCTAAGTCATTTTACATAATTTAAGATGTTATACACAAGAATTAATCTCAAAACATCTCACACTTAAAGCGAGAGTCAATTGAGGTCAAAATTTCACAGATAAAAGATGATCGTTATTAGAACTCAATAGATTCTTGACAAATCACAGGATTCTCTCCAGCTGCTCTCTATTTTTTGGTTTTACTGGCTTGAAATTTGTCATATAAAGAACGACATGTAATTTGATTAGTTTCTTGGAGAAGTTAATGTTATAGAAAACTATTTGTAAATTGCCAAGAATGAAGAAAGTCATTTCCTTTCTTATGCTTAAAATATCAGTCTCACTTACAAGCCTAGAGGTCTAAACTCGGGATGTGAAACACGCCATTTGTTTCTATCGCTTTTCCTTAATATTTTATCAAGCCATGCCGTGTCTTGGACTCAAATTGATTAGGAAAGTTGATTTTCTTTTTGGGTCAGTGGAAAATTGAATTGATTGATGTGGCAACAACGTAAAAGAAAAATCATTGACGAAAGTTTAAAGCGGAGTGCTCTTGGACTATATGCTTACTTCGACCAAAAAAGAAAACAAGACAAGACTTTATGCTACAATGTATTTGGGTATGCATGAAAGGAAAACGCTTTTCCACCGATGAAAAATGAAAGAGACTTCAAAATTAATATAGTGACATGATGACACCTTCAAAATCTGCTAAAAGTTGAGGAGATCGAGAGAAAAGAATGAATTGGGGCAACTTTTCGTTAATTTTTCTATGTGTATGGGATTATGTCATATCTGTCTGTATAGTTAAGCTTGGAACAAAACTTTAATGGCTTGGACTTTGAGGTGTTAGATGATAATGCAGAATGGAATGAGCATGTAGCTATAAAAGTAGGGACGGAGTTGGGGAAAACCGCTATAAAAGTAGGGACGGAGTCGGGGAAAACCGCCTTCTATATACGGGCAAATTCAGATATTATTCTCAGCTAGGGCTAAAATATATATATTTTTAATTATATAGTATATTTTTTATTCAGTGAAGGATAATTAATTTTTTTAGCAAAATATACATAGAAATTTAATTTAATTTTTTTCAAAAAAATACGTGAAAGTTTTAATCTTTTTCTGAGTAAGTGCTGACTTCAGCCTTACTCGCTCTCTGTTGCATCCACCCCTGCTTCCATACCTATTTTTTTATCTATGTATTTTGTTTTCCAAACAAAAGATTATGTACTTTTCCCTTTACTTAATTCCCGTAACTTTTTCTCAATTTCTCCTCTCATTTTTCCTTTTTCAATTTTTATCACTTCATTCTCCCTTTTACTTTTTTTTTTTCCAGTTTTCCTCTTTTCCCCATCCCGCACTCCTCTCTCTCCTTTTATCATCCCTTTTCCCTCGTTCCATTCTCTAGTGGCAATTCCCTCCCTACTACCCTTCCCACAGGCTACAACACAAGCCCCTTTTCTCTTTCTTATGACGCAGGTGCAGTCCTATTTTCTTCCTCAATTTTTAATTTTCAAAACATACACAAATAAAGGTAAAGTAGTAGCTTAATTTTTTGGTGAGGTAATACTATGCATAATTCTTTTTTTCTTTTTTTTTATTAGTCAGTGATTTTTTTATTTTTTATTTTGTAAAACTCATTGCTTTTCTTTGTTGTCAAAGAGATTTTTCCTTTTCATAATCTTATATAAATATATTTTGATAACTATTATTCTTTAGATTTGTTTATGTTTAAAATTTTTAATATCATTAATTTTCTTAATTGAATTTTAACACCTAATATTAAATTCTTAGCTTTGTCCCTGCATAAAAGGGTAGTTTAAATTTCATCGTACAAGAAATTCGTTGGATTCTTACAGCACTTTGTTGTGATAGAGAGACACACACACCAGCGAACCAACACAAATTTACGTGGTTAGGTCACCTATGTCTCGATAATCCATTATTTATCAAAATAATGATTATAACATTTTACCTAGATAAATAATTATAAGAAGTCCCTCGTTTAGACTCACAACCGGCCCCTAAATCCGGATACACATTCTCTAGACCTATGATTAGAAATGACAACGGGTCGGATACCTACTAAAATGTATAAAACCAAACCCAAACCCGTTTAAATTATATTTTACCAAACCCGTGACGGAAATCCATCAGGTTTAGATTTTGCTTACCAAACCCGAACCCGTTAAATATTCAGAAACCCGCAGATACCAACCCAACCCGTTAATGAATAGAAAAAAAAATTTTAAAAGAAAAACTTAATTTTTTTTAAAGAAATAAAACAAGTACTAAAATAATGACAAATCGCAATGGATTAGAAAACGTAAATTAAATTTATTCTCTATTACCAAACTTAAACTTAATAAAAACATTCAACAAAATATTTATGCTGAGAAGTTATCATCCTTCCATAATAATAGAAATAACCTGAAGAAAAAAGAACATAAAGTACTTGTCATAATTGTAAATTATCATTCTCGTTTGAATTATTCAATAATTGAGCGGTTGTATTAGTTGAATTAGATAAAAATAATAGGTAAACATAAATAATAAGAGTTGGGTTATAGCCCACAACTATTAATTTTAGACCAATATTAAAAAATTATCTTTTCTTAAGTAATATATTATTTGTATATGTATGTAAATATATAAACATTTTTATTAATTTATTTTTACTAAATTACTAATCGGGTTCTCGGGTTTCGGGTTTTTCTAAATTGTTATTACCAAACCCTATCGGACTACCGGTCAGTAATCACTTGTAAAAATCAAACCCTAACAGATACTCCATCAGTTTCGTAAACGGGGTTATAATTGGGTCGGATACCCATCGGATTCGGGTTTAAACTCTACCCGTTGCCATCCCTACCTATGATACATGACACCAATAACGACTTTACAAACCATAATATTTTATTCAAGCATAAAGAATGATATATTACATTATAATATATATATATATATATATATATATATATATATATATATATATATAGACATATATTATATACACTTTACTAACTAGAATATTTTAGTTGTAGGTGACTGTGTACCAAGCACCAATTCGTTGGAGAAAGAAAAATTGGTAAAAGTGAATACCAATTGATAAGGGCTGATCGATCAATCAAGAGCAAAAATTGGTAAAGATGAATGAGGAATTCAATGTGAGATTCCTAAGGATAAGGAATCTTCGAGGAGGAAGATTCTCCCGAGAAGCCCAATCAATCGCCTTAAGAATTATATACGTGATATCATGTCTAATAAGTGAGATTATTATATATAAATAAAATGCATAACACCCTCTTATACTATATGAAAGTTGTACAATAAACTCTATATTTTAAAAAGTACCAAATACCCCTCCTGTGTTATACTAAATGCTGCACACTCTCCCCAATTTAAAACTCCATTAATATTCATTAACAACATGGGTAAAATGACCCTATTGTCCTTTATTTAATTTTTATTTTCTCTTTTCTTGTTTCCTTTTTCTTTTTCATTTTTTACGTTTTTATTTTTCACTCAATGGTGAGGCAATGATTTGCTCCAATTGTATGATAACTCGTGGCTCTATTCATCCAGTGGTTTGATGACACATGGAAATGACATGTCCTTGAGACAAAATTATGTAGGAACCAGCGCAGCTGGAAATTGAACATGCAACCTTTCAATTTTTAAGCTTAAAGAATAACCACTAGGCAAAGCCTCACATTTGATAAATTTAAAGCATCCATTTATCTATATATTTTCTTTACTTTAGTAACCTCATTCCACACTACCAACCGTCACCATCCTTTGCCATCTCTTTTCCACCGTTACCACCTTCCCCATCTACACCAACTCTCGACCCAAAAGAAAAAAAAAATATTTATCAACTTTCTTTAACGGATCTAGCTAAGGCTATGCCTTATTAACATTTACTAGGCCAAGTAAACACAAACCAACTAAATAATAATTGGAAATAAAATTCAATAAAATGAAGAAAATGTTCAAAGAAGAAGTGGAAGGATTCGAGCTGCTCCACCACTTCCACCATCACTACCACCACAAGCAACGAACTAATACCTGACCACCAAGAAGGAAAAAATAAAGGAACAAGAAAAATGATTGTTAGATTAATAAGTTGAAGTGGTAATTATGAAAATTGATTTTGGTGATAAAACCGATAGTTAAGAGAGGAAAAAATTGGATTGCAACGCAAAGCGTTTTTATTTTGTTGCATATACAATCCACAACTCCATTTGCAATAGACTAAGTGGAGGTGGTTTGGTTGTTGGTGAAGATGAAGAAGAGGTTTAAAAAAAATAAATAAGTAATAAATGAAGAGTATTTTGGTCATATAAAATTTGTTTGAAGGCACTCTCAGTTAATTATAGCTGAAAATTGAACAACAAGGGGGATAATGCAACATTTTATTTAACACATGGGGGTATTTGCTAGTTTTTAAAATATAGGGTTTATTATGCAACTTTTGTATAACACAAAGGGGTATCATACACTTTTGAGAAAAGGGGTATTTTCGTCATTCTCCATGTGTTTTATAGCTTGATACGTTTCATATTTGCATTATAGGCGTGTGTATCACACTCACGTTAAAATTGACGGTAGGGGTTTATTTGCAACATTTTCAATAACATAGGGTTTATGGTGTTACTTTTTAAAACACATGATTTGTGACGCAACTTTATGAAAACCCTAGGTGATATGATGCATTTTACTCTTATATATATGATCGTACATATTTGAAAAAAAGTCACTTCTATCTGATACACTCATGAATATTTAGTCTGATCTTACTAATTTGAAGGTCGAAAGGGTCCCCAAACACAACTACAAGATTCCTTATTTTGCACGTTTATTACGAGTAAATTGCTTGCCGCCCCCCTGTGTTTTGCTCGAAATACTCATTCACCCCCTGTGTTTTTAAAATAGGCTCATTACCTCCCTGTGATTTTCGAAATGTAGCTGACCGCCCCCTCCGTTAGAAAAACCGTTTAATTTAACGGCAATTGTAACACACGCGCTTAAAATGCGATTTTTTTATGCTTTTGGTTAAAATAAATTCTTTGTTGGACAAAAATACCCTTTTAGTAAATTGTTTGCCGCCCTCCTGTGTTTTTCCTGAAATACTCATTCACCCCCTTGTGTTTTTAAAATAGGCTCATTACCCCTCTGTGTTTTTTCAATTTTAACTTTATGTAAGGGTATAACGATCAATTAACTAATTTGGTAACGTTTGCTAACGGAATAAGTGATTTTGGATGCGTCAGCTTAATCGAAAAAACACAAGGGGGTAATGAGCCTATTTTAAAAACACAGGGGGTGAATGAGTATTTCGGGCAAAACACAGGGGGGTGGCAAGCAATTTACTCCGTTTATTACTATCGGAATAGGAGACATGGATTTACCTTAACACCAATTTTCTTCTTCCAGCGAATATTTTGCCATGCCTTGTCTTAGATTCAAAATTGACTTAATTGATGTTGAAGAAGCGTGAAAGAAAAGTCACAAGGAAAGTCCAGAGAGGAGTGTTAGTGAAATAAAAAATTCTTTTAAAACAAAAAAAGAAAATTAAGGTGACTAAAATGTTAATATTGTGACACGATGACACCTTCAGAATCTGTTAAAAAGGTTGAGGGGATCAACAGAAAAGAATGGCACGGTTCTATTAATTTTTTTTTGGAGTGAATTGCTTCTAGCTCTTATGTTTTGTCATAAATACTCATTCATTCTCTGTCTTTTTAAAATATGCTTATTACTCACTATGATTTTCAGAGTGTAGCTGACGCATCTCAACTCGCTAACACCGTTAATAAAGTTAACAGAACTGGTAAAATGACCACTTTACCACTTATTTTTCTCCTTTTTTTTCCCTTTTATTTCCTTTTCTAGTTTCTCCTTCATCGTCTTTCTTCTTCATCTACTTTCTCTTCTTATTTGTTCACTTGTTTTTACAGAAAACAAACACACACTTTTTCTCTCTCTAGACACACACACACACCCACGACAAATGGAAATGAGCAAAATCAGAGCAAGTTTAGTGAGTTCAGCAGTTTGGGATAGGGGTAACAGGTGGCGGGTGGCGGCTTTGAGGTGGGAAGAGTGGTGGAGGTTGGGGGGGTTTGGGATTGAGCCATTGAGGAAGAAGATGGCTGTGTCGGGTTTGGGGTGAGGTATTTTGATTAACATCTATATAGATTAAACAGTAAACTTCAATTTTATAAGTGCTCTTGGGTTCAAATCTAAGCAATAGCAGGCATTTTCATTTTTGTAAGCGATTTCATCTAGTGACTGAGAAAAGTTCTTGTAAGCAGCAGGATTCGAACACAAATGACTTCAAACTTTACCCAGTAACCACTGGGACAAACATGTGACACCTGAATAATTTGTCAAACAAATCATTTTAGATGCTGTCTCGTTTCTCTCTCTCTGTGAACACAGCCCAACCACCATTGTCATCCATTATCACTCACAAACAACACCAATCACGCCATTATTTTTAAATTTTCATCATCCTACTTTTTAAGTTCACAGTTATATGTATGTGTGTGGGTATGTTTATATGTATATGTATATATGTGTGTGGGTGTGTTTATTTGTATATGTATATATAATATGTATACACACAACATATACACATACATATATAAACATACACCAACACGAAATACATGTGTGTTTGGGTACGTCTGTATGTGTGTGAATGCGTGTTGGTGTGTGTGGTCTATTACATCTCATATCTGTCATTTTATTACCTTTATATCAGTAATCAATTGTTTATTATGTCTCAAATTCAATACAGTTTGATGACCCCTTAAAACCGACCCCAAAAAAAAAAAGATGACACCTTAAAAGTCCGTTAAAGTGATTCCACCAATAAAAAATTTAAGATGGGTCATGAGCTACACATCTAGAAGCCATCCACGTTTGAAGTTTGGCCAAAAAATTGAGGTAATGGTGGCACCCACATTTTTGAAATTCTGGCAAATAAAATTTCACAGCAGACTATTTGAAGCAGCGGTTTTTTCAAGATATGCAGGCTTTGCTCATGGCACGTCTTTGACAAAGCTACATGCGTTGGTGGAATTCATCACAAATCCTCTTTTTGATTAGCATATGTAGGGCCTTGAGCAGAAAGTTTAAGGTATTGGATGAGAAAGGAATTCAACGTGTTTTGGATTGATGGTGATCCAAGCATACGCAGATATCTGTGATCAAGTATGCCACTCTATAGAGGGTGAGAGAAAATTGTCATATGTCAAGTTAAAATTCCTTGAGTAATAGAGTAATTACGTTATTAGGATAAATTTTCGTTAAGGGTCGAACCAATAAAAAATAAAAAAATTATGTGTACATGGTATTTGTTTGTCCGATCCATCCCAACAGAAGAATGGCACAATTATATAGGCAATTTTTTTTTGGATGACGTGAAATTTAACTGGCGGAGTCCGACCATCAGATTATTCGGCGGACTTCGACTACAAACTGATTAATCCCAAGTCCCGACAATTGGAATTTAAACGCTCCCATACATGCACCTGGTCAGTCAAGGGTGGGAACTCTAGATCAGTGATGAGTGTTAAACCCGCAACTTTACAAAAATAATTTTACCCTACTATCGATGGACCATGCCTATGGGGCAGTTATATAGACTTAATAATGTGCAAAAAATGTTTGACACAACTTTTCGTTAATATTTTTGCGTTTAGGTGTCATCTCATATCTGTCTCTTGAATGATATATTTTGAAACCCTTTCTTTCTTCTTTTTTTTTTTTCCTTCCTTCGAGGGAGGCAAAAGCCGAGAAGCTAAATTAAAGAGGGGATTTTTTTCACCCCTAAAATCTTTCTCCATCAATGATAGCACAGATCTTAGGGGGTTGTCAATTCGAGAAACTTGAAACTGTTGTTGTGACCCCAAGTTTGCTAAAGTATCAGCACATCTATTAGTTTCACGAAAGATATGAGTCAATTTATAACTATTGTGGCGTAAGAGTATACACTTGCAGTCTTCAACTATAGGGCGTAGAAGACCAAACAAATACGGAGTTGCCCTTTAACAAATTACACACAATAGCAGAGTCAATCTCAATTTGAAGTTCTTCAATCTGTAAACTCTCAGCTAATTTAACTCCTTCCAATAAAGCGAGTAATTTAGCTCAACAACTCGTCGATACCCCCAAGTTAGATGCAAAGCTAGTGACCCACTTGCCATGCATACTGCGAATAATTCCTCCTGCCCCTACAACACTAGGATTACTTTTGGCACAATCATCAATATTTAATTTGTACTTACTACTTGGTCTTATCCATCCAACATTAATAAGACATTTATGGTGAGAGTTAGAGATACCATGAGTATTCCAAGTAACAATATTATCCCATATTTATTTAAAAATCAATGTCTCCATATCATTGTTTGACATAAATTTGCCATCTCTAAAAAGTGCGTCGTTGTGGCACTTCGAGATAAGCCACAATTTAGTTCCAAAAATGATGCACCAATTCAAACCTCGACAAAGAGCCGAGCTTTTGGTATTGCCATTCCACCAATCGGTCCAATTTGACTAGAAGAATAACCCATGATTTTGTTGAAGGATGAGCTGCTCCCAAACCTGTTTTACTCACGGGCAAGACTTTAAGATGTGCTCAACACCTTCTACTCTTGCACCACAAATCTAGCAGGCCGCGCTATCAATAAGCCCTCTACGAGATAATTGGAAACCATAAGCAAGACAACGGTGTGCTGCTTGCGAGAGCAAGGTTCTGACACATTGAGGGCATTTCAGATTCCGAATCGCTTCCCACTTAATTCCAATTGTATCAGTCATCAGAGAGCCATGTCAGAAAGTCGTGGCTATAGAGAACACCCTACTCGAATTAAGGGACCAACAAACAAAATCTTCCACTGGATTATCAATCTGTAGAACGGAGGATAGAGGGAGTAACTCTTGTAAAGCAACCCTGTCCCATGAATCATCTTCTCCCACAAAATGACTAATAGGAAGATCTAATTGTTCTTGAGGCACAGGAGACACAACAACATCAATAAGAGGACCATCAGTACCCACCCAATGATCAGTCCAAAAATGTATCGAATTACTATTGCAAGCAACCCCTCGAAGACCACTATGAAGAAGATCATGCCCCTTCATGATGTTTTTCACAATTACTGAATCAGAGTTCTTCACATTGTACTGGAGGAAATTGTTATGAAAATATTTAGATTTCAAAAAAGAGACCCAAAGGAGATGGGGTTCATTCACAAGGAAAACTGTTTGTTCCCTTGTGGTCTTTTCTCTCTCACAACACAAATATCATTCGATAAGTAGTATCAACAATGAATTAAGCTTAGCAATTTGCGCGGGCTCAGTTCAAAAGTTGTCTCGTTGGGCCATGTAAAATGAAAATCTACCTGTGGAGGAGGTCCGGGACTAGGTCACCCTCTCCCCCTCCCCCTCCCCATTCCCAGTAGGTACTCTAAAATTCAATTGTGATACTTCGATTGTTGGTCCAGACTCCTGGGCTGGGGTGGCAGTGGTAGTCCGTGACTCTAGGGGATTAGTAATAGATGGTCGGGCCCACTAGGATTAGTGGGAGGACCCTCGTTAGGCAGAGGCTTTGGCTTGTCAGACAGCATGCTTGTTTCTCTCTACCTATAAGGATCCAGTCTCAGCTATCATTGAATCGGATGCTGCCCCGGGCTACTGAGACATTTAAAGGTTCAACTTTGTGTGATTGAAGTATCTTCTCTATAGTCTACAACTCTCACTCAATCCTATCATCAGTCGTTGTCTTCTCCTTTCATTGGATCAGACGATATGCGAATAAAATTGCAGACTAGGCTGCTCGAGTAGTTAGGATAGGTTGTCTACCTACTTCTTGGTGTTCTCATCTTCCCCTAGAACTATCTACTCTTGTAAAACGTGATGCTGACCCGGTTGAGGTCGGATAATGTAGCTCTAGTTCGGTGTCAATATACATATTGGCCTTTCCAACAAAAAAAAAAGTGATAATCGTGTAATATAGTAGCTTAAACATGGTTATGCAATTTGTACAAATAATTGTTTGATTTAACAGTGATAAAGCGTTGATAAGATGAAAGTCATAAGTTTCAGTAAAGCTTAGTTATCAACTTCAAAATCTAAGCTATAATTTCATGGGTATACAAGCAATTTCTTGATTTTCCGTCCAAATATGATGAAAGGGTAACACGATATATTATACCATATCCCCAAAATTTGCCTAAGGCGAACCTCGAGACATGATTGTTATGCGCCTAAAAAGGAACACCCTTCCTAAATTCACGAGGCATTAAAAGCAAAATAAGACTTTAAACCACAAGCAAGGTAATAAGATTCAGAAAATCTAATTTCAAAGACAAAAAATTTAATGGTCCAAATCTATGCCAACCATCTTTGTGACAAAAAATCTTTGGGAAAACGATATTCCCAAGGACTCAACTTGGTATTGGAGGAACCTTTTGGAACTAAGACCACTGGCGAAGCAAATGATCAAGCATAGCGTTGGAAGAGGGGACAATACTCTTTTCTGGATTGGCCAATGGCACCCACTTTGTGTGCTCACGGACTTCTTTGGCAAAGATACAATTCAGAACATGGGCTTTTACACCAATGCCAAAGTCTCAGATTTCATATCTGATGATCAGTGGAATTGGGGCCCGAACAATCTCATGTTTGAAGACATCACCGATAATCTGGAACATATCACTCCAAACCACAGAATACCAGAAAAGATTAGATGGACTAGAGAAAGAAATGGCAATTTCTCATCTTATTCAGCCAGGAACATCAGAGTTGTTTATGATAAATTTCATGGGCAAATTGTATTAGGTTCAAGAATCATATTCCTACGCACGCCTTTAATTAGAGCTTGGCTGGCATGGCTCAATCGCCTTCCAACTAAGGACATACTCATCTCGTGGGGTTTACATGTTGATCCTTTATGTCAGTTTTGCCTAGACATGATTGAATCTAAAGACCACTTATTTGTGGAATGTGGTTTTGCTCTCGAAGAAAAGCCTTGCATCAACTAAATGCAGAATCAGAGCTTTCTTGGGACAACATACAAGTTGGCTGACTCGGAACAACAACCACAAATCACTGCAATTGATCAATATCAAATTGTTGCTTGCTGCAATTATTTTCCACCTTTGCCGTGAAAGTAACTCTTGCATCCACCAAACAGGAGCGACCAGTGAAACAAATACTCAACATCATCCTTTTTGTTGTGTAGTATAGACTTCAAAATAGGGGAAAATTTAAGTCATGTTTTTTTGAATAGGGTTGTTTGTAGAGCATGGAACATTGATGAAAATATCCTTGTATAGTTAACTGATTTTGGGCATTTTTTATCTTTTGTCCTTTGACTTATAAATATTTTAATTTGTAATTAATACGTCTTGCTTACTTAACAAAAAAAAAAGTTTCCAATATAGATAAAGGATTCAAGTATATCGAAGGAACCAAAATTAAATACGTCTCAAATGAAGTAAATGTGTAGTTAGTTCGAAGATCCTAAGAGATCCAACGTTACGGAAGGTCATCCAGTCCCAAGGCCCAAGCAAAGTATTTTTGTTGCTCATCATCTGTGAAAATATAGATTTCAAGAAAAACAAAACGAAAAATTGAGAGAAAATATTAGTAAGTACTACAGTCCATGCGGTCCTTTTTTTAATAAAAAAATTTAAATGGATGCAATATAAGATTAGGGACCAACTTAAAAATTTGAAGATGATTTGACGGGTATAAAAGTAATTCCATAATTTTTCTATTCAAGTTTGATGAAGATAATGAGAAAGACCAAATTAGCGATTTTGGTTAAATATTAGAAATTCATAAATGTAAGTTTTTGTAACATCATGTATTAATTAAAAAATCCTGAGTAAATATTTTTGTTCTGATATATATTCAAGCTTGCCTTTAGTAAAATAAAAAATAAAAAATCCCGAGTAAAAGAGGTTGACCCTTTTTTTGTCGTCAACGGATACTTTGTCTTGCCATGCTGTGTGTGTTGGACTCAAATTGACTAGAAAAAAATTAAACTAATTGGTGTCAAAACAACGTTAAAGAAAAGTCATTGATGAAAGTTCAGAGCCAGTACTCTGGACTACATACTATGATGATCATTATTTTTAATTGATTAGATTTTTCAGGTGAAAGTTGTTAATTTTAGGCCAAAATTCTAGAGTTCGAATTGAGATTATTTTTATTTTTTTTGTTTTTAATTCAAAAAAGGCTTAAGTTATTTTACATCACTTAACATGTTACACACGAGAATAAATCTCGAGACTTTTTGCACTTAAAATGAGCTTTAATTGAGATTAAAACTTCGTAGATAAAATATGATCGTTATTAGAACTAAATAGATTCTTTACAAATCACAGGATTCTCTCCAGCTACTCTCAATTTTTTGGCTTTACTGGCTTGAAATCTGCCATATAAAGAATGATGTGTAATTTGATTAGTTTCTTGAGAATTTAATGTTACGAAAATTGTTTGTAAACTGCCAAGAATGAAGAAAGCCATTTCCTATTATTTTTATCTGCTTGTAATAAATATATACGGAATTACAACGAATAACGCATTGCTTGTTTGTGTAACCTGTTCCAACCTTTCTTTCAAGATGTTTTCAAGATAGGAGAACAATTTAAGTGATAAAGCCGTTTGTGAATGCCAGATTTAGACCTTAGAACTTATCTATATATAAAGGCTGCAAAATAGAAGATTAAACCAGTTGGACTAACTGAATCGAATCAAATCAAATCAAGACTGACTCGGTTTCAGCTCTAAAATGGCTACTTCTATCACTCTCCTAGCTCGCCGGCTTGACCGGACCTTGTGCCAAGAGGAATCATCTTCTTGACGCACAATGTTATATGAATCCACAAATGAAATAAAAAGAGCATGAAAAACCACAAATTATTAAAATAGTTGTACTCCAAGTGCTTAAAAGAGGATTCCAAATAAAACAATTACAATTCAATTGCCAAATCCGATACATTTAACATAATGAAAACACATAAAACAATTACAGTACTAACCAAAAAAAGAAAAAAAGAGTAAAACAATCTCACTATGTTTCATCATTGCAAGTCTTATACTCAATGGTTGTCTTGGAAGGACTTGTTACCCCCCACTTGCTAGTGCATGCCACTTTATTCATTATTATCTAAAAAAGGAAACAATCAAAGAGTTCAACGAATCAAAAGCTCCGAAAGTAGTAGTCTTCCAACAAAAAAATTATATGTATGAACGATCAAGCCAATGGACAATAGCTGATACAAGAACAAGCGATCACAAGACATATCTAAGATATAAGGGTAAATTATTTGTGTGGTCCCTCAACTATGAGGCGAAGGATAAATTGGTTCTCAAGTTTTTAAAATAAACCTATTGATCCTTGCAGTTACAATAGTGTGACACTGTTTATAACCTCGACCCAAATGACATCTAATGTTTAACGGTTTTGACCCAAATTCCATTCAAAATTTGACAGTCACGTGTTGTACTCATGCCTAAAACATTAAGTTTTGAATAATAATTGAGGCAATCACTAACAGTGTTATATTATTATAAGTCCATGGACTAAAAAGTTCTTTTTTGAAATATTGCGGACCAGCATCCTCCAAATTATAATTGAGGGACTATACAAGTAATAAATACCAAAGAAATAATTATAGGTGTCGAATGAACACGACATGTCAAAATCAACTGGTAAAACAAAATTGGGAGCAAAGAAAATATCATGTGAGATAAGTTGTGGCTATATTATAGCATATTTATTGTGATAATAACATGTTTTGGGTAGAAGACCCCATAGACACACACGTAAGGTATCTGATCAAGATATGGTGAGCAATCATTAAACAAATTGCATAAAATTCACAACTTATAGGATAAGAGCTAATAGATTATTCTCATCTTTGCTAAAAGGAAACAAAATAATGGATATCAAGGAGGAATATCAAGTAGCCAAGGAAATGAATTAACCAATAAAAACTAGATATACTATGTTCAACTGAAAGCTTCCAGTCAGGAAATTATGAAGCCACTACAAAGCTACCATGAGAAACTTAAAAGAAATTGGTACCCATCAAATGTTATAACAATATATTACAGTTGAAGATATAATAAAGAATAGGTCCCTTAACTTTGACGAAAATAAAAAATTGGTTAATTTTAAATTAAAAAATGTGTCTTTTAATTTAGCCCTTTAAATTTACATAAAAAATATATCTTCTTAGATATAGAGAGTGAACATATACGTAAGGATAGTGGGTATACCAAGTTATATCAATGTGCATGTGACGCCCAATTTCAAGTGATAAGTATGCACGATTTTATAATGGCTACCCGTGAGTTCAAAGCTACTTCAAGTGCGGAATAAAATAATGAAACTTCAAAAAAAAATTCTGAATTTTATGTCTTGTGCAATTTAACATGATTCAAGAGTAGGTCTAACAACAAAAAATATTAAAATAGGCAGAAATAAAACCAACAAAAAATTTAAAAAAAATTGAAGAAAATACGACTTAAGAATTCTGTTTGGCATAAAAACAAACATATGGCATGAATGATTTTAATATTCAATAATCAATGGTTTCAAGGTACCAATTAATAGTATTGGTAACACCACACTTACCACAAGAAGAAAAACCAAGGTGCTTGTCACACGTATTGCTCATTCACTATCTCTTCTCCCTCGCGATCAGCTACATAAGTACAAATGTTTGTTCAAATCAGCAACTGTATTTTTTTTTTTTTTTGTTCAAAAAAAGAAATTCATTAAAAACAAAGAATTACACACAAAAGGGCCGAACCAACCCAACCAACAAAAATAGATAGGCCAAAAGGCCCAAAACAGTGGCTAAAAAAGAAATAACATTCCGAAAATGAAATTGGGTTGAGTCCCAACCAGATGGGTCTAAACACAAAACCAAGTCCAGAGTAACACAAAACAACTGGATAAAAAGATCTATGCCTATTTCAGCAGTGGCGTTGGCAGCAGATCGGAGGTCCGATTGCAGTACACAAGTTGTTAGAATTAAACCGAGATATCATGATTTTACAAATACATATTATTTTGTTTTGTTTGCAATTCAGATGAATGCAACCTGCACGCATCAAACAGTATAATATAATTCTTCACTTTTCAAAGTTTTATAATATATATATACTGAGTTTAGGACCCATGCCCCCTATGAAAACTAACTTCACCCATAAATCTTCCCTATCATATTCTCGTCTTCTCACTTTATTTAGGAATTACTTGATGCTAGATGATGATGCAGCTACAATGAAATCAGTGTCGTTACATGCGCAATTATGACCCATTCTCTAACACTTATAATCCAGGTACACGGGATCATCCAAATTTGCGGTGGGATCAAAATCAAGAGGATGTTCAGCAACAAAGAACAAGAGGTTATCCACCAGGATTTCATTCAGTACTACAAGGACAGGTACTTTCAAGCTCTAATTCAGGTTCCAATTCTTACGGAACTACTTTTGAAGAACAGGTTTTGAAAAAGCTTCATAATATGGACCCAATTTTGCAACTAGTAAGTACACATACAAAGGAAATTGCTAACTTGGAAAAACAAGTAGGACAATTGGCTAGCACCATGCAGAAAAGAGAAGAAGGAACACTCCCTACCCAACCAGGTAGGAATCCAAAAGGTAAGACCCATGTAGCAGCTACAAATCAAAAAGTTGAGGATTTTCAAGTTGTCACTACACTGCGAACTGGTAAAAAAGTTGATAACAAGGTAAGCATTGAAGCTTACGAAAATGCCAGGCAAGCAAAGCAAAAAACCAAGTCTCAAGTTACTGTTGATTCATCAAAGAAAGCTGAAGATGAATCTGAAACGGTAACTTCACATGAAAAAGTTCCATTAACTATAAGTTCTAAGGCACCATTTCCACAGGCATTAGGAAATCCACCTGATAAAGAATCTAAAAGGGAAGAAATGCTCAAAACTTTTAAGAAAGTAAAAATCAATTTACCCCTGTTAGAAATCATCAGGCAAGTTCCTGCTTATGCAAAATTTCTCAAGGACTTGTGCACTTAGAAAAGGAGGAATTCAGCTTTGATATCAAACAAGGTAAAGTTGACTAAAAAGGTAAGTTGCATTCTTACCTCTCTTGTTCCGCCAAAATTGAAAGATCCTGGTGCATTCACTATTCCTTGCTCTATTGGTAATCACTGTGTAGATTGTGCCCTTCTTGATTTAGGAGCTAGTATAAATCTTATCCCCTTTAATCTGTTTGAACAGTTAGATATAGGAGAATTGAAACCTACTCATGTCACCCTTCAATTAGTTGATAGATCACTTAGAATCCCTAGGGGCATGATTGAGGATGTTCTGGTAAAGGTTGATGAATTTTATTTT
The DNA here is from genome assembly GCA_037974665.1 of Ehretia macrophylla. Classification (NCBI taxonomy): domain Eukaryota; kingdom Viridiplantae; phylum Streptophyta; class Magnoliopsida; order Boraginales; family Ehretiaceae; genus Ehretia; species Ehretia macrophylla. Next base: position 32,545,540 of record CM075782.1, read on the forward strand.
CCTGTGGATTTTGTTGTTCTAGATATGGAACCAAGAGAAACCTAGAAGTTTCAAACTCCAGTTATACTAGGAAGACCATTCTTAGCAACAGCTAATGCAAAAATTCACTGTGTAACTGGAGAGTTAGAGTTTAAATTTGGAGATATTAAGGTAAAGGTGAATGTTGCTAATGCTGCTAGGTTTGCAAATGGAGATGATGGTCTTGAATGTTTTATTCTTGATAAGATTAATCCATTAATTGAAGAGTCTTTCCTTAGTCTCATGCAAAAAGATTTTTTGGAAGATACTTTGAATCATGGTGAAATAGTTTTGAGTAAGTTTGAGGAAGAATCTGATGAAGATAATGAATCTTTAGAAAGAAATCTAGGATTTGATGAAAAACTTCAAGTGTGTGGAATAGAACCATCCTTGATTCTTTCTAAAGAGCCCTTGCTTCCTTCTATACAATCTTCTCCTGAGTTGGAACTCAAACAACTTCCTAGTCACCTCAAATATGTTTTTCTAGGGTCAGACCAAACACTTCCAGCTATTATTGTTTCTAATCTTTCTTTGGAGCAGGAAGCTAAACCTATTGAGGTATTGTCTAAGAATAAAGAAGTGTTAGGTTGAACTGTTGCAGATCTTAAAGGAATAAATCCCTCTTTTTGCATGCATAAGATCAATTTGGAAGATGGAGCCAAGACATCTAGAAATATGCAATATGAGCTGAATCCGAACATGAGAGAAGTTATGAAGAAGGAAATAGTAAAGTTGTTAGATGCAAGTATCATTTATCCTATTTCTGATAGTAAATGGGTTAGTCTGATACAGGTTGTGCCTAAGACATCATGAATCAATATGGTGACAAATGATAAAGGTGAATTGGTACTTACCCGCACCACAACTGGATGGCGCGTGTGTATTGACTATAGGAAACTCAATGCTGCAACAAGAAATGATCATTTTTCTTTATTCATTGATCAAATTTTAGACAGGTTGGCAGGGCAAGGTTATTATTATTTTCTTGACGGGTACTTGGGATACAACCAGATCCCTGTGGACCTCGAAGATCAGGAAAAGACAACTTTCACATGTCCTTTTGGCACGTTTGTTTACAGAAGAATGTCTTTTGGCCTTTGTAATGCACCAACCACTTTCCAACGCTGCATGATGTCTATTTTCACTGATATGATAGATAAGTTTGTGGAAGTCTTCATGGATGACTTTTCTATCTTTGGTTCTTCATTTGAAATTTGTTTGAATAATCTGTCTTTGGTGTTGAAAAGATGTCAGAAATCTAATCTTGTCCTTAGCTGGGAGAAAAGTCATTTCATGGTGCAAGAAGGAATTGTTCTCGAACACATTATATCTAAGGAAGGAGTTCGGGTTGATAAAGCTAAGGTTGATATTATCTAAAATCTTCCCCATCCTCCAAATGTCAAACAGGTGAAATCGTTCCTTGGACATGCTGGTTTCTACCGATGATTTATAAAGGATTTTAGTAAAATTGCTAGACCTTTATCGAATTTGTTGGCACAAGATACTCCATTCCAATTTGATGAAAAATGTGTTACTATTTTTGAAATGCTAAAAAATTCCCTTTCCACTGCTCCGACAATTCAGCCACCAGACTACTCTATTCCTTTTGAAATTATGTGTGATGCATCTGATTATGCCATAGGAGCAGTTTTAGGTCAAAGCAAGGATCGCATTCCTAGTGTGATCTACTATGCCAGCCGAACTTTAGATGATGCCCAGAAAAACTACACCACTATAGAGAAAGAATTGCTTGCTGTAGTTTTTGCATTAGAAAAATTTCGGTCTTATGTGTTGGGTTCAAAAATAATCATTTATTCTGACCACTCGGCATTAAAATACATGTTGGAAAAGAAAGATGCCAAACCTAGGCTTATTCGATGGTTGTTATTAATTCAAGAATTTGATTTAACAATCAAAGATAAGAAAGGTCGAGAAAATGTAGTTGCTAATCACTTGTCAAGGATTGTAACTCAGGAAATAGAAAATGAATTACCCTTGAAAGATGCATTTCCTGACAAACAATTATTGCTAATTTCTGCTCCTAAACTTCCTTGGTATGCTTATATTGTGAATTATCTTGCAGTAGGTAAAATACCCAAGGAGTGGAACAAGGCTGAGAGGGATCGCTTTTTCTCAAAAGTAAAACATTATTTCTGGGAGGATCCTCATTTATTTCGCATTTGTTTTGATCAAATCATTCGCAGATGCATACCAGCGCCTGAACAGCTAAGCATCATGTCATTTTGTCGTTTGCAGGAATGTGGAGGACATTTTGGAGGACGACGGACAGCTATCAAAATTTTGCAAAGTGGATTTTACTGGCCTACATTGTTCAAAGATGCTCATGAATTTTGCAAGCCATGTGAAAGATGCCAGAAGGCAGGTAACATGGGAAAAAGGGATATGATGCCCTTAAATCCCATTTTAATTTGTGAACTTTTTGATGTATGGGGTATTGACTTCATGGGTCCTTTCCCCATCTCTTTTAGTTTTCAATACATTTTGGTGGGTGTTGATTATGTGTCTAAGTAGATTGAGGCAATTGCGACGCAGACTAATGATCACACTGTTGTGATGAAATTTATTAAAGAAAATATATTTTGTTGCTTTGAAATTTCAAGAGCTATCATTAGTAACGGTGGAAGTCATTTCATTCACCGAACTTTTGAAAAATTGCTGAAGAAATACTCAATCAGTCATAAGGTTGCTACTTCACATCACCCACAAACTAGTGGACAGGTTGAGATTTCTAATAGGGAGATTAAATCAATCCTTAAAAAGACAGTAAGACCTGATAGAAAGGATTGGTCTACTCGATTGAATGATGCACTTTGGGCATATAGAACTGCATATAAGACTCCTATAGAATGTCACATTTTCATTTAGTTTTTGGAAAAACATGTCATTTACCGGTTGAGTTAGAACATAAGGCTTATTGGGCAATTAGGACTATGAATTTTGACTTGCAAAAAGCTGGTGAAAATAGATTGCTCCATCTAAATGAACTTGAAGAGATGCGTGTAGAGGCATAGGACAATGCCAAGATTTATAATGAGAGAATGAAAAGAACGCATGACAAAATGATTATTCGGAAGAATTTTGTTCCTGGAGAAGAAGTGTGGTTATTTAATTCTAAGTTACGATTGTTTTCAGGAAAATTGAGGTCTAGATGGGACGGGCCATTTAGGGTTGAACAAGTTTTTCTGTCCGGTGTTGTCAAGATAAAAGATAAAAAAGATGGAAAAATGATGTTTGTAAAGGGACAAAGGCTAAAACCAGCAATCCGGTTAAAGAATTGAGGTGAAGAGTCCATTGTACTTAAAGACCCAATCCCTGTAGAGTAACAATTTCAAGGTAACTCTGTCTGGCTGAAGACATTAAACTTAGCGCTCCTAGAAGGCAACCTAAGAATTCCTATGGCTATTTGGATTCAATTTTATTTTTATGTCATTTATTTTCTTTACCATATGAGCTTTTCTCTAGCTTAATGTAGTTTGGGTTTTAACCCTGAGAAGCACTCATACAAGTATGATTGTCATGATACTAGTGGTCACTGTATGTTTCTGTGTGCGGTTGACTGATCAGTGCAACTCTGTCTAACAGTACTTGCCACTCCACCAGCTTAATGTAGTTTAGGGTCTATTTGGGCATTACTTGATAAGGTAGTTAGGAGTGAGAGCATTCACCAGACGGTATTGTTTGTAACGTAAAACCCCACTGTCTTGCTTTTGACCCTGTGGAACTGGCTGTGGCCCCATGTGAGTGCCGAAGGAAAGTATTGGATGGCATGAACACAGAAACCTCTAGAAGAACTAGTCCTTTAATTTTAAATTCAAAAAATAATAATAATAAAAAAAAGGGAGTCGGGAAGACCACGATCGAGCGGGCCTAAACCCCCGCTCGAGCCCCGTTAACCCTAGCAGAAGGGTTTTAAAACCCTGCTTTCTTCATTCTTCCCTTCATTTTTCTTCACCGCCACCTTCACTCTCCCCTCTAGCAAATTTTTCTTCTTTCATTTCTCTACTCTACTGCATGCAACATGATAATATTTGGGACTCTCACGGAAGATCAATTTGCCATGGTTGTGTACTCATTTGCAAGTGCATTCATCATTTACCTTTTTCTTATTTTTCTCTTTATCAAGTGGGATCATAGGTGTGTTGGGTAAAAAGAAAATGTTCTTGCATTCCCAAGATTAAGAGATAATCTTATGTTGTTATACTTTCATTTTCGTGTTTGTAATCTTTTAATGTTTAATAAAATGTTGTGTGGTTTGTTTTACATTTCATATATTTATAGTATTTATATATATTTGTACATATATACAAATCGGTATATCTATATATACTTACGTATATTATAGAATTCTAGTTTATTTTCGTTTGTTGGGTTTCTGTTATAATATAATAATATGTATGTAAATATATCATTAGTATTTTTATTATTATTAAAAAAAAAAGAATTTCAGCAGGGCGCTCGAGCGCGCCTTACAGGCGCTCGAGCGCCAGACTGAAATCAGGGCTTAAAACCTAAGCCCCGATTTCAGCAGCAACAGAAACAAAAACAAACCCCCCACCCCACGGAAATCACCCCTAAAAGTCACCAAAACCCTCCCCACCCCCAAATCAACCACATATCTACACTACAAGGTATGTTTTCATGTTTTACATCTTATTTTTGCATTTTTTATTCAGTTTTATATATGTATGTATATGTTTATATATGTATGTATATATGCATTTTTGAAGCTTTTAGGATGATTTTTACTACTTGTTTATGGATTATTGTTGGTCTATAGCTTTCAATCTTCGTTTAGGTATGATTTTTTTTCTTGTTTATGTATGTATATGTGTATGTATATATGTAAATATATGTGTATGTATATATGAGTATATATATATTTATAAAATATTAGTTAGAATTCAATTTTTATTTTGTATTACATACTGTTTAGATTTTAAAAAAAAATTAAAAAAATCTGAAAAATTGATAAAAAATAAAAAATAAAAATTAATGTATTTATGTATATATCAATGCGTCTTTATATATGTCTCTATTTTAGTTGTCAAGGATAGTTTATAATTGCATATTGAGTAGATGTTGGAGATTTTGTGAGAATAGGAATTCGATAACGTTGTGTGTTGTTCAGGGTGGTTTCAGAGGTTCCTTAATGGGTTGTGTTATCTAGTTTGTATAAATAAATTCTAAAAAATAAAAAATATATATTGTGTGTTTTTTTTTCTAATTTAGTTTTTATTTTATTTAGACTTTGGGTCTAAAAAGACAGAAGTTGTCGTTGATTGCAAGACTTGATAATGCTCAAATTGAGCCTGAAACTGATTTCTCGGAAGTTTTGAGGGCTCACGAAGGTAGGCCACGTGCTTTTGATTATTTTGAGAGATATTATCTTGACTGCATCTTGCATCCACCTTTTGATGATGTTATTGTTTTCCTCATCTCATCCGACGGTTTTATGAGCATCTTTCTTATAATGATGGTACATTTCATACGATAGTTGATGGCTTTAAGATTACATTTACTACTGCTGATATTATGTCTATACTGTGTGGGCATGATACGTTTCATGCGAAAAATGAGGGCTTTACTGCTAGAACTACAGATTTAGAGATTGTTACTCAGTTGTGTAGGGGTCCGGTTCTTGAACATGGTATAAGTATAAGGAGATCTTCTCTCCCGAGGGATATGTGGTTAACTGATATAATTGTTAAGAATAATCTTTGCCCACATGGTCATGATCAAGAGAGGACAGGAGTTTTCTTACAAGTGTTATATTGGATTTATCAAGGTGAAATTTTTGATGTTGGAGCTGTCATTGGGGAAAATATGATGACTCTTATAGACCACATGCGATTGTTTGATGCCACATCTATATTTTGTTTTCCTCGATTGATAGTTTCTTTATTTCAGAGGTTTAATTTTCCTTTTTCACCTGATGAGCCAACCATGGTCCTCCCTATTGCTCTGTATGGTGAACCAGATTTCACCAAGAATCTTAAGCATTTGGATCGAGCTGTTAAAAAAATGCCATTAGCATTAAATGCCCCACGGACCTTCACTTAACCTGCTGAAGGAGCCACTTCTTCACAACAACCGAGTACTCAACCTGAAGAATCTTTGATGGAAAAAATGTACAGAGAAATGCAGGCAATGAATACTAACATCAATGCAAGATTGGATGGACTCAAAGATGATGTTACTGCTTTACGAGCAGAAGTTGCTTTGTTGAGAGGTTTAGGAGCAGGTCCTCAGCAACCACCACCTCAGTAACTCGGATGACGTGCTTTCTATTTTATTTTCTCCTGTTTATGTTTTTTATTTCATCTTTCTTTAGAAATATTTTAGTTTTTATTTAAACTCACGGCTAATGTTGGTTTTTGAGATTTTGTTTGACAATTCTTCTTTCATAAGTTTTTGAGGACCATTATTTGGATTGTTTATCAAGTTGTATCTTTCTTTTTCCTTTGTATTACATAGTTTTCTTTCATTGAGGGCAATGTAAGGTTCAGGTTTAAGGAGGAGAAAAAGTTGACACCAACTTGCTACAAAAATTCCTGCTACAAAAAAAAAAAAAAAAAAAAATTTGCTACACAAATTTTTTAAAAAAAAATTCAAAAATTTGACTTCACTTATTTATAATAATTAAATTTGAGTGGTTGATTGTTGAAATATGGTTGGATTTTGATAAAATATTTGAGTTAACTGTGAGTTTTGAATGAAAAAATGATTAGCCACTAGAATGGAGTTTGTATCTAGGGATTTTTTTGAAACCTTATTAAATATTATTACATCTCAATAGCATCACATGATTCAATTAAAGGTTTTTGATTAATTATAAAAAAAATGAGTAGATTGAGGTGTTTTTAATGTGAGATGTTATGTTTTATTAAAATTTGACTTATTTTTCTAGATCGGTATACTCTTTTGAAAATACATATATATATATATATATATATATATATATATATATATATATATATAGATTGACTCGCTCAATGCCATTCAAATATCAAAAGTGTTGATTCAACAAACAGATGCATAAAAGAAATTCATAACAAATGCTTTCTTCTAACCATTTTTAAGCATTTTTGTTATGAAAAAGCTATCAGTACAAATCCTGCCAGACAAGCCTTCTTTCACCATATACAATTCAACCAAAGAAAGGCAATACTTCAATGAAGTCATTGAATCAACCAACATATTTCATTCGAGTCAGCTATTGTAAAAAAAAAAAGAAAAAATCTAAGGGAGTACTACATGATTTGGAAGGTAGTTGAGTTTTAACATTTCATGACTATCCATAGAAAATATTTTCGATTTTACAAATTTTGCGTGATTAATTTTCTTACTTTTTAATTGAGTTACAAGTGCTTAAAAAGGCTCCAAGGATTTTTTGTAGTTAAGTTGGTTTCTATTCTTCTAGACACAAAATGATTTCTTGGGGTGAAATTGTTTGGAAGACAAACTCACTGTTAATCTTGTATTTTATAAAATCTAACTGTATGAATACATTTACTGCTTAGATTTAATATTTTTGAATCTATGAAATAATTGATGCCTTGACTTGAAGACAAGCAAATAATGGGTTTGAGGAGATTGATAAATCCACATTTTTAGTAATTTTAACCCATCAAATCATGTATATTGCATTATTATTTCAAGCTTAATTGTATATTTTACACAATTTTAGTGCAATATAGGTTTTGAAGAAGAAATAGCAAGAATGGCCACAAAAACCAATATTTGAACAAGTAATTCAGCGCAACATTGGTGAAGAATGGTAGAACAACTTTAAAACGAGCAAATCGAGATTGAATTTGGCCAAACAGAGTGCGAAAACGGATTCAAGACGCTAAAAAACCTTGAAATAGACCTGGTTAACTTTTTGGTCAATGATCAAAGTTAACGTTCGGAACCAAAGTGCACCTACTACAGCCAGAAGTGCACTCGAGCGCCCCTTTTTCCCGCTTGAGCGCCCTTTTTTAAAAAAAAAAATGGCAGACAAATGGACGACAAAGTATGAATGGAAAAAGACAAAAAAATATAAAAATTCTTAGTGCAGAAGGGCGCTCGAGCGCACCTGACTGGCGCTCGAGCGCCATCCTAAATTTCTGTCTATAAATAGCGCGATTTTCATTGCTGAAAGATGTACCCTTTTCTTCTTAAGTTCTTTTATGTTATTCTTGTGTGTATGTGAGTGATTTCTTTGAGTGTTTTTGTTAATAGTTAGTTTGTGTGAAGTTTGGAATCCCGAGTGAAGAGTCTTTTGAGACATAATCACTTCGAAATCATACCAATCAACCGAAATTTGCGCTTCAAGATAAGTAATTTTATTTCGGTTAGAGTTATGATTTCCTGTAATTTAATTCTTAATATAGCACACTAGACCCGAGATTCGAGGTGGTATTTGTAAGGATATTCTTGTATATGTGTTTTGATTCAGATTATTAAAGTCTCGTATTCTTATTCCTGAAGTATTATTTAATTAAGGGTAATTTACTGAAATTGTCCTACATCTTTGTCTTTTTGGACATTTAAGTCCCGTATCTTTCATTTTGGACAAAATGGTCCTTCATCTTTCATTTTTGTGACAATTGTTAGTCTTTGGAGCAAAATTCGTCAAAAAATAACGTTAGTGAGCACATAAATGGCACGTGATCGCAAAATGCATAAACTTTAGGATGTTTATATTTTATTGCATGACAATTTTACCCCTAGAGATTTATGAATTTTGCGTCTACGTGTCATCCACGTGCTCATTAATGTTATTTTTTTGACGAATTTTGCTCCAAGGACTAACAATTGTCACAAAAATGAAAAATGAAGGATCATTTTGTCCAAAATGAAAGATACGGGACTTAAATGTCAAAAGTGACAAAGATGTAGGATCATTTCATTAAATTACCCTTTAATTAATTATATGTATACTTGTAGTTATGTTATAGTTAATTAAAAGTACATTTACGCCCAGTTTTGTAAACCAGTGGCAGTACGAGACTACTTCGGACGCATATAGTTTGGTTGTACCAATACCTCCAAGTTACGTAAGTAAAAGATTAATTGTGGTTTTGATTCTCGGGTGGATACCGTTAGGTTGTACCAACATCTCTATCTCGAGGACCGATAATTCATTAATCTCGTTACTTACGTATCTAAGGCCATATCAAAAGTGAGAGCTTTTTGCCCGATTTCTGAAGAACTTATCTTTTAATCTGAATCAATAATATTAATACTCAAGTATACCAAGCTATTATCACCCTGAATCATTATCCAATTCTTTGGATTTAAACTTTATTATTAAGTGTGTAATTTTTCAATTAAGTACCTTTGTTTAATTCACTTTTGGACTTCATTAATTACCGTACCATTAGACACTTTATGGACACTTGGACTTAATCAAATTCATCCATGACGGGAGATAGTCAAACAATTCTAAATTAAACATTTAACTTAACTTGATAACCTCAATCTTCGTGGATCGATCCTCTACTCGCCACAGCTAGAGGTAATTCGATATAAGCACTATTTTAATCATTTAACCTCACTATTTTCAGTGCAAAACGACGCGATCAATTATTTGTATGGTCCCTCAACTATAAGGCATAGGACAAATTGGTCTCCAACTTTTTAAAATAAACCACCTTAGACTTACAATTATGTGACACCGTTTATAACCTCAACCCATATGCCATCCAAAATTTTAACGATTTCAACCCAAATTCCATTTAAAATTTGACAGACACGTGTTGTATTCATGCCTAAACATTAACTTTTTGAATAATAATTGGGGCAACGACTAACGGTGTTACATTAAGTTTAGGGACTAAAAAATTTATTTTAAAATATGGTGTATCAATGAGTGCTCCAAATTATAGTTGAGGGACCATACAAGTAATTACTCCAGAAATAATTATAGGTATCGAATGAATACGACATATCAAAATCAAGTGGTAAAGAAAATGGTAGCAAGGAAATATCATGTGAGATAAGTTATGAGATTATAGCATATTTATTATGATAATAACAAGTTATAGATATAAGAACCGATAGGCACACAAGTAAAATGTATCTTATCAAGATAGGGTGAGCATTCACTAAACACATAACCAACAATTCACAGCGTATAGGGTACGAGTTAATATATAGATTATTCTCTTCTTGTTCAAAGGGAACAAAATAGTGGGTTGTCTGTTCATGTACAGATATGAAAACAAGCTTCATGAGTTAATAACCCGCCATTTATGGTGATAAAATAATGGATAGCAAGGACGAATATTTAGTGACAGAGGAAATGAATTTAATCAATAAAAACTAGGTACATTGTGTTCAACTCAAAGCTTCCAGTTATGAAATTATGAAGCCACTACAAAGCTACTATCAGAAACGTAAAAGAAATTGGTACCCATCAAATGTTATAATAATATATTAGAGTTGAAGGCATAACAAATAATAGATCTCTTAACTTTGACAAAAATGACAAATTATTTCCTAACTTAAAAGGAGTGCCTTTTGGCCTTTTAAATTTACGAAATAGGACACCATTAGTCCTTCTTGCATTTTTCATCAATTGTTTGTGACTAATTGCACATGTCATGCCGAATTGATGAAGGAATAACAACTAAAAATGAATGAAAAATTCGCAAAGGACTAACAATGTCCTACTTTAGTTAGTTTAATTACGAAAATACTTATTTTTGAAGTTGGGAACCTAATTGTCAATTTTGCCAAAGTTGACGAATGAAGGTATTTACCCCCAAAGAATAGTATATTCAAAGCAAAGTTTCAGCAAGGATTCTAGTAAGCCATGGCATACAATTATTAGAATGAACATCATTATAAGGCAACAACGCATCAGGTCATGAAGTTCTTAAGAAGAAGAACCAAGGTGCTTGTCACACGTATTGCTCGTTCACTATCTCTTCTCCCTCACGATCAGCTAAATATAAGTGCAAATGTTTCTTCAAATTAGAATTTTTTTTCCAGGAAAGGAAATTCATTTAAAAAAAGGATTACTCTCAAAAAGGCCGGACCAACCCAGCCAACAAACACTACAAAGGCCTAAAGGCCAAAGCTGTATATATCTCCTTTTAGGGATATCATCGCACCCATACCATATTCTGCACAATTAAGTTATACATTGTGTAAGCTACCACAATTAAAAATTTCAACAAATTAGGAGTCCATATTTGAACAGTTAAATCAGAAAATATTAACAAAAAAAGAATAGAACTAGAAAAGGTGCAAATTTATATAGTAAGGAGGAGTAGATATTTGGATACGTGGAGCCATATAACCAAGCATCCCTTTAGCACCAATTGAGCTCATTGGATTTTGGGAAGAGTTCTCACTTAAGTAATAAGATAAAACCCTTGCTAACCCAAAATCTCTGACATGTGCAGTCATTTCATGATCAAGCAGAATATTACTCGGCTTTAAGTCACCATGAACAACTGGAGTTTCACAATGGTGGTGAAGATACTCAAGCGGACAAGCTATATCAGCTGATATGCTTAATCTTAGAGTAAGGCTCAAATTCTCATCCCTGAGTTGTGAGTTTTCACTATGGTGCAACCACTCCTCTAAACTTCTATTGGGCATAGACTCGAAAACCAAAGCCTTAAAGTCATCTCCTTTAAAGTCAATGCTTGAGCAAGCAGTGATAATCTTGAGTAGATTCCTATGACGAATGTTTCTCAGTGTGTTGCATTCTGCCATAAAACTTTTGGCAGCTCCTTTCTGCATAAGATTGAGCACTTTCACCGCTACAGTCATTCCAAGATTACTCAAAATTCCTCTATATACGGAACCATGACTCCCTCAACCAATCAAATTGGAAGATGAAAATTTGTTTGTTGCTTGAGAAATTTCAACATACGAAACCTTTGGAAAATGTTTGTCAAGCAAGTCCTTGGAAGAAGATTTAGCTTCTTTTTTTTTTTTTCCTTCGCAAGAAAGCAAGATAAAGACTTGCTAATAAGATTGAACATGAAATGGCTATTGGGATAGCTATTTTGAGAACCAAAGAAACTCCTTTTCTTTTTGGCACATCAACTTGACAAGCAGGAAGTCCCAAACTCTCCAATCCCCCACAGAGTTTTGCATTTCCAACAATAGAAAACGCACTTTGATTTCTGAAGATCCCTTCTTGTGGTACCTCTCCTTCAAGATTATTGTACGATAAATTCAAATATTTGAGAAAAGATAAATTATGTAGGTATGCTGGAATTTGCCCTAATAAGTTATTTTGAGAGAGGTCAATGGCATTAATGCTTTTTAGGTTGCTCAAAGTTGATGGAATGCTTCCTTCAAATGAGTTTTTCCCCAAACCAAGTTGCTCCAACATTTCGCAACCACCAATGGAACTAGGAATTTCTCCTGACAACCTATTTTCAGAAATGTTTAATTCCACGAGTTTGCTCATGTTACCTACCTCCGAAGACAACTCCTGTCAACAAATTCTGGGATAAGTCAATAGCATAAATTGAAGTGAGACTTACAATTTCCTTTAGTATGGCGCCAGTGAGCTTATTCCCAAAGAGGTAAAACACCTCTAGTTGTTGACAATTTTTTAAGCTTGGAGGAATATTGCCTTCCAAATTGTTTATGTGAAAACCAATCCGAAGTAGTTGTGTGATATTTCCGAGAGACGATGGAATGGCGGCCGGCTCCTGCAATTCTATTCTCCTAAATATACTTCAATGCTTTAAGTTTGCCGATTCCGGTTGGAATTTTACCCGTAATCATGTTTTCGTATATCACAAAATATTGTAGACCAACAAGGGCCTCAATCCCTTCAGGAATGGTACCTGATTTCTGGTTTGATCCTATTGAAAACACCGTAAGTGCATTTGAGAAATTGGCAATTGAACTGGGTAGGTCACCACTAAACATGTTCTTCCCTATATCCAATATTTGAAGTTTGCTGCAATTTTTAAGAGATGTTAGAAAACCGAATTCTTCACCATCCTCATTTTCCAAGTAGTTGTTGACCAATGTCAACACCCTTAGATTTTTCAGGCTTCCAAGATTTAGAGGCACCGTACCTGTGAAGTTGTTAAATGCAAAGCTCAATAGTTCAAGACCTGAAGCATTGGATAATGAATTTGGAAGTTGTCCACTAAAATAATTGCATCCCATGTATAGCCCCAACAGATTAAAAAGAGTGGACCCGACATCTGAAGGGACTCTTCCATGTAGTTAATTTGTTGCCCGCAACAAAAAGATATTGGAGTGAAGAAAGATTAAAGATTGAGGGAGGAACTGTCCCTGATATTGCCAAGTACTCCAAATTCCTGAGTCTGCCTAGCTCACTTGGGATGGTTCCCTGGAAATTGTTTTTCCACAATGTTATCTGCACGAGGGAGGTGGCGTTCCCTAGCCAGGTTGGGATGCTTCCTGTCAGATTGTTTGAATAGAAAAAGAATATACGGAGATTATTCTTTCTTATGAGATAGTTGAGTTCAAATGGTATTTCACCAACAAATTTGTTGTACTCAAAGTTAATGACTTGCAAATTTGAACAATTGGATAGACACTGCTTGGAATTTCTCCTTGAAAAGCATTTCGTCTGGGCCAGCGATTTTTAAGTCGGAATAAGCATCCGATTTCTTGGGGAACTTCACCTCGGAAAAAGTTTTGTGTCAGATTGATCTCCCTTAGAAAACTGAGATTTCCTATGTGGGGTGGTAGCGTACCAGCCAACTTCTTGTCTCCCAAATGCTGAACAGTAACTCTTTCGGGGTGCCGCTTACTACATGAAACACCTTGCCAGTAACAGAAATGAACAGAATCATTCCACGAGTTCATGATATTGAGCGGATCTACAGTCATCTTTTCTCTAAAGGCAAGTAATGCTAGTCTATCGGTTTCATTTCCAGTAGAGGATGCATCTGTAATGGAGGATTTGCAAGAGAATAGAAACATGCCCAAGAGAAAATAAAGGAGAGTGCAATAAGATTGGCATGCAGATTGCGACCAAAGTTCGGTCAATAGTTCCATAATACAGGCACCAAGAGTAGATAGAGAGTGGGTCTGTATGGTTAAGCTTGGAAGAAGTTTCTACGGCTTGAAATAGTTTTGAGTGTTAGATGAAATGCTTTATAAGAAAACAGGAAAATGACGTTCAATAATGGATTTAGCATGTATTCTATCAACACCTTGCTGTCATGGGCACACACACGCGCACATGCGTGAGGTGAAGCAATACATAGATTTACGTGGTTACACCTTTAACTTTTGTCCATGATCTCAATTCTGGATAATGTATTTTTTTTTTCTTTTGCTAGGTTGGATAATCTACAATTTATTAAAATAATAGTTACAACTTTTTGGGTGGATAGATAGCAAGAAAATCCTTGCTTACGCTTAAACCACCCCATAAATCCAAATACACATTCTCTAAGACCTTAGAATGAATGAAATATAGCACCTATTCAAGGAAAATTTACACCGCGCTCCTATATTTTGGCAAAAATGCACATTACACTCTTGTACTTTAAAAATTACCTAAAATATCCCTACATTTTTCAAAATAGTACAAACTACCCCTTCTGTTAATTTTTCAGCCAAATTGATATTTTTTTTACAATATTTCAATATTTGGTAATACCGTTGTTGAGGTTGGGAATCTCGCAGTTGAGGTTGAACAGCTACGCCTGCCTAGCTGGACTTTCAGGTTGGCCGCTTGACCTGCACAATGAAAGGGAAAGAAAAGGCGAGGTGATGACCCGGATTTTCCCCTCAGGTGTGCGAATGATCAGTATGTCCGAGCTGGCAAGGTAGCTGAAAGTATTAATGACGAGTCACCTTTAAATGCGGAGATGAAGCACTATTTATACTAGATTCGGATCTGACAGCAATTAATGCCGTGTAGCCTTATGTCCCATCAGGACTTTATGTCCCATCAGAACAGCTGGCACAAGGGTCGGGGGTTTTCCTGGGTCAAGGTGAGGTCGGATCGGCATCCAGGTTGGGCATTAGCTGATTGGGTCAGTTTTGGCTCGGGTTGGCCTACCTCAGCTCGGTGACCCCTCGTCAATCCCTCCCTCCCCAAGTCGAGATTGTGAAGGTGAGATCTAGATTTGGGAGTTGTTCCCAAACTGGAGGTACCCGACCCTAGTAGAGTAAGAAAATCACATTAGCGGAGTATGCCCTTCAAATGGCTGACACGTCACCCGACAATTATGACAAGATGCGACGTTTGCGATTCCAGAGGCGGTTACAATAGTCGCTTATAAATAGGGCCCTGACGCCTGAAATCCATTTCACATTTCGCTTACGAAACTTCAAGAGCTTCCAGGTCGGCAACCAGAGTGGTCGGACCTTTTAACTCGGCAAGATATCTGCTCGGTGTGTTTCGCTCGTAGATCAACCAGTTCGAAGTCAATTAGCTCGGGTCACTTTCCACTGCTAGAGCTGTTAGGTACGTCCCGACTCCCTTTAGATCATTCCTGTACATATATTTTCAATTCCTACAAAAAATGGAGAGGTCGGAGTCCCAAGATTCCCAAATAATGGAGACGAGATCTTATGGCGGTGATGAGAATCCATCGAGCTCGGAATTCACCTCGGATGGAGGTAAAGATGAGGACAGTTCCAGCGTACCTCAAGGGTCAGCTCGTCGGTCCGAGCCTAGAGTCAGTGATAGTGATTGCCAAGTTATTGAAGTCAGGCGAGTGCAGGAAGAGGCCGAGGTGGATCCTTTGAACGATTTGGAAGACTTGGGGAACAAAGATGATGGGTCCCCTTTGAACAAGTCGGAGGAGCTCATGCTGTTGCAGGAGTTTCTAGCTAGAGTCTCCACAATGGAGCCAATTGTGGCAGTCCCAGTAAGGGCCGTCCCGCCCCCGAGCTCGGCTACAGCCAGTGGTTCGTCAGGTTAGGAAAAGAGGATCGAGCAGCTATTTGCTTATTGTAAGCACGAATGCCATTCTACTGTTCAACACAACTTTGCTTGTTATCCTCCACCCGACCACTTTACTATCTACGACCTTGCCTTTGATGTCATACAGCTCTCGCCCCAAGCTTCATCACCGATATCCTGAACTATTTCGAGCTTAGCCCTGGTCAGATGTCTCCCAATGGCTGGGCCATAATTGTGGCATTCTATGTGTTTTGCCTCGAGAAGAATGTGGAGCTAACCCTACTCTGGTTTAGGCAATTTTTTGTGTGCAAGCCCAACCCTAAGCAGCTTGGATGGTTCTATGTCGCGGCTCGAGCGGGTAGTGTCATATTCACCAAGTGGCACTCCTCCAACAAAGGTTAGCACAATGACTATTATTGGGTAGAGCTGACTGTGAATCCAGGGTGTAGAAGGGATTGGAATCCCACCCTGAAGAAGAAGTTGAATGACGACCCTAAGCTCTCGAACGCGGAACTTCAGGAGATCGAAATGCTTAAACCCGAATCGGGATCGCTGATTGATATTAATAGCGTGCTGAAATGGGACAGGATTTGGGACTCCAAGTTGTTTGGGTGGGAACCCGATCTATCAAATGAACATCCCCACCTATTGCCCGAGTCCGAGGAAGATGAGGAGTGCAGCTCAAAAGAGGGTCAGTTCGCGAGACCAGCACCCTACCTCCTCATCATCTTGCATTTCACTGTTATTATTTTCAAACAGTTCTCGGTCATTTCTCACTCTTTTTTTTGCAAACATGTTGGAGGTCGGAAGGCTCGCTTATACCAAGAGGAGGAAGACCGAGGCCAGTGCCGAGGGCTCAGCTCGGTCTGGTCCAGGCGCTACTGTTCCCCAAGGTCAGAGGCAGTGGTCCAGCGGCCAAGGACGGGAGGTCGGCATTAAGGTGTCCTCCAAGAAGGCCTCGGAGTCCCCTTTGCAAAAGCAACCGACCTCTAGGGTAACAATCCAAGAGCACTCGACCACCCACTCCGACGCCAAGAAGAGACCCTGACCCGAATATACCGAGAAAGGCAAAACAACAGAGGTGGTCCGTCTTAAGAAGGATTACATAGATGCAGCCTCGGTCGAGCGCGACCCTAAGCTGGCGAAAGTTCCCATCGAGCAGCTTTCCCTTGACTTGAGGATAGCCGTAATCACGGTGAGTTGCACTTAACTATGCTTGTATGATTATGTTTTTCAGCTCGGCTGATCACGTCTTGCCTTTTTGTGCAAGCCGAGTCCCATGATCTCTCCATCCCCAGCCTCCTCACTAAGGCCCAAGCTCACTGCGTCGAGTTCGAGCAGCGATGCGTGAATATACCCTAGTCGAGCTCGATGCCCAGAGAGAGGAGACTTCCAAGAGGTATAAGGAGGACGCGGACGAGATCGACCGGTTAAAGGCGGAGCTCGCGGCTAGGGAGAAGGAGCTCGAGACGGAGAAATCCCGATGCCTGACAGCGGCCAAGGACGTGGAACGCTACAAGTCGAAGAGGCGCGTGGCCGAGACAAAGTTCCAAGAGCTCATGGATCGGGTCGGACCCAATGGAGAGAAAGCGGTGGAAGCCTTCAAGTCCAGTAACGCGGCTGTGAACTGGGTAGAGAGTGAATGTAGGATCATGGCCAACTACGCCGAGCTGGAATACTATTTTCGTGGCCAAGTCACTACTCGGGAGCGAGCAAAGACCTTCCTTCCCGCCTCCAAGAATGACGACATCGAAGTCTTAGAGGCCCCGCCGCAAGAATTTTAGGAAGTTCCTGAGCTTCTGGCTGATCTCAAGTCTTAAGCCCAGGAAGTGATGGACTTCATCAAGAAGGGCATGGATCAAGTTGGGGAAGAAGCAGATGATGCCGCCTCCCTGACTTCTACCACCGCACCTAAATAAGCTTTGTAATTCACCCGGGTCGGGCTCTTGTAATTTGTACTCCTTTTCAATTTAATGAAATTAATATTTCAATGTTATTTGTGTTTTACCCGAGTTCGTACATGCATACTTTTCTCTTCACAAATCCTCTCAAGTAAGTAGGGTTGGGCCAACATATTGGACCTTTCAAACTTAAGTAATGGACTTTCTATATAAAGAACCGAGATGGACGTGATCGATAATCTAATGACCTAATCCAAGCTGATTAATTTTTGGACCACCATATCATTGTGGCCGACCTGGACTCGTCAGTTCGAGTTAAAGTTGGTCAAACTAATGTTAACTATTGTTGAATTCGAGTTGGGACCCAAACTAACTTAATGAACCAATCTGAAGCAGGTTAGTACTGAGTTGGACATTAATCCGAACTAGTGAAATGAATCAAATTGTTATTGATCAGAATCGAGCTGGAATCTAGTCCGAGTTGATTTTTAGCTCGTAATTAAGCGTGGCCCCTTGAGCGTTAATTCGAGTTTACAAGAGATGAGTAGCTGAGGTGAACGTTCCCAGGTCAGGCATCATATCAGTATACAAAATTTTTTATTGTATTGAAATCACGTACATGGTGTACTTAGGCTCGGGGCTTTTACAAAAGATTTCGGCTCGGGGGCCTTAGACAAAATATCGTTTCAGGTGTTCTGTGTGCCATGCATTCTTCAACTGTTTCCCATACTTGTCGCGGAGGTAGAAGGTCCCAAGTCGGACTTCTTTAACGACTTCGTACGGTCCCTCCCAAGTCAGAGAGCATTTGTTACTCGAGCGTGGTAAAAAGATGGCCTTTCTGAGGACCAGGTCGCCAACCTTAATAGGCTTAGGCTCGACTTGTTTGGCAAAGACTCTTTGCATGACAGTTTTGCTAGCCAACATCCTGACTTGAGCTTTGGCTCGGAGCTCTTCAGCGAGGTTGAGCTTTTCACGGATTAGGGCTCCGATTATTCCTGGATCATGGTGGAGGGTTCTACTGGTAGAAGACCCGATCTCCACTGGTAGAACTGCTTGAGTACCGAAGGTCAACTCCTAGGGCGATTCTCCAGTTGCCGAGCTGGTGGTGGTTCGTTGGGCCTACAGTACTTCGGGGAAAATCGATGCCCACTGGCCTTCCGCCTTTTCCAGCTTGGTTTTCAGACCCTGCAAAATGATTTGGTTAGTTCTTTCGACTTGGCCATTACTTTGAGGGTGAGTAATAGATGAGAATCTGAGGTCGATCCCGATCTTAGCACATTTGCCTCGAAAGTATACGTTGTCGAATTGTTTGCCGTGGTCGGTGATGATGACCTTTGGTACCCCAAACCGGCAAATAATGTTCTTCCATACGAAATCACAAGCTGCCTTCTCTGTTATTCTAACAACACCTTCGGCCTCGGGCCATTTGGTGAAGTCGTCTACAGTCACGAATGCGTGCTTCTTTTGACCAACACTGGTTGACAATGGGCCGATGATATCTAGACTCCATTGATAGAATGGCCATGGGCTTACCACCATAGTTAGGTCTACCGCTGGCTTTCTCTATATATTGGCAAACCTTTGGTAGGTATCACACTTCTTCACATACTCCTTGCCATCTTGTTCTAAGGTTGGCCAAAAATAGCCTTGCCTTAATGCTTTCCGAGCCAGAGCTTTGCCACCCAAGTGGTTTTCACATACCCTTTCATGAATTCTCTTAGTATATAGTTTCCCTCATCGAGCCCAACACATTTTAAGAGAGGCTAAGTGTAAGCTCTTTTATAGAGTTGTCCAGCTATTATGACAAAACTTGAGGCCTGTTTCATGAGTTTTCGAGCTGCTTTTTCATCATTCGGGATCATACCTCCTTCTAAGTAGTCCATGATTGGTTTGGTCCAATTTGGGCTTAAATTGAGCTCGACTACGACTTGCCTTCCCAACTGAATACTAGGTTCAAATACTTCTTCCACATGGACTAGTGTAGGTCAGTTCTCTCCCAAGGCCAACCTAGACAGAACATCAACCTTTATATTCTCATCCCTCGGAATTTGCTGTATTGCAAACCTCTTGAGGCCTGAGGTCAAATCCCTAACTCTGTTGAGGTAGGCCATCAGAGCATTATCCTAGGCTTCGAATTCTCTTGATACCTGACTGGCAACCAATTGAGAGTCGGTGTTCAGGTCAACTACTTGCGCCCCGAGCTGAGCTGCGATTTTTAATCCCGCGATCACTTCCTCGTACTCAGCCTCATTGTTAGACGCCAAAAAGGCAAACTTAAGGGATTATTGGTATTCATATCCGGTTGAGTCGAAGCTGACCACCCCAACTCTACTTCCTGACTTCTCCGAGGCTCCATCCACATGGACCTTCCACACATTCTCCGGGTTAGATTCAGCTCGGCCAGTATATTCCACCACAAAGTCCGCGATGGCTTAGGCTTTAATAGCTGTTCTGGGTTGATAAGTGATGTCAAATTGACTTAGCTCAACTGCTCATTTCAAT
Organism: Ehretia macrophylla; assembly: GCA_037974665.1. Lineage (NCBI taxonomy): Eukaryota > Viridiplantae > Streptophyta > Magnoliopsida > Boraginales > Ehretiaceae > Ehretia > Ehretia macrophylla. The sequence goes on from CM075782.1 coordinate 32,565,841, forward strand.
AGCCTACCCGACGCCTCCGACTTGTGTATGATGGACTTGAGTAGGGCATTAGTGTGACGCTCGAGATTTAACCGTACTTCTAGCTTACTATTGCATCCACTATTTGCGCATTTCTTTTGTGTTTTGCTTGTTGTCTTCTTTAATCACTATTCATTCTGTTTTTCAACTACTTAATTACCATGAATTAGCATTTTTATTAAATCATATTAATTATTTTAGGAATGAGAAAAATGTGCATTTGAGTTTAAAGCGATAGGAGCACTCGTTTAGAAAATCTTTTGTCAATCTAATAAATAGTATTACATAACTTAACTTAGTGTTTTAATTAACTAGCATTAATTTGCACTTTAGGACTTGGTTCTAGCTAGTTTAACTCATATTTTGACCACACACTCTCAATAAAATAGCTCACCTAGACATATATATTCAACCAACACACAAAACAAGTCATAACTTAGCAAAAAAAAAAAGAAGCAGAAATTACTGTAGCAAATCTGAACAGCCCTATAACAGCCAAATGAGGAGATTTTGCTCTCCAAATCTTGCATCCAAGCCTCTCCAAGCCTAGAGCAAGTAGTTTAGGGTGTGTCCAAACCTTCTAGGTGCTCTTACGCACTTTAGGTGAGGGATTTCATGGCTCTTTTTGCATATTAAAGATGTTACATTTTTCTTGAATTGTTAGAAATGCTATCAAATGCTATTGAAATGCTTATCTACGCTATTGTACATTGTATATAAGTGCTATAGAACACATTTAAGCCATTGGTTCATATTTTAAACGGTTGGAATCGTTACTTTGACTATATGAGGTGAATAGTGACAGATTTTTAGGGTTTTGTGTAATTGTGCATATAGGATTGATTCATTGCTTCTAATAGATGCCTTAGGTGCTAATGCAGGTAGTCCAATAGCCCCGTGCCCTCGAATTGCTCTAAACTTGTATAAAACGTAAAATAACCGACTTTTTAAAAGGGGTTTCAGGGTTAATGCTAATCCGGGTTGATTTGAGCTTCACATTTGGTATTCTTATGTTACCTAGGTGCTATAGAAGCTTTGTTGAACCTCGTTTGAATCCCGGTTAAGGTATGTGTAGTTCAAAGCCATAAGAGAAAAATTGGGACTTTTGTGGTAATTGCAAGTAGTTGAATGTGTTTGAGGGCTATAAGGGTGCCTTAAGGGTTAATTAGAAGAATGGTATAGCTTCCTCATGAATTCGAAACATTAACTTTTATTTGGAAAGAAAATGGCTTAGGAAAAAAGGGGGATAATTGAGAAATAAATTATTTTTCACTTCTATAACCTTGTAAGTGTTTATTAAGGGTTTAATTGCAATTATAAGATGTTTATGAGCTTTTGGTAATGGTTTATTGGAAAATGTGCAACTTTTTCCTTTATACTCTTTTAATTAGTTTGTACCATTACTTATATTATGAACTGTCTCGAGGGCAACCTCTTTTGTTGACCCTCCTAAGTGTTATTGTTCTGCATTGATTATCTTATTGTTAAGTGTTGATGTGCATTGCATAGTAGTTGCGCAACCATAGTGTTAGGGGTGGATGTGTTGAATATCGGCTGGGCGGCAGAGGGCTTACCAGTGGATATTCAAACTCCATACCCTAGTCCAACCATAGTGTTAGGGGTGGATGTGTTGAATATCGGCTGGGCGGCTGAGGGCTTACCAGTGGATATTCAAACTCCGTACCCTAGTCCCTCATTCGCCTGGTCCGGAGATTGCCAGGGGATGTTGGGTCGTAGGATTATCGAGGTACATCTGGAGTACACCCACTGGAGTGATTGGGATTATGCCGGCACAGTGATCGTGGTTCGTGGATCGTGAGTGAAGATCAAATGAATATTGAAGTGTTGGGGTTAAGAGTAATGTATCCTTTTAATGTGTGGTTACTTAACCTTTTGTCATTCTTGAATGGTTTTAATTGCTATTAATGTTTAACTGTATTACTTGTTGCATTGCACGCCCCAGGAGACTTTATCCCTCACTGGGCAATTGTGGTTGCTCATACCTCGCTAACATATTTCAGGATGTGGAATTGAAGGAGGAGTTGCCTTAGTTGCTGTGTGATACTTGCGTGAGGTGGATTTATGGTTCTTGCTGTTATGTGGAGATTTTGTTTGCTCTACCTTATGTTCTATTTTGTAGCCTAAGTGCTTATGTACATGTTTGAGTGATTGTAAGCTGAATGCCAGTTGATTGTAGTAGGAGATATGAACTATGACATGTAATAACTTATATTTATGCTCTTAGCTTCTTTGCATGATTGGGAGTGAATGACGGGTTGTTTTCAATTTTTAAGAATGCTTAAAAGCTATCATAGATTGGCATGATAAGCGATTTTGTAAAGAAGTTAAGTTATGAATGCATGCTTGTGTGTATCCAAACTGTTTGTATGTCTTAAGGCTCGGATGGCCTTAAAGTTGAGATCTTTATTTTGGAAATGGCTTTATTGTTGTTCTATAGCTTATTGAATGCTTACAGGTTTTCGAAATGTCCAGGTTACAGGGGAGACTCTTGTCCGTTTTTCCCTAAATTTTTTAGAACGGGTTGGAATTGGGTTGAGAATAACTTGGTTTTTAGAGTCTCCGGTCTCGTGAGAAATCGGGGCGTTACAATTAGTTGTGACCTTAATTGGGTGGGGCATCAAAGTATGGCTTTAGCTTTCTTGTCGCCGTGATGAGAGCGAGGACGAGTTTTTCCAAGGATGAGTACCTCGCCTCCGCCCCTTGCAAGGTTTTGCTGACGTAATAGACCGGCTTCTTCTCTTTCCCCTCTTCCCAGGCTAGTGCCTCCGCCACTGCTATCCCCGAGCATGCCAAGTATAGTACTAGCTCATCCCCCTCCTTAGGTCGGGATAGCATGGGTGGCGAAGCTAGATATCTTTTCATCTCTTGGAAGGCGTCCTGGCATTCCTTAGTCCATTCAAAATTCTTAGGATTTCTCAATATCTTGAACAGAGGAGCACACTTGTCAGCTGACCTGGACATGAATCTGCTCAACGTTGTAACCTTGCTGGCGAGCACCTGGACATCCTTCATACACGTCGGCGATGCCAAGTCTAATATCGCCTGAACCTTTTCTGGGTTGGCTTCTATCCCCCGGGTTGTGACCATGAACCCTAAAAACTTTCCCGTCTTGACGCCGAATACGCACTTTTTTGGGTTTAACTTTATCCCAAAGTGCTCCATTACGGCGAAGGCTTCAGCCAGGTCGAGTATATGGTCTTTCGCCCTCCTGCTCTTGACCAACATGTCATCCATATAGATCTTCATATTTCGGCCAATTTGATTTTTGAAGGCCTTATTCACCATCCGAGTGTAGGTAGCTCCAGCATTTTTTAGGCCAAAGGGCATGACCTCATAGTAGTAGTGACCTTTATCGGTGATGAATGTAGTCTTCTCTTTATCTCCGGGTGCCATCTTAATCTGGTTATAGCCCTAGAAGGCATGAAGGAGACCCGGAGGTGGCATCCACCATCTGATCAATCTGAGGTAGAGGAAAACAGTCCTTGGGGCAGGTCTTATTGAGGTTGGTGAAATCAATGCACAATCTCCATTTGCCCAAGGACTTGGCCACCAGCACTACGTTGGATAACCAGGTTAGGTACTAGATTTCCCTTATGTGGCCGGCGTCCACCAACTTATCGACCTCTTCTGCTATGATTTGTTGCTTATCATAATGGAAGTGCTTGCACTTCTACTTTACCAGATAGTAATTTGGGTCGGCATTCAGGTGGTGCTCAATCACACTCGGGTCAATACTTGTCATATCAAAAGCAAACCATGTAAATATATGTTCATGTTCTAAAAAAAATTGGCTTATACCTTTCTTGAGGTCATCAGGGAGCTTGCTCCTGATCTTTGCTCTCTTTGTTTCATCAAAAAGCTCCACCTCCTGAAGGTCTTCAGCCGGGCTCCCTCTTTTGGCATCCCTCTTCTGCTCGGGCAAATCTGGTCCCCAACCAACCTAATATTTGGGGCAGAGGGAATTTTCATAGCATTCCCTAGCCGAGAAGTGGGCTCCTCAGATGGTGGCCGTACCGTCTGGGGTTAGGAACTTCAAGGCCTGATGGTAAGTAGAAGAAACGACTCTGAAGTGGTTGATGCCCACTCGTCCCAGGATCCTATTGTAAGTAAAGTTGCAATCCATTACAATGAAGTTGGTCTGCATCGAAACCTGTTTATCCTCATCTTTCAGTGTCAATGGGAAGTGGGCATGTCCTGTGAAACTAGCCAATGTGCCCCTCAATAGCCTGAGTCGGCTTTTGTCCAACCCAAACCCCTCGAATGTACTTAAGAATAGGACTTCTGTTGAGCTCCTAGTGTCCACCATCAGTCTCTTTACAGTGAAATTGGCTATTTCAGCGCTGATCACCAACGGGTCACCATGAGGCAATATCACCCCCTCCAAGTCTTCCGAGGAGAAAGTGAGCTCCTCTATTCCCGCGACCAGACCCTGCATCGGCCCGTACTCTCTTTTAGCCCGAACATAACCCTTCTTGCCAACTGAGGTCTCCCCACCCGACGTCAATCCTCTTGTGATGGTTTCAATCACAGCTAAATATCTGCCCCTGACCTGGCGCCTGGGTGGACTTCTTTCTCTCTCTCTCTGGTCGTGATTCCAGGTTCGATGTTGGTCTACATACCTCCGGAGGTGACCTCAGGCTATCAATGCCTCGATCTTCTGTTTCAAGTCTCTACACTCCTCGGTGGTGTGGTTGTAGTCCATATGGTAGCGGCAATACTTGGTCTGATTGCGCTTCCCAGGTCGGTTTTTCATCATTGGCGCCGGGGGTAGGTGGTTCTGATGCTGGATCTCTATTAGGATCTGCTCCCGTGAAGTGTTGAGGGGAGTGAACATGGTGAATCGGGGGTTCTGCTTTAGCTGCTGAGGCTGCTTGCCTCGGTCATTTTGGGCCTTACCCCTAAGTTGGCCCAAGGCGATATCTCCCTTCTTACCAGCTTCCTTTTTCTTGTCATTTTCCCTCTTCGCTTGATGGATTTCTTCCGAGTGTATGTACCCTTTTACCCGTACCATTAGCTCGGCTACAATATCCACGGGGTCAATGGCCAAGGATGACGTGAGGGGGCCCGACCTAAGCCTACTTTGATAAGCCATCAATGCTAGGGAGTCCTCCAAATTGGGGATTTTGAGGGAATCTTGATTAAACTGGGCTATATAAGCCCTCAAACTTTCTATTTTCTGCTGCTTTACCAACAGCAATGATGATGTATGATGGGTTGCATATCGACTCCCTGTGAAGGGGGACAAGAAAGCCTCTACCAGCTGATGAAAACTTGCTATAGAGTTGGGATGAAGTTTTTAGAACCAGTCCAAGGCATTGCCAACCAAGGTAGTCAGGAATGTCTTCGTCTTCATGAGGTCGGTCATGTCATGCAGAGTCATGTGGTAAACAAAGTTGAGCAGGTGGCTGGCAGGGTCTTCGTCCTTATTATAGACTGCTAGGTTGGGCATCTGGTTGTCGGTGGGCAATGACGTGGCTAGTACCTCGGGAGAGAGCGGGCTTATACCGAAATGGTTAATGACCTTGGCTATGGCACCGCGGTCTTAGCCTGCTCGGGCCCTTCTGCCTCTCACTTCCTCGGGTCTCGCCACTGGCTCCAGGAGACGCTCTCCGTCTTGAGCTTGGGTTTGCCCTAGGGCTGGAATGTGAAACTGTGGGCGCGCAGGCTGCAGCATAACTGCTTGCGGAGCCAGGGATTCCGCAGCTAGCCGGGCTACCTGCTCCTTGAGTTCCTCAAACATCCCGAGCATCATCCTCATCTCTAGTGACAAACCGGAGTTGAGGTTAACATCTACAGAGGGGCTAGTTTATGAGGCTAAGTGTATATGTTGGCTCGTTCCAACATCGATTTGGGTTGGGCTTTGACTAGGTATCTGTGTGATTTCGAGGTCCTTGTCTGGGTTGGACGAGTCCTCTACCGGCGCGCTGTGGCTTTTAGTCTATACCATGATGGTTTCTCAGTGAGTGGTAAGAAGAATGATGGAAAGAACTCTTCCCACAGACGGTGCCAAACTGTTGAGGTTAGGAATCTCGCAATTGAGGTTGGACGACTATGCCTGCCTAGTTGGACTTTCAAGTCGGCCGCTTGACCTGCACTAGGAAAGGGAAGGAACAGGCGGGGTGATTACCCAGATTTTCCCCTCGAGTGTGCAAATGATCAGTATGTCCAAGCTGGCAAAGTAGCTGAAAGTATTAATGACGAGTCACCTTTAAATACGGAGATTGAGCTTTGTTTATACTAGATTCGGATCTGACAGCAATTAATGTCGTGCAGCCTTATGTCCCATCAGGACTTTATGTCCTATCAGAACAGCTGGCACAAGGGTCAGGGGTTTTCTTGGGTCAGAGTAAGGTCGGATCGGCATCCAAGTTGGACATTAGCTTATTAGGTCGGTTTCGGCTCGGGTTGGCCTACCTCAGCTCGGTGACCCCTCGTCAACTGCAAAATAAGTAAACGAAACATATTTTCAGTCAATGCAAAAAAAAAAAAAAAATAGTTATAAAGAGTGTAAAATATTTCATGGTACTTTAAGTGATGAAAATATTTTTTACTCCACACTCCACCCTAATTATACTACAACAGTTACGAATTACATATCAGTCAACCAAACAATTTAATATCTCTCATGGTTTTTATGATCAATTACAGATAAGTAAACTCTAACATCTGCATATGATAAGACACATCCAAAGAAAATAATTCCCACCATTGATGGAAATTTGCAGTAGACGAAGAATGGTGACAGTGGATGGTGGTCAGTTGTTCAATTGTTGATAAGGGATTGTAATACCCGAGCCCGACCATGCATTTACAACTATTTATTTATATTTATTAATTTGTTATTTTTGAAAAATGTGTCTTTATAATTATTTGTCTGCGTTTAATCTATAGTTAATTGTCTTACTATTTAAAAATCTTTTGGTATTACGATTAATAGTAACCTATTATTAAGTGTTCTTATAACATTAAGCTTAGAGTCATTACAGGGATGTAAAGCCCCATATCGTGACTAAATAAAAGTTTTCAGCTGCTTACAAGACTATGGGTGATTTCCTTTAACTTTTCTAGTCATTTCGACAGTTTTTCCGAATTTAGGGGTTTTTGGTCCGGAAAAGGGGTTTCACTTCGGGGCCAATTATAGGAAAATCGGGATTCCGTCGCGAAAAATAGGTATTTCTTTTAACTTGTATTACTTAACAGTGAAGTTTGGCAAAATTGCATTTCGGCCCGAAAATATGAAAATCAGGACACCTACGCGCGAAACGGGTCCCAATCTTTTTCAATTTTTGGCCTTTTGAGGTGAGGAGATTTTATTAAAAACAACATCTTATATGTTTATATGATTATTATATGTCTATAACATGATTTGTTATTTTAATATTCTAGCTTGAGATAAATATCATGCTTATTAATATTCTTTATTTATTTGAATTAGAGTTGAGTTAGATAATATTTACTGCTCGATTTATTTGATTGTTTTAGCATAAGATAAGCAGAGATGTTGCCCAAATATTTACATAAATGTTATACATGTTATTTGCATGCCGTCATAATGCCCTATTTATACTTGAAAATTGTAACGCCCGAGATTTAGCCATGCATTTAATTACTGTTGCATCCCTTGTTTGCGTATTTACTTCTATGCCTTATTAACTGACTTTGTGACTACTATTCACTCCATTTTTAAACTACTTTCTATTAGTTAATTAGCATTTTTATTAAATCATATTAATTGTCAAAGTAATGAGAAAAATGTGCATTTGAGCTAGAAGCGTTAGGAGGGCTCGTTTAGAAAATGATTTTTGTAGTTGAATGAATAGTGTTACGTAACCAACTTGGAGTTTAATTAGCTAACATTAAAATTACGCTTAGGACTTGTTTCTAACTAGCTTGACTCACATTTTGACCATACACTTAAATTAAAACAACTCACCTAAGCTTATATACCCCTCAAACAACTCACCTTATATCATAACTAGCAAAAATCAAAACAAAAAAGTGCTGAATTTTACTGTAGCAAATCCGAGAATAGTGTAGGAGGAGAATGAGAGGATTTTGCTCATCAAATCTTCAAGCCAAGCCAAGCCAAGCTAGGAGCAAGTAGTTTAGGGTGTTTGCTAGCCTCCCGAGAGTTCCTACGCGCAATTGGTGAGGGTTTTCATGACTTTTTATGCATATCTAAAATGTTACATTTTTCTTGATTTGTTGAAAATGTTATCAAATGCTATTGCAAAGCTTATCTATGCTATTATACCTTGTATATAAGTGCTAGAGAACACATTTGAGCTATTAATTCGCATTTTAAACGGTTGGAATCGTCATTTGAATTTATGAGGTGAATAGTGACGTTTTTCTAGGGTTTTATGTAATTTCACGTATTAGCTTGATTCAACATTCCTAATAGATGCCTTAGGTGCTAATGAAGGTAGTCTAATAGCCCCGTGCACTTGAATTGCCCTCAAATCGCCTAAAAATGGAAAATAGCCGACTTTAACTTGGGGCTTTTGGGGTTAATGCGAATCCGGGTGGATTCGGGCTTCAATTCTAGTATCCTTAGGCTACCTAGGTGCTATAGATGCCTTGATATCCCTTGTTTGAAGCCCGGACAACGTATGTGTAGTTTAAAGCCATAAGAGGGAATTTGGGGCTTTCGGGGTAAACGCGGGCATTTGAATGAGTTAGAGGGTTGAGAGGGTACCTTGAGGGTTAGTTAGAAGGTTGGGAGAGTTTCCTTTGAAAATGAAATCATTAACTTTGGTTTAGAAGAGAAATAGTTCGAAAAACAAAGGGGTTTAGGTGCAATTTAAGTTGTTTCACACTTCTAAACCCATGTCAGGACTTCTTGAGTGTTTATATGTGATTTTAAATTGATTTGGCACTTTTGTGATGATTCTATGCTTATTTGGTATAAGTTCATTTGTAAACTGCTTATTAGCTTCTATCTTTGTTTCTATTCTAATTGCAACGAGGTCAACCTACTTTGTTGATCCTCATATGTGTTAATGCTTATATTATTGTTATTAATTTGCCATCGTTGAGTGCATTGCATAGTGGTTGCGCAACCATAGTGTCGGGGCGGATGTGTTGAATATCGGCTGGGCAGCAGAGGGCTTGCCGGTGGATATTCAAACTCCGTGCCCTATTCCCTCATTCGCCTGGTCCGGAGATTGCCAGGGGATGTTGGGTCGTAGGATTCGGGGTACATCCGGAGTACACCCACTGGAGTGTTTGGGGTTATGCCGGCTTATCGTGATCGTGCTCGTGGTTCGTGGTTCGTGGATCGTGAATGAAGACCAGTGAAGATTGGTGTATAGGGGATTGTGTGAAACGTATCCTTTTAAATGTGTGGTTATTTAAGTTATCGTTGTTTCTTTAATTGTCTAAGTGTTATTGTTGTATAATTGTATTATCTGTTGCATTGCACGCCCCAGGACTATATCCCTCACTGGGCAACAGTGGTTGCTCATACCTCGCTAACATGTTTCAGGTGGCGCAGTTGGAGGAGTTGCCCTAGTTGCTGTGTGTTATTCTGAAGTGGCTGTGCCTTCTTGTTTCTATTTGGTATTTGTGTATCTATTTTGTGGCCTAAGGGCTTTGTTTACATTGGTTGCTGTAAGAAGTTGAAGGATAGTTGGTTGTAGTGTAGATTTGGGAACCTATATCTTGTAATAACTTATGTTTCTGCTCTCAATTACCTTGCATGCTTGGTAGTGAATGTTCTAACTCTAGCCACTAGCATGCTTGTGTGTTTTTGGAACTATAGTATGCTTCAAGGCTCGGATGGCCTTAATCCTTTGATCTTTAGTTATGAAAAGTTTGTCTTATCTTGTTGTGGCTTTATTGAGTGTTTACAGGTTTTCAGAATGTCCATAGTACAGGGGAAACTCTGTCCGTTTTTCCCTAAAATTTTGAGACTGGGTTGGAATTGGGTTGAGAATAGCTTGGTTATTAGAGCCTCCGGTCTCGTGAGGGATCGGGGCGTTACAGGTGGTATCAGAGCTTAGTTAGCTCTAAGCCGGGACAGGGTCCTCGGCCTGTCGGGTAGTAACCCTTGAGTGTGTGCTTGTTAAGTGTGTGTCTTGAAAGTGTATGCCTGCATGTGTGATTGTGTGTCTTGTATCTAATGTTTGCACCTATATGATATAACTATGTGTTACGTGCTAAGTGAAGTAAAGTGACTAGTTATGCATCAAATTGACCTCGTGAATTGTTAATTGCTTGAATTGTTGCTTGTAATGTGTGTATTTGAATGTCTTGGATTGAGTTGTGTTATGATTGACTTGATTGTTGTCCTTGAATGACTTTGATGATTACACTGTTTCATAAACTCTTATATAAACATGTTTGCATAATAGTTTAAAACATATATGTGTAAATGTGATATCTTGGCATTCATACATGTCCCATTGAATTGGTAAGAAAGACTTCATCCTTTCCTCCCCCCCTGAACGGAGGTGATTAGTGGCTAGCCTTTCAAGTTATATGGATTAGTAGGAACGTGAAGCGGTTGATCAGCCCTTTTATTTGGGAGTTGGTGTTGTGGGCAGAACTCAGTTATTGGGATTTCTTCCAAGGCATTTTTCTATGCTCATTAGTCAGAGATGAATGGCGTCCCTTGGGATTTCTATATGATTGTTCTCTAAGGCATTCTCTTGGTATTTTCTTATTTAGCATTCTTCTGGTATTTTCTTATTGGCATTTCTCTGAAGATTTGGTATTTGGAATTCTATTTAGCCCCATTATATGGTATTATCTACGGTATTTATGCTCCAATCTTTTATTGGTATTTTCTCGCCACTATTAGTTGGGATTCTATTCTTCTATGGTATTCATGCCAGCGGGATTCTTATTTGAATTTCGAAGTAGCATCTTTATTGGAGCCTTTATTTGGCCTTATTAAGTGAGGTTCGCAGACAATACTACTGGGATTTCTTAATGAGCTTCCACGAGAATTCGTATATGGTATTCTTGCTTAGCAACTGATGACGAATAATCAGAGTTGGTTTTCAGTTGATGCAGATGTTCTCTTGTGAAGAAGAATTGCGTGGACGCAATTAGTTTAAGGGGGAGAGGATGTAACGCCCGAGATTTAGCCATGCATTTAATTACTGTTGCATCCCTTGTTTGCGTATTTACTTCTATGCCTTATTAACTGACTTTGTGACTACTATTCACTCCATTTTTAAACTACTTTCTATTAGTTAATTAGCATTTTTATTAAATCATATTAATTGTCAAAGTAATGAGAAAAATGTGCATTTGAGCTAGAAGCGTTAGGAGGGCTCGTTTAGAAAATGATTTTTGTAGTTGAATGAATAGTGTTACGTAACCAACTTGGAGTTTAATTAGCTAACATTAAAATTACGCTTAGGACTTGTTTCTAACTAGCTTGACTCACATTTTGACCATACACTTAAATTAAAACAACTCACCTAAGCTTATATACCCCTCAAACAACTCACCTTATATCATAACTAGCAAAAATCAAAACAAAAAAGTGCTGAATTTTACTGTAGCAAATCCGAGAATAGTGTAGGAGGAGAATGAGAGGATTTTGCTCATCAAATCTTCAAGCCAAGCCAAGCCAAGCTAGGAGCAAGTAGTTTAGGGTATATGCTAGCCTCCCGAGAGTTCCTACGCGCAATTGGTGAGGATTTTCATGACTTTTTATGCATATCTAAAATGTTACATTTTTCTTGATTTGTTGAAAATGTTATCAAATGCTATTGCAAAGCTTATCTATGCTATTATACCTTGTATATAAGTGCTAGAGAACACATTTGAGCTATTAATTCGCATTTTAAACGGTTGGAATCGTCATTTGAATTTATGAGGTGAATAGTGACGTTTTTCTAGGGTTTTATGTAATTTCACGTATTAGCTTGATTCAACATTCCTAATAGATGCCTTAGGTGCTAATGAAGGTAGTCTAATAGCCCCGTGCACTTGAATTGCCCTCAAATCGCCTAAAAATGGAAAATAGCCGACTTTAACTTGGGGCTTTTGGGGTTAATGCGAATCCGGGTGGATTCGGGCTTCAATTCTAGTATCCTTAGGCTACCTAGGTGCTATAGATGCCTTGATATCCCTTGTTTGAAGCCCGGACAACGTATGTGTAGTTTAAAGCCATAAGAGGGAATTTGGGGCTTTCGGGGTAAACGCGGGCATTTGAATGAGTTAGAGGGTTGAGAGGGTACCTTGAGGGTTAGTTAGAAGGTTGGGAGAGTTTCCTTTGAAAATGAAATCATTAACTTTGGTTTAGAAGAGAAATAGTTCGAAAAACAAAGGGGTTTAGGTGCAATTTAAGTTGTTTCACACTTCTAAACCCATGTCAGGACTTCTTGAGTGTTTATATGTGATTTTAAATTGATTTGGCGCTTTTGGAATGATTCTATGCTTATTTGGTATAAGTTCATTTGTAAACTGCTTATTAGCTTCTATCTTTGTTTCTATTCTAATTGCAACGAGGTCAACCTACTTTGTTGATCCTCATATGTGTTAATGCTTATATTATTGTTATTAATTTGCCATCGTTGAGTGCATTGCATAGTGGTTGCGCAACCATAGTGTCGGGGCGGATGTGTTGAATATCGGCTGGGCAGCAGAGGGCTTGCCGGTGGATATTCAAACTCCGTGCCCTATTCCCTCATTCGCCTGGTCCGGAGATTGCCAGGGGATGTTGGGTCGTAGGATTCGGGGTACATCCGGAGTACACCCACTGGAGTGTTTGGGGTTATGCCGGCTTATCGTGATCGTGCTCGTGGTTCGTGGTTCGTGGATCGTGAATGAAGACCAGTGAAGATTGGTGTATAGGGGATTGTGTGAAACGTATCCTTTTAAATGTGTGGTTATTTAAGTTATCGTTGTTTCTTTAATTGTCTAAGTGTTATTGTTGTATAATTGTATTATCTGTTGCATTGCACGCCCCGGGACTATATCCCTCACTGGGCAACAGTGGTTGCTCATACCTCGCTAACATGTTTCAGGTGGCGTAGTTGGAGGAGTTGCCCTAGTTGCTGTGTGTTATTCTGAAGTGGCTGTGCCTTCTTGTTTCTATTTGGTATTTGTGTATCTATTTTGTGGCCTAAGGGCTTTGTTTACATTGGTTGCTGTAAGAAGTTGAAGGATAGTTGGTTGTAGTGTAGATTTGGGAACCTATATCTTGTAATAACTTATGTTTCTGCTCTCAATTACCTTGCATGCTTGGTAGTGAATGTTCTAACTCTAGCCACTAGCATGCTTGTGTGTTTTTGGAACTATAGTATGCTTCAAGGCTCGGATGGCCTTAATCCTTTGATCTTTAGTTATGAAAAGTTTGTCTTATCTTGTTGTGGCTTTATTGAGTGTTTACAGGTTTTCAGAATGTCCATAGTACAGGGGAAACTCTGTCCGTTTTTCCCTAAAATTTTGAGACTGGGTTGGAATTGGGTTGAGAATAGCTTGGTTATTAGAGCCTCCGGTCTCGTGAGGGATCGGGGCGTTACAAAAATTGCTTTATTATAGCCGTTATTCTATTGCCAAGAAAATGTTTATTACTTGCCCGGGACAACCACTTTAGTTGATCCCCATATGATTTGTTGTGTGTTCTATGACTACTTGTGCATGCTTGTGTGCTACTTGATTAGGGGTTGCAACCTCAGGCCCGATAGCTTGCACGAACGCTGGGCGGCATAGGGCTTGCTGGTGCTCCCGTGTCTATCGTGGACATATTCCCTCTCTCGCTTAGTACCACCCTCGGAGAGTTGGGTCGTAGATTTTGGATACAATCCGGAGTATTTTCTTGGGAGAGATAAGAAGTTGAAATTGAGATCAAGGCTGGCCACCTCATGAAATACTTGACTTGTTCCTACTCTCACTTGGTACCACCCTCGGAGAGTAGTGTCCTACTCTCGCTTGGCATTCCACCCTCGGAGAGTAGGCTGATATCTGTTGTGGATATATGCCACTATTGTTTACCTAAATGTCATTTCTGTTATTATATATGACTCAAATGTGATAATAATTTACTACTAGTTATCATATGCTATTATATCTTATATGGACAGTTTGTTATACTACCATACGTGAATTGCATCATGATTTACAAAAGAGACCGACCAGAAATGTTTTCAAAACTCTTCTATTCTATCCTCACTGAGCTTCCCCAGAGCTCACCGTTTTTTCTCCCCCCCAGTGCAGGTGCAGCTTAGCTTGAAATGGAAATAGACTTTGAATGTTTACATGCTCGAAGCCTCTTGCTGTCATAGTTGGATTCATGTTGTAAAAGTTAGAGTTTGTTTGTACTACTCCCGGGTAGAAGGATAGCTGTGCTAAAACCCTAGTTTGTAAATAGTCGGGTAGTTATCAGATCTCAGATGTTGTAACACCCTTTTGTATTTAAATTATTATATAAAGGCTTGTTATTAAGTAATTCTTTATTTACTATTCCTTTTAATAGAAAGTTATGAACTCGCAATGACGATAAACGTAGACTTTGACTTAGTCTTAAGAAGGGCTGGGTTGGGGTCGTTACAGGGATTATAGGTGAGTTGCTATCAGACAAGAAGCTGGGTGATGTTGGTCGATCCAACAGGTAGATTTTAGGGTGCGAGCGGGTCAGATCATAGGTTGGATTGGGTGTTTGAGTTCTGATTTTTTTTTAAAGGTAAATTTTACAGATAGTCCCCCAATGTTTACACTTTTTTTTTTCAGTTTCATTATTTCAAGAGCACTGAGCTTAGTCTCCAAAAATTATAAAAAGTTTTAATTCTATACCCAATGTTTATATATATATATTTTAATTTTGTCCCCTTTGTTCAAAAGTAACGCGCTTAGTCTTTAAAGTTTGTAAAAGGTGTACTTTAGTCCCTGCAGTGAAATTTCAATTTGTGACCTAGACATAAATTTTGGGTGTTAAATTGAAAAAAGTGAAAAATTGGAGACAAAATTGATTTTTTTTTTAGACTTCGGAACTAGGCTCGTTATTTTTAAACAATACAGATAAAATTGAGAGAAAATATAAACATTCAAGACCAAGCATGTCACTTAGGAAATAACATGGACAAAATTAAAAAAACTTACAAACATCGACAATCATTTGTAAAATTTATCCATTTAAAGACTTGTATATGCTAAACGGTAAAATAAAACACAGACCACGTGTCATCACCCAATTGGCATGATATTGGTGGCTTAGCTAGCTCTTCATGCTTCTTGCAGGCTTTCTTTATTCAGTAATGCTAAATATCATCCATTTTTCCATCACCTTTTTATCACTTCTTACGTGACATCCTACGTGGTATGCCAACTAATTAATATTTTTAATTGTCTTTCTTCTTTTTAATTTCTTTTCTCTCTCTTCAATTTCTTTTTATCTCTCCCTCTTAATTAATATTTACTATATCAAACCCTACTACAAAATTCACCATCATTTTTTGAAAAAAAAAAGAAGAAAAAATTAACATCCGCTTCAAAACGCCTCTACTGCTTACTTCGCTCATATACTTTTCTGACTCTCCCAAAATCATAAAAAATCCTAGAGAAAAACAAAGGAATGATAATGTTGTAGAAACCCATCATAAAAAATCATACTAGAATTAACAAAGTAAGCATAAAGATTCAAACTTTATTCAAATTACACAAATTTCACACGGTTTCTCAATGATTCTCCAAAAATTTAATAAATTTTTTAAGAATTAATGATGTGTTTATATATATATATATAAATACACACACACACACACACACACACACACACACATATATATATATATATATACACACACACATATATGATTGCATATAAGTGGTAGAGGAATGAAAAACTTGCGGGTTTTGGATATAGAAGAAGATGAAGAAGCTTAGATGCAGAAGTGAAGAAATTTTGGTCTTGGTTGGAGTCTGATATCGTGGAAAGAAGGAAAGATTTCTTTGTCGTTTTTTGCTAAGTAAAAAAAGGAAAGATTTAGACAAATATTAATTAAGGGAGAGAAAAAGAAATTAAGAAGAGAGAAAAAAAAATAATCTAGTTGGCATGCCACGTAGGAGGTGATAAAAAAGTAATAGAAAAAGGGGTGATATATAACATTACTCTACATAGATTTATGTGGTTGATAGCAAGAAAATCCTTGCTCACGCTCAAACCACACATTCTATAAGACCTTAGTATGAATGAAATATGGCACCTATTCGAGTAAAATTTACACCGCGCTCCTGTATTTAAGCAAAAATGCATATTACACTCTTGTACTTTAAAAACTAGCTAAATTATCCCTGTACTTTTTAAAATAGTGCAAATTAACTACCCTTTCTGTTAATTTTTCGTCCAAATTAATATTTTTTACAATTTTTCAGTATTTGGTAACACCGTAAAATAAGTAAACGAAATATATTTTCAATTAATGCAAAAAACTAGTTATAAAGAGTGTAAAATTTTGGATGGTACTTTTAAGGGTAAAGTGCACCAGACCTCCATGTGGTTTGGCTTAGGTCCACAACACCTTCCTGTGGTTCAAAAATCACCAAATACTTTCCCTGTAATTTTAAAAAGATAGCACACATGGCTCTCCCTATGGCTCACCCCACTTTTCCGTTAAAAAGGTTAACAAAATTTATAAAAAGACATAAATACTCTCAATCTCTTTTCTTTTTTATTTTTTCTCCTTTTTCCTTTCGTTTAAGCCAAAAAAAAAAAATACAGACGTTTTCTGAGTTCTAAAATCGCTGTAGATTTCAAGAATTATGCGGACCTTTGCTTTAGAAGATTTGATACAAAGGTAAAAAATTGGATAACTTTGAATGAGCCAAGCCAATTTGCCTTCGCTACACATTTACTTCACAACTTTGCACCTGATGAACCAATTGATAATACCATCACGTCATATGGGTTTGTGTTTGAGGTGGTGAAAAATGAGAAATTGATGTATGTGAGGCAGTCCTAATGAGGGGTTTGTAGGGTTTTGGGGGAGAGAGAGAAGGGTGTTTTGAGAAGATAGGTGAAGGGTTTGTCGATGGATTATGGTGGTGTGAGGGAAGAGTTGTTGACCGTGGTAGCGGCGGATGTGGCATTGGCGGCCATATATTTTTTTAATTTTTTTTAGGGTGAACTGCACCAAACCTCCCTGTGGTTTGGTATAAGTGCATCGTTCCCCCTGTGTTTTAAAAACTAGTATAAGTAGTCCCTGTGATTTTTCAAAAGTGCACAACACCCCTACCGTTAAAAAATCCGTCATATTTAACGGAGTGTGGTGTACACACGAGTTAAGTGTGATTTTTATTAGTTTTTAAAGAATTTATCATTAAAACATTTAACTAGTTGAGCAAATTACCCCTTTTAATTTTTTTTTTTAAAAGGGAAAAGAAAATCTCATATTCCCCCTCAACACCCCGCCCCTCCACGCAGACCCCCAACCCCACAACCCCACCCCCATCCCCACCCCTACCCCTACCCCCACCTCCACCCCCACCCCACCCAGCCCCTAACCCCACCACCATACCCCGCCCAGCTTGTCACCCCTACCCCCTCACCCTACCCAGCCCGTTACCCCCTCCCCCACCAGCTCGAATTAGAAACATTTCAGACCCTTCACCTTTCTTGTATGTTCTTATTTTGGTGCGAACTGGAAACATTTCCCTTTTGTTGATTCAAGTATTGCCTACATATTATATAAAATTGGGTTTTTTGTTCTTGACCCTCCTGTGGTTGACCATAACTGCACAGAACCCCCCTGTGATGGTCAAATTAGCTAAGACCTCCCCTGTAGTTAGTCTAAAAGCTACACTTAGACCCCCTCCGTTAACAAAATCGTGAAAGTTAACTGGATGTGCAGCAAATGCGCGTGCTGTGCAATGTTGCAACCAAAAAATGACTTTTCCCACTTTATTGAAGACTTTTTAGACTAAAATACCCTTTTTTTTAATAAAAAAATCGTTGATGCAGATCTCAGCTGAAAAGTCACATGGACACATGTCAGGATCTGACTTGTCAGAGAATTGACTTTCTCAATCGTACCAAAACGACGGCATGTACTCTAACAAAATCCTTATCACTTCTCGAGTTTCTGGCCTCTCTAGTACAACTCCATTCATAAGCTTATTACATTAAAAAAAACCACTGCAAATTAATCAAAATCACAACTTTTTTTACAATATTAACATCAAAAAGCAACTTTGAGTGTAAATTTACACAAATATGCTCACAAACTACAAATTACACAGTTTATATATATGCCAAGTAAGTGTATATATATATATATATATATATATATATATATATATATATATATATATATATATATAAAACAGAGACAAGTGAACGCAAAAACACAAGCACATTAGCAAGCGTACACACACACATACACGAAACACACACACATATATATAATCAACGAAAGGATGAATAGAGCAGAGGCAATTGGTCCAGCGGTTGCATTAGAAAGACTGCACTGCAATCCTAGAGAAACAATTCTATTGATAAACAGCGCGAGCATAATGGATTTCTAAAGCTCCAAACTGTGAAAGTGCCTGATTTTGCCAAGATTGCATCCACTTTGGAGGAAGGTTGTGTAGGTAGCTGCTTGAATAATTGTTCTTGCGTCGCTTATGCCTATTACTCAGGTAGCTGTTTGGGTTTGTGTGCTCACCTCAATTACTCTCTCAAAAAAAAAAAAAAAACACACACACAAACACACCACACACAGTGAAAAAGGGGTGGTAGCGGGTTTGGTGATGGTGATGGTGATAGTGGTGGTGGGCTTAGGTAGTGGTGGTGGCTGGTCTGTATTTTTTTTTAATTATTTAGTGGTTTGAGCGGGGTAGAGTGAGGTTTGTCTTCCAAACACTGAAGGGCATAATAGTCAATTACTACCAGCTGTTAAGTTTTTTAACGTCTGTCAGTTGATGGGACACGTTTGCAACTTTGGACTAACCACTGGGGAGGTTTTAGTTAATTTAACCATAACAGGGGGATTTCGTGCTATTATGGTCAACCACGGGGGGGTTAGGCGCAAAAAACCCTATAAAATTTGATCAATAGGAGAGAAGTGGGAATCATTTTCACTGGCAAACTTAACATATATTTTTCTCGTTAACGTGGTGATCAGTTTGGATTTAAGAAAGGAAAAGTAACATATATCAACACAATGGACTTTTGATTGACATCTTATTGGCCTGCATGCCTGTAAAACATGTATGAAGAAAAGCTTCAATATCGCAAAAACAAATAAAACTTTTCAATTGGCAAGCCTGAGCTCTTGTGGTTTTCCGGTGGTGGTAGTCAACAAAGAAAAAGAAATATATATATATATATATATATATATATATATATATATATATATATATATATATGGTCCAATTTGAAAAGATAAGTAATGAGAATAAAATATAAAATTTAATTTAGTAGGATTAGAACAAAGTTTCTTTAATCTCGTATCCAAGTCCTTATAGGATTAGGATGAGAACTAATTTTTCTAATATTGTATCCTAATTCTTGTGGGATTATCTCAATTTTTTCTCTTTAAATAATTAAATATGAGATTCAACTTGATTTGAAGTTCAACAAAATACAAGCTACTCTTAATTTATCTTTTAAGAAAACCTTATAGTCAATTTATTATGTACTTTTTAGCTAATTATTAATTTATGAAATATTTGGGTCAATAAAATACAAATGAAATTTTCTAAATGTATTATCTTATAATTTTATCGAATTTATCAACTTTTTACATTGATCCCAACTTGGGACCAGACATTTTTATTAATTAAAAAAGATTATTAATTTATCGAGTATTAATTTAAAGAGGTTCTGTTGTATATATATGTGTGTGTGTAAATAAACAAAAGGGAAAGAGGTATTTATGTCTTTTCAGCAGTTTTGTTAATTAATTGGACGAAAATATAGGGAGAGGGCACGTTTGATAGTTTACAAAATCATAAGGACTACTTATACTAGTTTTTAAAACACAAGAGGGACAGATGCACTTATGGCAAACCACAAGGGGGTCTGGTGCACTTCACCTTTTTTTTATTATATAGATATGTAGACTCACACACAATATATATAATATATTGGGGGGGCTGATAGGGTTTGGTATATATATATATTAGAGGGTTGATGGGGTTGGGTAGAGGGTGACGGGCTGGGTGATGGGTGGGGGTGGTGATGGTAGGGGGGAGGGGGAGGGCATTGGCAGGGATGAATTGTTAACACATATTTAATATTCATATATAGATAATTTTTTTGGTGATGAATAAATTGATATTTCAACCTACAAATATTCAAAAAATGCTTATATTTTTAATAAAAATTTGTGGTGACTAAGGACTATAGCCTTCACTCACTAAGAGATGGCTCCGCTTTGAGTACGGTATAACATTTTGATACAACCAAAGATATAGATAAGTGAACTTCAATGTTTATGGCACCTAGAAGAATTTAAATGCTAGGTTCACATTTTCAATTTTTTAATAGAAATGTGAAGAGTTATAGTGTCACATTGGAGTATTCATACAGTAAACATAGAATTGGAGTATATTTTGCTTTGAGACATCAAATTAGCATTAGTGCTCAAATCTTTGGTGATTGGAAAGGAAGTAAATGCTTTATTGGAACTTAATTTAGATTTACCTTCATTAAAAGTATATAGAATTCACTAATAAAATGTATATATAAAATTGAATAAAAAAATGAATTTGAATATAAATAATCTATGGTTTACTAAAATTGAATAGAATTTAACAAAAAAATAGTAAATAAACCATCAAAATATGTATTTGGATAAAAAAATAATATATAATATATATAAGATTGTCTTTGGAGGAAAATTGTGTAAGAGTTATAGCAATTGTACTTAAAATAAGAATTGAGATTGAATTAAGACGATATATGGGTTAGTGAAATTTATAATTATAGAAAATATATTTAAATTTGAACAAATTCTTAAAAGATAACTAATATGGTTTTAAACTCAATTTAATTGAAAAACCACTATAATCATCATCACATAGTATTTATATTGTTATATGTTTTATATTTCAAGTTAAAATCATATTCAAGTATATTCATATTTTTAATATTAGTCTATAAGAGGTAAATAACTATAAACTTTTATTTAATACTAGACATAAGCAGCAGTTTTTACAAT
Organism: Ehretia macrophylla; assembly: GCA_037974665.1. NCBI lineage: Eukaryota > Viridiplantae > Streptophyta > Magnoliopsida > Boraginales > Ehretiaceae > Ehretia > Ehretia macrophylla. Next base: position 32,586,999 of record CM075782.1, read on the forward strand.
AAATTGTTGTTGAAGTTTAGTGAAAAATATAAAAAAACATAACTTTTATACTTGTAAAAGAGCCTACTAGAAAAAAAAAATTAAAAAAAGAATTCATCACACGTTAGTCGCCACCTATATTATGACAAAAAAAAAATATATGTTTTACATTTCACATATATGACAGTAATAATAAAACGCATCTAAAACAAATAAAAATAAAATAAAATCTAATACTTTTCATAAACGGCGGGAATAATTCGCGGGTGGGAAGTTGGTAAAAGTTTAACCTTTTGCGGCAGTTCTGAGAAACCGCTGCTAATAAGCAATACTTTTAGCGGCGGTTCCTAAAAACCGCCGCTAATAAGCAATATTAGCAACGGTTCTATGGAATTGCCGCTAAAACTCCACACTTTAAACCGCCGCCTATATGGAGGTATTAGCGGCGGTCCACCGAACCGCCGCGAAAAGTGCATGAAAACACATATTTTGTGGCGGTTTTAAAAAAGTATCACTAATTCAAACTTCTTTTGTAAGGATAATAAATGCAAAGTTAATATTGATGCAAATTCATCCAATTACTAGTTATGAAAGAATAGGACAAAGTGAGAAATACTTAAAAGCAAGGTTTCAGAAAGTGTCAAACTTTAAGGCCTGGACTGTAGATTCAAGTGTTTCTGGATATTTGAGAAACTAATTAGCATGACATTGGTTGTAGCTTGATTTCTCTATAGTCCGTGTATTTTTGAAATCTTTATATGACTATTATTAAATTTTCACGTTCCACTGTAAATGCTTCTCATCAAAGTGTGTATATTGTGGATATATGCTTTATTTTATTATTAACAGTAGTGAAGAGAACATGTTGATCATCCTATAATTTCATTAAAAAAAGGGGAAGGTTGGAAGTTAATTGACTGCTGAATGCGATGACCTCAGCTCAATTTATGATGGAATGACATTCACGTTATTGCAATGATTGTATTTACGTGAAGTCACGGCCTCTCATGTTTGCTATGAATTATTTATTAATCAAAATAGGCATTGTGTGTATGTGTATACACATTCTGGGATCAAGTAACTTGTGTTTTGCAGTTTAAACCTTGTGACCATTACTGGTCAAGTATTATCAATGGTATATGGAATGCTTCTTGTGATGACGATATCCCTCCTGAATAGCGTCAATCAAGAATTCCGGCACTAACTAAGTTACTTTAAGCTACTTGATTACCAATTATCAATGTTACATTAGATATAGGGTATATTGTAGATAAGGTATTTATTTATACTGCAATACAATGTTGTCCCAGTCAAATGATCTTGTGATTGATGTAAATGTTTGAGCCAATTTGGGTCTCTCTGTCAGTATGCAAATTATTTGATAAAGATCCTAGGATGTTTGTCTCTCTGAATTAGTATATGCAGTTACCTACCCAAATGAGGTAATTGTGTGTATTAATTTAGAAGAAGCAAAAGTGATAGTCACAATGGGAGTTGCTTTATTTGACTTGAAAGGGTTTTTTTCACTATTTTACTTAAGTGGGAGGTTCATACTATATGTTGTGTATTCTAGCCAAATGAGAATATGCAGTGAGGCACTTTGAGCTCTCATAAGGTTATTGTTGTTGTAGTATATCACCTTTCATAATTATATTATTAACTCATATATGTCTATTGCAGTTAGCAGCATCCTTGTGAGTGGTTTATTTAAATTGAGATTTTGACTGAAAACTATTATCAGTTGATTGCGTGCTATGGATATTCTCATATTTTTAGTATAAAGTTTCAATATCTCAAAATTGAATTTTTGGTTAAGCAAATTTAAGAATCTTTGGACACTAAAGTTTATTTTTAAAAGGTTTCCGAGTGATCTCTCATATTAAAGTTGTTAGTTTAGTTGGCTTTATCTTATAATCTTTTAAAAGTTAGCTTGAACCATGTTATCACATTTTCTAACGCTATTTTAATTCATAATTCCTTATTTATTTATTTCTTGTATAAGGTTGTTGAATATATATGATGACATTATGTGTTTAATTATATGCATGATACTACTCTGGTTTAAATTGGAGGCACTCTGTGTGCATTACTGAATATATGTTGAAACTTGTTCAATAAATTAAGGATCCTAGTGCATCTTATATTATCCTAGTTGGACAGTTCTCTGGATCAAATTGGGTAACTTGACCAAAGCTGGTTATCCATTGTAATTTATGAGATAAGCAAGAGGGATCTGGGATAAATTACTTCTTGGAGTTATAGTTTACAGTCGTACATCCAAAGGTGGTAACTGCGAGCTTTAACTTTTGAGGAGTAAGGAGTGAATAATAAGAGTACTGAAGTAGTTTTATTATAAGAGACCTTTTTGTCCCGAATGTTTTAGGCCTTACGAAATTTGTTGCTATTCACTTGTAGGAGACTCTAATACATTTTATACCTTATTTGAAGTTAATCTGCTACATAAAAGTCTCAAAAAGTGACAAGTTTTAACTGAAATGATTGAGTAGCAAGTTCATGCTATGTACATTATTTTGTGTTCAATTGTTGAAGTATGAGATAACATCTTACTTGCACATAAAACAGTTATGGAAGGTTGATTGGTCATAATCATAGCTATTTTCTATTGTCTTTTTGTTCTTTAGACACATTTGTAAGATAGTGCTACGATGATAATCTATTTTAACATTTTATGATCTTATTGCTTATTGAACCTTGATTTTATAATGGCATTTACATAGGATTAAAGTGTCAAATATATTTCCTTTTGTGCAATGCTCTCTTTTAAGGGCTTCCATCCAAAAGATATAATATGAATGTTATTTGAAAGTTTAAATGTCAAGGTATCCTAGTGTAAAGGCTATTAAAGTTATAAATCAAGTTTATGAATTTTATAGTTTAAATGGATCTCCCATAATTCATAAAAGGAAGTAAGACTCGATAGTACATTCCTTGTATTGGTTGTGGCAAGTAAAATTGATTATTTGTGTCACAACTATGATTAGTTATGTCACGTCCCCAAATTTGTCAGGACAGATTCAGGAATAAGACTGACGTGAACTTAAAAGTGGCAACTTCTTAAGCCCGCAATGCTCTATACCACAAGTAAGATTAGTAATAATCCTTATTGAATTTACGATAGTTAAACTCAAAGCGACTAATTAAATACCAAGTTAAAATAACAATATAAATCTTTATAGAAGTCCCATATCTTCGATCTAGACAACTAAATAACCAAGATCAAAATAATAGATGGCCACACCCCTAGCTAATCAATAATAATAGTAGTCAACAACGTCTACCGAAATACTAGGAGCCCTTAACGTTCTCGTTGCCACTAGGTGATAGTCCCTATCCCTAGAACCCAGAACAAACCAGTAATTTCTTATCTGCAAAAGTTTTAGAAAGAAAACAAAGAATGAGTATAAAACTCAGTAAGTAGTGAAAGTCCTGAATCAACAATGTCAGACCAAATTATATATGTTGATAGGGTCAAACTACTAAATAATGAGACAATTTGCTTGAAAACGATAAGGATGATAAGGATCATGAAAATTAAAGTCGGATTAGAAATAAGCTCATTGAGTTCTCTCCGGAAAACTCTTAGACCATTGTTTTAATACTATCACTTAGTAATACCAAAATTTCAAAGTGCAAAACTTTACTCAAAATACCAAGTCTTAAAATGACATGCCGTGTAACTTGTCTGTTCGGTAAGGATAAATGCACATCAGTAATAAACCTATTTCATGCTTTAGAACCAGTAAATTATGTGGTTGATGTAGAATAATTTTGAAGAAATCGAAAGCTCAAATTAACAGTATAAAAAGGAAACAATATTGATGGGAAACGGTATCACCAGTACCACTAGAAAATAGGAACAAAAATATTAGTAGGAAATCGTATCAATAGTATCGGTAGGAAACAATATTGACAATTTCAATAGGAACAGTAACAACAGTATCAGTAGGAAATAATATTAACAATATCAATAGGAAACAATACAGTAATTAAGTTGTGGCTGCTATTAACCCAACAGCTAAGGTCCAGTACGGTGATTCAAGCCGCCTAATCACCAATTGTGAAAAGAGATCCTCAAATGATAGTGCACTATCCCGGTAACCATACAGTATTCGATATACAATCCCTATCGCGGGTCCAGTAAAGCACAACCTCAAAACAATAATGATTCCCTTAACTAAATTTACTTTCGAAAGTTACCAATGCTTCCTTTTCAAAATAAATAAATAAAGAGTAATAACATCATGGAATATAATACTAAGACCCAATTCAGAAACACTCATCAAGACCTAAGTTGAGACCATATGTAACAATAAGATAACTCTGACTTGCATTGACATGTTCTGCCATAATGCTTAATAATAGAAAGAAATCATGGTTTAATAAACAACAATAAAACATGGACTTGGAAAATGACTAGCTACTGACTTGAAGGCAAACTTGTATGCGGCAGTTCAAAGAAAACGTCAACTTCCTTTGTATTGTATAGTTGTGATGGGAGAAAAATTATAAAAGCATGCACGACCATTCTTTTTTAAAAGATCATTCAGGAACAGTGAAACAAACGGCATGTGCAGTATATTTGTAACAACCAGAAACACATAGCTGATGACGGACCAAAACGAGAAGTTCAAATCTTCAACAGAAAATACTAAAAGGAATTCAATTGTTCATATCGAATACTAGCAGACCCTAAAAGTATTTTAGGTATAATATTAAAACTTCAGGCTTTCCACACTTAACTAAAGTCAAAACTTTTACAAAACAGTTTTAGGTCCCAAATGTATTTGTCATGCAAAATATCATTACTTTTAGGCCCAAGAATTTCCAAATAGCATGTGTAATTATATGAAAGCAAAATTTCAGAAATTCATCTCAACTAATATCCACCACTGAAGTTAAAAGCTTTGCTAGGTTTAGGCTAGAAAAATTTGTAAGGGACTATATTTCGGAAAGGGCTTCACCACTTACCTTTCACCCACAACGAAGCAAGTACTAAACCTCCAATTAGAGACGAATTGATGGGTAGAAAGCTATTCCTCTCCAGACTACACAAAAAAATTTGTATTGTTGTTTTTGTTCTCTGACCATCGTGATTTTTTTTTCTAGAAAAGAGAGTAAGACACGCTTAAATATTTTTTTTCATTGTCTTAACATTTTTTCCGCAATGTTCCTTACTTTTAGCATTTCAGTTAGTAGAGGATTTGCTTCCCACTTAACCATTCCCCTCCAAACGTGGCCAACATGGCCAGGACTATTATCTTAAGGCCTCCCAAAATCTACTCCATCATTATCATATTATTTGATTTAACATAAACTCACCGGGTATTACTGTTGGGTTATTGGCTTGAGTCCAAGCCCAAGCAGAAGATGGAGACAAGTAGAAGTTCGTTAGGAGAAGAAATAGGTATTCTAATTCTAATGGAGTTATGATTAGTTACCTATAAATAGGAATTTCTAGTTTGTAATTAATTACTACAAGAGCCATATCCCATGGGGGAGGGGTGTGGAAGGGGGTGAGCCAAGTGTTAAGAGTGTTTTTCGTGCTTTTGTTAGAAAAAAGTCAATTTGGGGAGGGTTTAAATTTTAGCCATAGATAAAGTCCTTGTACGAGGGTTTAGACTTTTTATGTTCATAAAGTCACCTTGGGAGGGTTTTTATAGTTTTTTATAAAAAATGTGAGCGTTCGAGTGAAGAGAGGATTTGGATCTTTTTTCAAAAAAAAAATTCTCGTTGTAATGGTTTATTGCTGATTAGTATATTTTTCATTTATTTGGGTCGTGGACATAGGCAGAGGGCCGAACCACGTTAAACTTCTTGTGTTGATTTTTGTTGTGCGTTATGTGATTATGTGTGTGTGTCCTTATTCCCAACAAAGTGGTATCAGAGCCCAGGCTCGGGGACTGGGCATGACAAGGGAAGAGGATGCACCAATGAAGATATATTGATAGCTATCGAGCGAGGCTCTAGCGGATGAAGACTGAGGATGAGGTTCTTTGGGGTTGCTGTTCTGATTGCTATTGAGTACGGACTCTAGCATGAAGATGAAGATGGAAATGAAGACAACAAAGACTGAGAAGAGGTATCAGTTGCAACGAGAGAGCTTGGACGTTTTGCTAAGTGGAGGATTTGTTGGATTATTGGCTTGAGTCCAAGCCCAAGCAGAAGATGGAGACACGTAGAAGTCCGTTAGTAGAAGAAATAGGTTTTTCAATCCTAGTGGAATTAGGATTAGTTGCTTATAAATAGGACTTTCTAGCTTATAATTAATTGCCACAAGTCAATTTGGAAAAGGGTTAAGACTTTAGCCATAGATAAAGTCCTTCTGCGAGGGTTTAGAGTTTTCCATTCATAAAGTCACCTTGGGATTTTTATAGTTTTTCCTAAAAAGTGTGAGCGTTTGAATGAGGGGAGGGTTTGGATCTTTTTCCCTTAAAAAAAATAATCCGTGTTGTAATAGTTTATTGGTGATTAATAGATTTCCCAATTATTTGGGTCGTGGACGTAAGCAGAGGCCCGAATCACGTTAAACTCCTTGTGCTGATTTTTGTTGTACGTTTTGTGATTGTGTGTGTGTATGTGTGTCCTTATTCCTAACAATTACAAGTTAATAATTGGGTAATCTTTATTTTTCCTTAGTTTGAGAAATTTTGGTTTAAAATTTTTACGGTTGTTTATCACCAAAGTGATTTAGCCACAATAATTCAAAATGACTATTTCAACGCCAAATTTTCTTTGACGATAGGAAAATAGGTTTTATAGATTAATACATACAATCGCCTGTCCAAAGGGGGTTATTGTCTGTGTTAATTTAGGGGGTTCACATATAATTTTTCAAATTAATATATACAATCACCTGGCCAAATGGGGTTATTGTGTGTGTTAAATTGGGGTGGATGAAGAGTGGTAGTGGAGATGTATAATTAAAGAAATTTATCTGCCTAAAGGTGATAAACCTTTTGAACATTGTCTATATTTCTCTTGTTCACCTTCATGATTAGGATACTTATAGTATGTTATGTCCTCTGTCCAAAGGGGAGGTTGCAAAGATATGCTTGGGTCCCAAACCAGTTTATTTTTATTATGACCTATATTGATTGCCTATGTTCTAATCTAGTTGTGTGTGTGATCAATATAAACAGTCAGAGACTTAGTCAAAAGGGAGATGTTATTAAGAATATAAGACAGACTCAATAATTGATGATCCTCTAACTAAAGGTTTAACACCCATAATGTTAAACAACATGTTGAAATATGGGTATCATAGAGTCATTTGATCTCTTGGATTAGTGGGAGTCTATTATAATTTGAGATTTGAATAATGACTCTACTTTTGTTATGTTTATTATATTTTATATCAGCTGATTAATAAGTTGTAATATTTTGATGATCATCATTGTTACTTGTTGTTTTGAAGTATCTCCATTGTTATTTATTATTTGAAATCTCGAGATATTATAATTGGAGCTATATTGGCTCGTTGCAGTCAAGGGATTTCACTGGCTAGGCATAAAAGTTATGTGAAATGGAAAACATGAGCTTGTTGAATCATGTAATTTCACACGCTAGGCGTAAAGGCAAGTGAAATTAAAATCATAAAGGGCCATACAATTTCACTACTTATTTATTAAGCATATAGTTGAAGTAAAAATTGGTGGCATGTTGACTCAATGGAGTCGGACAATTTCGCTTTCTTAGCATATGAGTTTTAAGCTAGGCGATTTGAGCGAAATTATGGAGGACCGATAAGGAAATAGCTATTTTTTTTATCACTTGATTGGCTATTCCTTATTACACCACTAGACTATGATCCATGTCGATTTGATTGATAATATTTGTGATTGTGGATAGGTTATGTGTCAATGATAAAGGACATATGGATTGCCATAGTCCAATTTTAAAGATCAAACTGAACCGGATTGGTTCAAGATGTTTTCTCAGGACCATTATTTTTAAAATCGTGGCCACGTCAATTATTTTTGTTGTTATCAACCCGAGAGTCGTTTTAAAATAAATAAAACTAATTTACTTAAATTCAATTGATTAATTAATGTAGCCCAAGTAGGAGAATGTTGGAAAATTTTATAAAGTGTGGGCTTACATTAATTAATTGTTTTGGTTTTAATAAAAAGGTTGATGGATAGTCCTTGAGTGGTAAGTCCATATGTGATCATACAGTTATTGGACTTAACATCTTAGTTACTAAAAGTCTAGTTGGGCAGCTAAGTATAGACTATTAGTTTTACTGAAACCCGTGATGGAAGGGCCTAGTAGAACTCTTATTTGAGATAGGTCCCATCTCTAACCCTTGCACTATAAAAGTATCTTACAAGTATGGTAGTATTATCTTGAGCTAGTCCTATTAAAAGCTGCTAGAAAGCAAGGGGATAGGGATGAAGACCTAGTACGTTGTATTGCACAACGATTCATCAGATTTCATGGCTCTAACAGGTACGCTTTTCATCTTTTGGATTTGGTGTTCTAAATTCATATATGAATTATTGAGATTTTATGATATCGTGAATCACGATAGTGTCATGAATAAATTCTACACTGAAAACATAACATCATGTGTTCCCCTACATGCTATTTTTTGTACTGACTTAAAATTTGATAAAACATTAGAGATCAACTTGAATATTTAGAAGAAGATTTCATGAGATAGATTAGTATTTTCATGACCTCAATTCCAATTTAATGAAATGATAATAAGATATATCAACTTATCGATTTTTATGGAACAATGTGACATAATTGAACTTTAATATTATTGAAGACTAATTAATGAATATACATTCAAATCTACTAATGACATCCATTTTCTCTCTCTCTCTCTCTCTTCTTTTTTTTCTTTTTTCTTTTGCAGGGGGGGGGGGGGGGAGGGGTGCAATTTTTCATTCTCTTTCACCAACAATATTTTGTCTAGGCATGTTGTGTCTTGGCTCAAATTGAATAGGTAATTTTTAGTTAAGTGATGTGTAAACAAGGTGAAAGAAAAGATTAAATTTCAGAGTGGAGTGATATGTTCTTTGAATAACTACATGGGGGTTTGGAGGGGGGTTTTGGACCACAAAGAAGGTCGTGTACACTTTGGGATGACCACAAGGGTCCCAAGCAATTCACCCTTATTCGTTTTAGACTTAGAATTCAACCCCTTACCCAAGAAAGCATAAACACATAAGAAAATTGAGAACAATAAGAGCATTATATTAATATTTAGTTCTGTAGTTAGTCCACCCCATTATAGGATAAGGCATGTTTGATTTGGTTGAGTCTGACATAGTTTTGTAATACAGTCATCAGGCGGACTAATAACTCGTATTTGACTTCTATAGAGTTCACTATAATTGTTAATGATACAATTCATTGATAGTACTGACAAGTCTTTTACTTTCGAAAGGATTCGTATTCAGCAGTAGAGTTTATTTTCACGGAATGTCACATTATTCGACATTGTTGGATGAGAAAATTTCCTTTTACTTTCAGGTGCTACTTCCCAACAAGTGCATGCAAGGCTTAATGTGCGGCACCTGAAAGGTGTGATCCTTTGTCTTTATTTTTGCAAATGGCAGCAACCTTTTCAGACTGGAACTTGAGGATGGAAAATTGTCTCCAATAACAATGACTTTTAGACAAATGTTTTAGCCACCTCTCCCTTTCATAATAGCTACATCGAAGACTTTGCGACAACATGGATGAAAAATTGCAATGGACTACAGATTGAAGAGTTGAACCAAGATATCAAGAAGTATGTGTGGACATAGTTGCTTAGGACAATGCAGATTGCGATTTATCATCGCTCGGCAGCCAGTACACTGCCTCTAGATATCTACTTGCTATATGTATATATAACGTAAAATTGTATTTATTAGGGACAATATCCAATTTGTTCCCTTATGTTTAGGGTTTGGGCTATTTTAGTCATTATATTTCAAAATGTAAAATTTTAGTCTGTATTTTTACTATGTGTCCCAACTTAGTCCTTATATTTCAAAATGTATCATTTTAGTCCCGTATCTTTACCATTTGTCACAACTTAGTCCTTATCTTTGTCATTGTGGTCTATGTTTGTCCTCTACCATTTTGAAATATAAGGACTAAGTTGGGACAAATGGTAAATATACGGGACTGAAAAAATACATTTTGAAATATAAGGACTAAGTTGAGATAAATGATAAAGATACAGAACTAAAATGGTACATTTTGAAAGATAAGGACTAAAATGACACAAACCCTAAAGATAAGGGACCAAATTGAGTATTTACCCTATTTATTATTTAAGTTGTCAATCTGAATGTTTATCATAAGTGTTTAAAATCGTGTTTATTGTTAGTTTGTGAAAACATGACATCACGTGATCTTGCACATGCTATTTTTGTACTAACTTAAAACTTGATTAAGCATTAGAGACCAATTTGAAAATTTACAAGAAGATTTCACGAGATATAAAAGTAATTTCAGGATTTTTTTATCAAATTTAATGAAAGGATAACATGATATATCAACTTAATGACTTTTATGGAACAATAAGTTATAATAGAACTTTTACATTATTGTAGACTAAATAAAAAATTTGATTAAACATTAAAATTTACTAGTGACGTCCTGTTTCTCTCTTTCTAATTCTTGGGATCCCATTGTTCCTTCTCTTTCACGAGCGATATTTTGTCTAGGCATATTGTGCCTTGGCTCAAATTGACTAAGAAAGTTTTAATTAGGTGACGTGTAAATTACGTGAAATAAAAGAGTCTACAAAATTTTTAGAGCGAAGTTCTCTTGGATTATATGCTTACGATGTATCTGGGTGTTCATGACATTGAAAATTCTTTTTCCACAGAAGAAACAATTGACGTGAATTCAAAATAAATACAATGATATTACACCTTCAAAATCCATTAACAAAAGTCGAGGAGCAAAATGTTAAGGTGGAAAATCTTAAAGTGCTAACTCTTCTTGTTATGTCCCTTGATGTAGCACGAGCTGTGAGAATTGATTGGCTTTTGTTTTGCCAAAATTATGCCTTGTCAGAATTTAATTATGATATATGCATCTCTATTTGGAAAGTTTTGATTGACAAGTTTACCATGTTTATCAGAATATTGAAAAGGCAAATTGGCATTTCCTTAATTGCTTAAAGATCTGAAGTAATATTATTTCAAAAGAAAAGTTGTCTTATTTGAGAATTGCTTGGAGACAAAGTCATTCCATACAATTCAAAGGCCAAGCACAGATTATCTTGTGGAGATTTGGGCAAGTAATTCAGCATATATACAGAGCTTCACACGACTAGAAAAGGGGGTAGAGAATTGAGAGTTGAAAAAGAAAACTTCAGTTTAGTTGATAGAACTGTTAGGTTTTGCTGTAGCAGATTGACGATGTGTTGCAACAAACGTCAGTAACATAAGAAATCTAATAGAACATGTTTTGCTGCAATAGATCATGAAATAGACAGTTTATTTATGCTTCCGCTATGTGTATTATTTTAATCTTTGATAGGAAGAGTTATTATTTTGTTCATTGTTCGGTAGAAGAAGGTGTAGTTCTCGGGAGAGAACGTCGCAAGTCGAGGGGAGCTCGCCAAACCTAGGTTCATTAAAGAGTTCGTCATCAAGACGTCAAAGGTCAAGAGGGAGTCTTTACTTGTGTAATTCCATTGATGTTGTAACTTGTGATTTATTAATGAAACAAGTTTGTTGGACCAGGGGAGGTCCCGTGGATGTAGACCGTACGGTTGAACCATGTTAAATCTCGGTGTCCTTACTTTCTTCATATGTTTATTTATTTTGTTTTAACTTATGTTACAACAAAATACTAACCAGAAACTATCAAATGACATCAAGAACAGGTTATTGAACTGACTCAGTTAGATCTCTGGAAGAGTTTTTTTTTCTAGTTGTTTTTATTTATATATGGACACTCTACGTGATGGCGGATCAATAAATAAACCATCTCTTCTCGATGGCACAAACTATTCATACTAGAAGACACAGATGAGAGATTTCATTAAAGCCATTGATGAAGCTGCTTGGAGGGTTGTGTTAAGTTGATGGGAACACCCTACTGCCACAACTACTAAAGGCATTGTTGAAAAGAAATCTAAATTGCAATGGACTAAGCTGAAGACTCGGTAGCCACCAACAATTCAAAGGCGTTGAATACAATCTTTAATGTTGTTGATCTGAATCAATTCAAGCTTATTTCAAATTGTGAAACAGCAAAGGAAGCTTGGAAAATCTTGCAAACGGCATATGAAGGTACTGCTGCAGTAAAAGTGTCAAAATTACAAATACTTGCAACAAGGTTTGAGGAATTGCAGATGCATGAGGATGAAACCATTGCTGAATTTAATGCTAAGATTTGTGACATAGCAAACAAAGCTTTTGTGTTAGGAGAAAAGTACTCAAATTCAAAGTTGGTAAGAAAAACATTGAGATCACTTCTGGACAGTTTTGCCATTAAGGTTGCAGCAATAGAAGAAGCAAAGGATATGGATACCATGAAGCTTGATGAGCTAATGGGGTCTTTACAGACTTTTGAGATGAAATTTAAGCAGAAAAGAGCATTGTACTACAAGCAGAAATTCAGAAGCAAATAGATGAAGGTCTGTCTGATGATGATGAATTGACAAAATCTCTGGCCCTTCTGACAAAGAATTTCAAAAATGTGTTTAAAAAATGGAAGAATCAAGCAAAAGGTCCGAGATTCACTAACTTTGGCAAAAACCCTCATGCTACAGCAAATACTAAAACCTTCGAGAAGCAGAAAAAAAAATGCCTGATGGAAAGAAAAAGAATAAAGGAATTCAATGTCGAGAATGTGAAGGATTTGGTCACATTCAATCTGAATGTGCCAATACCTTGAAAAAACGGAAGAAAGTCATGAATGGCTCATGGAGTGATGAAGAATCAAGAAGTAGCAGCAGCAGTGATGAAGAGCACATGAGCAACTATGCTGCAGCAACACAATCAGATGCTGAGACGGAAACCAAAATTGCTGCAGTAGAATTAGAAACAACATTAGCAGCAAGATTGGGTATGTTAGATGGTGAAACTGATTCTGAATTGGACATTGATGAAGAAGAGGACAAATTCATAAGGACCTACAAAACGATGTACCAAAAATGGCTGATCGTGTGTAGAGTAAATCATGATCAACAAATCACGATTGCTGAACTTGAAAAAAGGAAAGCTGAATTGCAAACGTCCTTGGAAGAAAGTCAGTAAAAAGCCGATATGCTGCAGCAGGAACTGTCACAGATCCAGTGAGGCTTCAAGATGATGAACTCAAGAACAGATAAGCTTGATTATAAGTTATCCATTCAAAAGTCTTGCAGAGATCATACTGGATTAGGGTATCAAGGAGGAGCATCAACAAGTCAAACTGTGTTTGTCAAAGAGGCTGAAAAATCAAAGGCAGAACAACCTGCCGCAACAAAACTTGCCGCAAAAGCAGGAACTTCACAGGTAATAAAGTTTATTCCTATTTGTCATTATTGTTTCACTCCTGGTTATATCATACCTCATTGTTTCAAACTTATGAGAGTACTAAAAAGAAGAAATAGAACTTATTTGCACCTGTAACAACAAAAGGTAAAACAGATGTGGGTAAGAAAGTCTCTTATAACTTGTCTTGTCTCTTATACTGCCTTGAAAGCATGTCCTACTAACTCTTGGTACTTTGACAGTGGATGTTCTAAATTCTTGAAAATTACAAGTCATGCAATGGAGGAGAAGTAACCTTTGGTGATGGTGAAAAATGTCGTGTTCTTGGAACATGAACCCTTGCTCTTCAAGGCTTTCCAAGATTGAAGAAGGTTTTGCATATAGAAGGACTCAAAGCAAATCTCATTAGTATAAGTCAACTGTATGATCAAGGATTGCTTGTAAACTTTACAAAGGATTGTTGTGAAGTAATTGATAACTCTAACAATTGTATTCTTACAGGAAGTAGGTCAATGGATAATTGTTATATGATTTCTGTTCCACATGAACAAAATTTTGTATGTCAAAGCAACATAGTTGATAGTACTAAACTGTGGCACAGTAAAATTGTGAACACAGGTATTGTACGAGGAATTCCTAAATTGACAAGATTGAAGCATGAAGTTTGTGGTCCTTGTCAACTGGGAAAGCAAGTAAAAACCACTCATAAAAGCTTGCAACAGATTGCCACAAAAAGAAATTTAGAATGGGAAAGCAAGTAAAAACCACTCATAAAAGCTTGCAACAGATTGCCACAAAAAGAAATTTAGAACTCTTGCATATGGATCTCATGGGTCCTATGCAAACTGAAAGCTTTGGTGGAAAAAGGTATGTGTTTGTTTGTGTTGATGACTTTTCTAGATATTCATGGGTTGAATTCTTGAGATCGAAATCTGATACAATTGATGCATTCAAAATGTTGTGTTTGAAAATTTCAAATGAAAAAGATGGTCACATAGGAAAAATTGTTAGAATAACAAGTGATCATGCTAAGGAGTTTGAAAATCATACATTCTCTGATTTTTGTGAATTGCATGGAATTGCTCATGAATTTTCTGTACCAAAAATACCACAACAAAATGGTATTGTAGAAAGAAGAAATAGACTTTTGCAGGAAATGACTTGTGTGATGATAAATGCGAATAACATACCTCACAAATTTTGGGCTGAAGCTGTTAACACTGTCTGTTACATAGTAAATCGAGTGTATCTTCATCCAGGTACACTTAAAACCACATATGAAATCTGGAAAGGTAAGAAACATTCACTTAAGTATTTTCATATGTTTGGGAGTATTTGCTACATCTTAAAGGATAGAGAGCCAAGAGGTAAGTTTGATGCAAAATCCGACAAAGGTATATTTTTGGGTTACTCTACAAACAGTCGAGCTGATAGAGTATTTAATTTGCATACACTAACTATGATGGATTCAGCTAATGTTATGGTAAATGATAATGTAGGTGTACTAAAAGCTGGTGAATCAAGTGTTGTAGCAAGTGATTTTGTTTCAGAGAATGTTGCAACAAGCACTGAGCATGATATAGGAGGAACATTAACTTCAGACACTATTGTAGCAGGTACTGAAACTGTCACAGCATAAGCTGGAATGCATGAAACATAAATTAACACTGCTACAACAAAAACAGAAGTTGACGCAGCAGGTGCTAAAACAGAAGGTCTTGAGCAAAGATTTTCAGAACTTCAGATAGCTAAGCCTTCAAGTAAAGTTCAAAAGAATCACTCAAGAAGTGATATCATTGGTTCTTTAATGGTATACTTAATGAAAAAGCTTATGTTGAACAACCTAAAGGGTTTGAAGATCCTCATCATCCTGGTCATGTTTTTAAGTTGAAAAAGGTCTTGTATGGATTGAAACAAGCTCCAAGAGCTTGGTATGAAAGGTTAACTAAATTTTTGCTTGAAAAAGGCTATAAAAGAGGAAGTGTTGATAAAACTTTGTTCATTAAATTCACCTCTGGAATTCTGGTTGCTCAAATTTATATTGATGACATAGTATTTGGTCCAACAGTTAAAAGCAAAATTGATGAGTTTGTCGATCAAATGCAGCATGAATTTGAAATTAGGATGGTTGGAGAACTGACATACTTTCTAGGTTTACAGGTGAAACAGTGCAAAAATGGTATTTTCATCTCTCAGGAGAAATATGCCAAAAATCTTGTGAAAATGATTGGTTTGGAAAGCTCAAAACATATAAGAACTCCAATGGGGTCAAGCTCAAAGCTAATGAAAAATGAGAATGAGAAATATGTGAATGCAAGTTTGTATAGAAGCATGACATGGAACTTACTTTATTTAACTGCGAGTTGACCTGATATTTGTTTTAGTGTAGGAGTGTGTGCTAGGTTTCAATCTAATCCAAAAGAGTCAAACTTAAAAGCTGTGAAAAGAATCATTAAATATGTGAGTGGGACTATTAATTTTGGTATTTGGTACACGAATGACACTAACACAAATCTCGCAGGTTTTAGTGATGCAGATTGGGTTGGAAATGTTGATGACAGGAAGAGCACTACTGGAGGTTGCTTCTATGTAGGTAACAATCTTGTCTCATGGTACAACAAGAAACAAAACTCAATTTCCTTGAGTACTGCTAAAACAGAATACATAGCAGCAGGTAGTTGTCGTTCTCAACTTCTTTGGATGGGTCAAATGATGGATGATTATGACATTGCTCAAAATCGGTTTACTATATTTTGTGACAACATAAGTACCATAAATATCTCAAAGAATCATGTACAACACTCACGAACAAAACACATTGATATAAGGCATCACTTCATGAGAGAACTTGTGGAGCAAAATAAGGTTGTGTTGGAATATGTTGCAACAAAAAATCAACTAGCAGATATCTTCACTAAGGCACTAGACTCTGTAAGGTTTGAGACCTTAAGAAAAGCCTTAGGCATTTGTTCTCTTTAAGTTACATTGGTTTGTGTATATGTGCATTGGTTCATTACTTGATCATTGAAAATTACATGTATAAATCAGCTAGTGATTTCATTTGTGGAACCATATTATCAATGCACATCATGTACTTGTCATTCTGATGAATCTTGAATTCAAGTCTTAACAGGAAAAAATTGTGAACTTACTTGACGATTGGGGATCTAACAAAGAGAAGTCTCTTTTAGATTCATTCATGAATTCTATTCACCTTGTCAAAAAGGAAAAATCATATGCAGGATGTTACATGTTGGGTGTATTATTGATATATTATTTCAGCGCCTTTTTACTTAAATTTTGTTAGTTCTTGAGTAATTTATGAGCAATTTGATTGTTTCCATGTTTGTTTTGCGATGTAGGTGAATTTTATGAGAAGACATGGATTTTGAGGCAAAGATTGAAGAAAAATGAACAAAGGCAGGCTTTTATGCAACTTGTGGATAAATTGCTGAAAATTAAAGTAGCGCAGTCATAGCGCAGCAGCGCAGTCATAGCGCAGCAGCGCAGTCATAGCGCAGCTGCGCAGTATCGCAGGATTTTTAAGGGTAATTTTGTAAAAATGTGCGAAAAGAAGAAACCCTATGTTAAAAGAGAAGGAAATAAACGTTTGAGGAGAGCTTTTGGGAGGCAGCCATCAAGTGGGCAAAAAAAACAACATTTCAGAGGGAGAGAAAGAGAGGATTCGCGAGTTGAAGATGGAGGAACGATCCGGAGACGGACTTCTGCCCCAATTCTTCTCCAAATCCTAGTTTTATCTATCTCTATTATCATGTTTTACGTTACAATTGGAATTTTATTTAATTTCATTATGATGTTCTAAGTTATTTTTCTAGGGCTACGATGTAGTCAGATTATGAATATTTGATGTTTTTGGTTTTGAATTAATTGATGAACTATTCCATATTTGCGTTGAGTATTTTATGTTGAGTTTAATGCTTGTGGTTCCTAATCAACAATTACATGATTCGTGATTTGGTTTGAGACTGAGAAGTGATAACTAAATTAGACCACGTATAAAATACCATTAAATCGTCATAAGCTAGAGATAGTTATGAGATCTAGTGCAGCATTTGAATTTCTAGGGCTTAAAGCGTTCCATGAGTTCACAGTTATCACAGAGATGTAGTTAGCTTGCTTATTGGGATAGGTTATTGATGCTTGAGAAAGATTAATATCTACCTTAGCGAAATTGTTGGCAACGTAAGGAATAGGTTTCAATTGATTTAAATCATTAGTTTCAAATAGGATTAATCTTGGTAAAATCGGAACCCCTAGAACATTTTAATTCTTGATTTATCCTCTTTAGTAATTTCTTATTTGCTTTAGTTATTAATTCCAAAAAATACTTTATTTATTAGTTTTTACTCATAATCTCTCATATTTGATTGTCCGAATAAAGTTAAAGCTAAATTAATTTCAGTAGTTAGTAATCACAGTCCTCGTGGGAACGATCTTTATTCATCATTTTATTACTTGTTGCAACACGTGCACTTGCGTTAGAGATCACACAACATTACAACAAAAGTTGGAATGGAAAGGGCTACCTAAGATCACAAAGAATGGTTCTAGAGTGAAAGCCATCATACCAAGAAAAAAAAGGGAATAATATTCTTTTTTTTTTGTTTAAGCCTGCAAGGGTGATTAGATGACCAGGTATGTTGGAACAAGTATTGTTTCGAATTTGACCTCGTATGATGGAAGTTGAGGAGCATCAAGACTGACTTGTACATGAAACACACACACACATGATTCATCTTTGAAATTCTTGATTGATTTTTGCATGTGATTAGTAGAAATTCGGGTGGTGACTCAAAGTTCATATTCTTGAAAGTTTGTTTTTAACTCTGAATTTTTCAAAAGAATCTTGCAGGTTGTGGGTCAAAGTTTGGAATTTGCTTGGTTGACGTATGTTGCAACATAATCTCACACACTAAGTTTTGTTTACATTTGAATCTGGTCATAGTTTGCTGTAGCATAAATTTGTCTATCTGTTGGTTAGTTGCATCAAAATTAGAGAACTAACAGTTTTGTTGCAACAAAAGTTTTTTTGCCTGATAAACAAATGCTGCAGCAGGAGCTGAGCAGTTACCACTTTTTGCTGATGTGTCATAACTGCAATTTTGAGCGGGCAAGTAGCTGCACTTTTAATGCACGATCTTCCCGAGAAATTCTCTTAGATTCGCGATATCACGTCTCCGTGTTTAACCTGCTAAATTTTTTGGGGAGTAACAAGGAATGTAAAGATATTTATTATCCACTTTCTTTTCAGCTATCAATGAATATTTTAGTTTGGACCATTTAACTGACTTGATCGTCGAATGAACCCTCAGGATATAACCCCATAGTTCTTTTTCCTTGTTTTGCCCATCTGAGTTCGAGACTATCATGTTAACAACCTTAACATTATTAATTTCATTTTTGTTTTTCCTGATTGAACAACAATTCTACTCCACCCGTGAAATTATATGTATCACATTTCCAATTTTATTGCTTTTAAGATTCTTCGTGTGTAACTTGACATTAACATCACCTTGAATTGAAGACGTTTTGGAACCAAAGGATGTAACCACCCAAGACTTGAGCCTTATTTTTGGATAATTAAAAAAAGATATTTGACTTTTAAAGATTCATAAGATTATGGTCAAGGGATGACAATAACTCATAAGTAGTAGGCATAAATGGTTGCGTATCTGGTATACCGTTGGCTATATGGCAACCAAAAAAAAAAAACAAAGAAACTATCTCTTGTAAGAGAAATACTTCATATTAGAGAGTAGTTTGAGGGCTCTTCTCTACCATAACAAGAGATTGAAAATTATGATGTGATGAATTCCTACGGGACTTTTGCATTGTGAATATCAGGTAACTGGATGTTTTCCCTCTTTTCATTGGTGCCTTTCAATCCATAATCCTATGTATCGTCAAGATATTGAATTCTTTCCATATTGTTAATCTTAATCATCTTGTATGTTTCAATACTCAAATTTGATTTGAAGTCTCTTTATCTTTGCTTCTCATTTTGCCTTTCTATATTCGAATTAATTCCAATTGAATTCATCAGTGATCATTTTTAGTAAAGCTCGTTTCGACTATCAAAGACAAACTTCGATAAATATTATTTCTTGGTCTTTCATGAAAAACTTGCTATATAAAGTATCTTATTTTTGTTTTATGTTTTCTACTGATCATCTTTGTAAGGTTACTTGTACTGAATATTTTATTATTCTTCATTCATGTTGTGAGTCATGTTCTTCTAATAATTTCGTATAGAAGAACATTCTTGGATGCATATGCCCTGCTTGTGCATAACCAAAATCTTTGAACGATTAAAAGCTTTAGAATTGATACTTTTATTTTATTTTATCGATTCAAAGCCTATCTCTACTCTTCTCATCATCATCATCATCATCTTCTTCTTCTTCTTCTTCTTCTTCTTCTTCTTCTTCTTCTTTGCTTTCCTTCAAGAGTTCCCAACACTCAACAAAATTGGCTAATCTCATTTCTGTAATTCTGCTACATATGTTAAAATTTGGATATAGGGGAAAAAATTGTGAATTTTGCATTTATGGGAAACTGGAGTACATTTTTATTTTTTGATGTTGTGATTTTGGTTAGAGTATATCTTTATATTGTAGGAGGATATCTCTACCTTTTTTTGTCGATATCATGGTTCTCTATGGATACATCAAGATTCCTGCTTTGGAGCTCTTTGGCTCTTTTGTGATGTGGAGCTTTGTGGCTCTCTTGTGATTTGGAGCTTTTGCTCATGCTTGTGGAGATTTGTTTTGATTACAATTGTTAGATACAACTCATATTTATAGTTGAAATGTATCCTAGAATTTCTAGTTTCATAATCTGAACATGAGCTGGCTTGAGTTGTTTGATTTGAACTTTGCTGTTGACTTTGAATATCTCAAATCTTCTAATTGTTCAATTAGGACTTTTCAGTCATTTTTTAATTTTCTTCAAATCTAGAATCCTTGAAATTTCCAACTCCAACATTTTATTTGATTTTTTAGCTTGATTTCCAACAACATAATGTCAATCAATACAAAATCTCTTATCTGTTCAGATTTGTTAATGTTACGCCCCTTGTTGCACCCTTTACTGCAACAAGTGCTGTAAAATTAATTGGCTTGTGTTTTGCCAAAATTATGCTTTGACTTAATTCAATTAGAATTTAATTATGGTATATGCATATATGTTTGGAGAATTGTAATTGACAGGTTTACCATATTTTTAAGAGAGTTGAAAAGGCAAATTGACATCTACATTAAAGGTGATTGAAGTTTTCTTTGTCAAGAAAGGAAGGTTGCTTTATTCAAGAATTGATTGGAGACAAAGTCTTTCCATACAACTCAAGGCCCAAGCACAGATTACCTTGTGGAATTTTAGGCAACTAATTTAGCATATATACGAGCCACACACGTCAAAAAAAGGTGGAGAAGAAGAGCGAAAAACCGAGCTGATAACAAGGAATTGGTTGAATATTTTTGAGCTGTCAGGTTTTGCTGTTGCAGATTGACGATGTGCTGCAACAGAAGTCTGTAACAGAGGAACTCTGATAATTCATGTATTGCTGCAGCAGACTGTGAAACAGACATCTTATTTATGTTTCCGCTATGTTTATTGTTTTAATCTTTGATAGGAAGAGTTTTAGTTTGTTCTTTGTTTTATTCATTCTTCAGGAGAAGAAGGTGTAGTTCTCAGGAGAGAACGTTGCAAGTCAAGGGGAGCTCGCCAAACCTAGGTTCATTAAGGAGTTCGTCATTAAGGCGTCAAAGTCAAGAGGGAGTCTTTACTTGTGTAAATCCATTGATATTATAACTTGAGATTTATTAATAAAATAGGTTTGTTGGACCAGGGGAGGTCCCGTAGACGTAGACCGCACGGTTGAACCACGTTAAATCTTGGTGTCTTTGCTTTCTGCATGCGTTTATTTATTTTGTTTTAACTTTTGTTACAACAAAATACTAACTAGAAACTATCAGTTAAGTTTTACTATTATTATTGAGAATTCATTTGAGTATCCTACCTTTTATTTTTAATTCAAGAAAAATCTAAGGTCGTACAACATATGTTACGAATGTAGTCAGAGAGACGCAAGCTTACAATCTCTCGCAAACACTGCGAGTAACATACCACTGGACCAAAGCCCGAGTGGTCACAATATCCTACCTAATTAGAACACTCATCAACCATCTTAATGAGCCACTGATCAACTCTTGAGATGTGAAAAGGATCAATTATTCACGGCATTGGCGACGTACACCAGAACCTTTTGACTCAGGGGCAAGAGAGGAAAACATGTTCCACTGATTCACTTTCTACCAACCTGCTTGCAAATGCCACATAACGGTTTAGAAGTGGTTTTCATCTTCCGTAAGATCTTCACTTCCTACCAACCTCCTGCAATTTTGCTACAAAGTACATTTTCAGGGTATACTTTGCCACAAGCGCTTTTAGGAGTATCTCAAGGCATTGAAAACCAAGGCCGTAGTATCTTAGGAGCTCTTTAATGATTAAGATTTTGTAGAAAATTTATGGTCCTTACGAGAAGTGAATAGATTCTTTGCAAATTATAGGACTCTCACAAGGCTATATAAATCCACAAATGAAATAAAAATAGCGTGAAATATCACAAATTATTAAAATTGTCACATTCCAAGTACTTAAAATGTAACTTCAAATAAAACGTTTACAATACATTTCCAAACACCGTAATCTAACATAACGAAGAAACATAAAACAATCAGTGTGTTCCATCACTGCAAATCTTATTCTCAGTAGTCATCTTGGAAGGACTTGCTATCCCCATTCGCTAGTGCATACCACTAACTCATTATTATATCATCTGGAAAAGGAAACAATCAAAGGGGTGATCGAATCAAAAGCTCAGGAAATGTAGTCTTCCAAAAAAAAAATTATATGTATAAATGATCAAGGCAAGGCACAATAGCTAATACAAGAACAAGTGATCACAAGACATGCCTAAGATATAAGAATAAATTACTTGTATGGTCCCTCAACTATAAGGTGGAGACTAATTGATACCAAATTTTTCAAAATAAACCTTTTTTGGCCCTTGGACTTACAATTGTGTGACACCATTTGTCCCTTGACCCAAAAACCATCTAAAATTTAATGGTTTTGACCCAAATTCTATTCAAAATTTGACAGAAAAGTGTTGATCTCATGTTTAAAATGTTAAATTTTGGATAATAATCGGGTCGATGACTAATGGTGTTATATTATTATATGTCCAAGACTAAAAAGTTCATTTTAAAATATTGTGGATGAATGTTGAGAGACCATACACGTAGTTTACCCAAGAAATAGTTAATTATAGGTATCGAATGGACAAGACAAATCAAAATCAGTGGTAAAAAAAAAATGTAAGCCAAGCAAATATCATGTGAGATAGGTTGTGGCTACATTATATTAGAGCATATTTATTGGGATAATAACACTTTATAGGTATAAGACCCCATAGACACACACGTAAGGTATCACATCAAATAGGGTGAGCATTCACTAATAGATTATTCACATCTTGTTAAAAGGGAACAAAAAAGTGGGTTGACTGTTCATGCACAAATGTTGTGACATCCCACATCGGTGGGAGATAGTGTGATTGTGTGGTTTATAAGTAGGTGTTGTGGGTATAAGGAATAACTTGGGTTAACCATTTTGGGCCAATAGAAAAAAAGCCCAAATAGTTATGTCTTATGCTTACAACACTAGTCGCGCCTGCGGGCCTGGGGTATTGGGCTTGGGGTGTGACAAAATGGTATTAGAGTAGGTCACTAGCCTGTGCGGGAGTTAAATGTTATACGGGGCAAAGTGTTACACCTAGAAGGCTGGTGGAAGCTACCTCTTGAACCCATAGGAGCCACCTCTAGAATCCTTCACCGCCTGGTTGGTCCTGGGTATGTGTGCCACTGACGAGGATGTCAGATCCTTAACGGGGGGTGTATGTGATATCCCACATCGGTGGGAGATAATGTGACGGTGCGGGAACTGAGTGCTATACGGGGCAAAGTGTTATACCTAGAAGGCTGGTGGAAGCCACCTCTTGAACCCGTAGGACCCACCTCTAGAATCTTTCACTGCCTGGTTGGTCCTGGGTATATGTGTCCCTGACGAGGACGTCGGGTCCTTAACAGGGGGTGTATGTGACCTCCCACATCTGTGGGAGATAGTATGATTGTGTGGTTTATAAGTGGGTGTTGTGGATATACGGAATAACTTGAGTTAACCATTTTAGGCCAGTAAAAAATAGGCCCAAGTAGTTATGTCTTATGCTTACAACACTAGTCACGTCTCCAGGCTTGGGGTGCTGAGATTGGGGCATGACAGAACCCCAAGTTCATAAATCACTAATCAAGTCATGATTTCCACTCAATAATTTCATAATGAATCACCTCATGATCTAACGCCACATTTTCTACCAATTGAATACGATCCATAATTTCAATTATGCTAGAAAGAGGACTTACCACAAGAAGAAGAACCAAGGTGCTTGTCACACATATTGCTCGTTCACTCTCTCTTCTCTCTCACGATCAGCTATACATGAGCGCAAATATTTGTTCAAATAAACAAGTGTTGAAGATACAATTATGAGTGTTTAACATGTTTAAGATAAGGAATAACTACCTCCATTGCGATTCCTAATGCCAGTATATTTATCTTCAATTTTAGTCATTTTTAGCACAACATTTTTCATACTCATCCTCTCTCCTGATGATTCTATTGAGCAAGATACTCCAACTCTCAGTATTGCAGCTACACACTCCATAGTTTTCACGATTTTTGCTGCCCTTGTTTCGACGTTGTTTGAACCATTTGCCTCAACTTCAAAATCTAATAGCATTGAAGGTTCAACTGTAATGACCTGGATTTTTAAGAGTTTGAAAAATGAAAGAAATATAATAGAGTTTTAGTTTGAATAAGACTTTGATATTTTGATAAGATAAATATGAGTTTTGATTTTTAAAGATTTCATGATTCAAGATAAGAGATAATCTGAAATATAAGATAGAGTTTTAATTAGTTTTGAATTCCGAGTGTTTATCATATTATGATTAAACTTCTATATAAACGAGGCATGAGACCTTAGAATCTCACAAGTTTTGGAGAAAGGTAAAAAAAGTTAGGAGAAGATTTTATCAAGTTTTGAAGGTTTGGAAGGCTTTAATTCTTGGATCTAATATCGTGGTTTTGAGGTAAGTAGGATTTACCATTCTTTCGTCCCCTTTTGTTGATCAACGAATTTTATTCCATTGTTCGTCTTCTTTGGCACTCCTTATTGATTATTGTCAGATCTTGTTTCTTGATTTTTTTGGATAAGATTAAGTGTGTGACATGTTTTGAGCCTATGGACTATACAAGCTGTGTATCGAATCCTAGACGGCTAGGAGTTAATTAGTCGTCATCTGTTTTAGTGTGAACTGTGAACTTCGTATTGTGAATCGCGCTGCTAAGTAGCCACAGCTTGTTATAGTTTTGTTAGTTTCGATATTATGTCATTGTCTTAATTATTGAATTTCGTATCGATTATTGGCCTCTGAATTTTATTGATCTTTGAGCCTCAGCTTTTCTTGGGGTGAGTTCTACTTACTGGGCTTTGTTTCGCTCACTGCTTTATTTGACTCTTGCAGATAAGATCGAGTAGATAGAAGGGTAGAGGCTCCCTGATTTTGACTGCGAGATTTGACGAATGAGTTTAGATTTTCTGTATTAAGATTTTAATAAACATATGTATTTCGGATATTTCAAGCTTTTATCTTCTTGAGGTTTTAGAAGCTCTGTTTTGTTGTATTTATTTCAAGGATTATATTAGTTTAACTTATTGTTACTTTTATGGTTTTAGAGCCTTGCGGGCTTAGGAAGTTGATCTTCTTAGGTTTGCGGCAGTCATGTTCTTGAATTTGTCTAGGCAAATTTGGGGGCGTGACATCAACAATTTCTCTAACGCACTCGGGTAACGCCATCTTAACATGTTGATGAAGATCCATGTCGTTCTTGAATATATCATCTGTAGGTCTCCTACCTGTAAATATCTCCAGCAACATAATTCCAAAGTTGTATATATCTCCTTGTAGGGATAGCATTGCACCCATACCATATTCTGCACAAATAAGTTACACATTGTGTAAGCTACCAAAATTAAAAATATCAACAAATTAGAAGTCCTTATTTGAACTTCTTTGGATATCTAATGATTATCTCAAGAAACACTTAAATTAACAAATATAAACAAAAAAAAAAGAACAGAACTAGGAAAAGTGTAAATCGATATAGTAATGAGAAATAGATATTTGGATACCTGGAGCCACATAACCAACTGTCCCTTTAACACCATTTGAGCTCATTAGATTTTGGGAAGAGTTCTCACTTAAGTAATATGATAAAACCCTTGCTAATCCAAAATCTCCAACATGTGCAGTCATTTCACCATCAAGCAGATTATTACTCGGCTTTAAGTCACCATGAACGACTGGGGTTTCACAATGGTGGTGAAGGTACTCAAGCGCACAAGCTATATCAGTTGTTATGCTTAATTTTAGAGTAAGACTCAAATTCTCATGCCCCTGTTGTGAGTTTTCACTATGGTGCAACCACTCTTCTAAACTTCCATTGGGCATAAACTCGAAAACCAGAGCCTTAAAGTCATCTCCTTTGAAGTCAATGATTGAGCAAGCAGTGATAATCTTGAGCAGATTCCGATGGCGAATGATTCTCAGTGCATTGCATCCCACCATGAAACTTTTGGCAGCTCCTTTCTGCATAAGATTGAGCACTTTTACCGCCACAGTCATTCCAATATTACTCAGAATTCCTCTATATACGGAACCATGACTCCCTCGACGAATCAAATTGGAAGATGAAAATTTGTTTGTTGCTTGAGAAAGTTCAGCATATGAAACCTTTGGAAAATGTTCGTCAAACAAGTCTTTGGAAGAAGATTTAGCTCTTGTTTTTTTCCTCTGCAAGACAGCAAGAAAAAGACTTGGTAATAAGATTGAACATGAAATGGCTATTGGGATAGCTATTTTGAGAACCAGAGAAACTCTTTTTCTTGTTGGCACATCAACTTGACAAGCAGGAAGTCCTAAACTCTCCAATCCCCCACAGAGCTTTGGATTCCCCAATAGAAAATGCACTTTGATTTCTGAAGACCCCATCTTGTAGTACTTCTCCTTCAAAATTATTGTACGAAAAATTCAAGTATCGAAGAAAAGTAAAGTTCTGTAGGTATGTTGGAATTTGCCCTAATAAGTTATTTTTTAGAAGATCAATGACATTAAGGCTTTTTAGGTTGCTCAATGTTGAAGGAATCCTTCCTTCAAATGAGTTATTCCCCAAAAGAAGTTGCTCCAACATTTGACAACCACCAATTGAACTAGGAATCTCTCCCGACAACCTATTTCCAGAAATATTCAAACTCACGAGTTTGCTCATGTTACCTATCTCCGAAGGCGGCACTCCTGTTAGAAAATTCTGAGCTAAGTCTAAAGATAGAGTAATTGAAGTAAGACTTAGAATTTCCCTTGGTAGAGCGCTGGTGAATTTATTCCTAGAGAGTATAAGTAGCTCTAGTTGTTGACAATTTCCTAAGCTAGGAGGAATATTGCCTTCCAAATCATTTGTGAGTAAGTCGAGCTGAAGCAGTTGTGTCATGTTTCCGATTGAGGATGGAATGGCTCCAGAAATTCTATTCTCGTACAGGGAAATTTGCCCCAAGCTTTTAAGTCTGCTAGACCTGAAGCATTGGATAATGAATTTGGAAGTGATCCACTAAAATAATTTATTCCCACGTATAGCCCCAAAAGATTAAAAAGAGTGGACCCGACATCTGACGGGATTCTTCCATGGAGATAGTTGTTTCCAATATCAAGATATAGGAGTGAAGAAAGATTGTAGATTGGGGGAGGAACTGTCCCAGATATGTTATTTCCAGATATTTGTAGTAACTTCAAATTCAGTAGTCTCCCTAGCTCACTTGGGATGGTTCCAAGAAAATTGTTGTCTCCCAAGGACAAGCTAATGAGTGAGGTGGCATTCCCTATCCAGATTGGGATGCTTCCGGTGAGATTATTTCCATAGACACGCAATTCCGGAGATTTTTTCTTAGCAAATAACTAAGTTCAAAATAATGGTATTTCACCAATAAGATTGTTGACGTTTAGGTAAATGACTTGCAAATTCGAACAATTGGATAGACGCCTTGGAATTTCTCCTTGAACAACATTGTTGCTAAGGTTGAGATATCTAAGTCAGAATAAGCGTCCCATTTCCTGCGGAATTTTCCCTCGGAAAAAGTTCTCACCCAGATTGATCTCGCTTAGAACAGTAACTCTACCGGGGTGCCGCTTAGTGCAAGAAACTCCTGGCCAGTAACAGTAATGAACAGAATCATTCCATGAGCTCATAATATTGAGTGGATCTTCAGTTATACTTTCTTTAAAGGCAAGTAATGCTAGTCTATCGGTTTCATTTCCAGTGGAGGATGCATCAGATATGGAGGATTTGCAAGAGAATAGAAACATGTACAAGAGAAAACATAAGAGAATGGAATAAGATTGGCATGATTGCAACCAAAGTTTGGTTAATAGTTCCATAATACAGGCAGCAAGAGTAGATAGAGAGCTGGTCTGTATGGTTGAGCTTGGAAGAAAATTTCTGCGGCTTGAAATATTGTAAGTGTTAGATGAAAAGATTTATACGAAAATTGAGCAGGAAAATGACGACGAATGTTTGTGAGTTTGTGTTTCTAAAAATTACTTATCGACAAATATTTTTTATTGTTGCCGTCAAATACCGACCTTTAACTACATTGACGAAATTCACAGTTTGGGCACTATTCCAGGCTTCTACGTATCTTTAGGATTCGTTTTAGACTTAAAATTCAAGCTCTGACCCAAGAAAGCATCAACGCATAAGGAAACAATAAGAGCATTATGTTAATGGTGAGTACTGTAATTAGTCCACCCCAGTTGGAGGTGACTTCTATAGAGTTCACTCTAATTGCTAAAATGCTAATGATCTGATTAAGTACTGATAGTAGTACTAAAGACATCTTTTATTTTCACTAAGTGTTTGTTTGGCTAAATTTTTATACACTTAAAAGGGTTTTTTTTTTTGTGAGTTTAAATACTGAAACTAACTTATTTGACTCATCTTTTTTTTAAAGAACTTTTAACTGAAAACCAAAGGGTCAAAAAAATTAAAAAATAAGAAGTTCTAAATTAAAGTTTTTCGAAAAAAGATTTTTTGCGAAACTATTTTCAGATCATACTGGAACTAGTTTTTCTTTTCTTTTTTTCCTCCTCAAAAACACCCCTCCATATCTTTTTTGTCAACATTGACATGACAAAATCAAACAGTCAATGGCTTCTATTCAAGAACATTTCTAACCAAAATTTTACAAGTTAAAACTCTATAACTCAACAGTTATAATTTCACAATTAGATATATATTAGAGTAAAAACAGCCTAAATGCTCAAATTATGCTCCAACACCTCCCTATGAGGGACTCCCTAAAATTGAGAACCCTTTTTTTTTTGCTTGGCTCTTTACATTAGAGAGCCAAAAATGACTCTCTATATCTGTAAAATTTGAACGATTATTTTTTATAGTTGCAAAATTAAATTAATTTTATTTCTAACTTATTACAATCTTTACGAAATTTCAAATTTTAATGATAACTTTCTAGTTGAATCGATACCGACTTTTTCGATTGAGACAAAAAAAAAATTAATTGAAAATATAATAAGATAATAAAAATTAAAATAGAATGTCATCATTAACAAATAAAAAATAAAAAAAATCAAATAGTGTGTATAATCAAAATAGAGATATATTAGATTAAAATAAAATAGAGAGCATCTAAAATACAAATATTTTAGTTTTTTTACTCTAATATATCCTTAAAAAGTTTTTTTAATGAAAATGAAAAAAAATAATATGGACAATGAAAAGAAAAAAATATTTATTATAAACTATAATAGAAAATAATTTAAAAAATAAACTATCATCATTAAAAATTAAAAATGTAAATAAAAAAATTTAAATGATGTGTTTGATCTAAAATAGAGATATATTAGAGTAAAAAAAAATAGTGAGTCTCTAAAATAGGGAAACTGTTGAAGTGAAATTGAAATAGAGAGTCCCTGAAATAAGGATAGATTAAAAGTAGGGAGGCTGGTGGAGTAAAACTGAAATAAGAAGCCCCTAAAGTTAAAGAGACAAGCCTAAATTCCTTATATGTAGAGAAAAAAAATAAGGAGGTTGTTGGAGTTAAGCTAAGTATCACATTTGGATGAAAAAAATTTCCTTTTACAGATGTGGATTCCAGACTAGTGCAGGGCCTAACGTGCTGCCCCCGAAAGGTAGTGATCCTTTTTCGTTGTTTTCGCAAATGACAGCCACCTTTCTAGACTGGAACTTCAGGAAAGTTGGCTTCAATTATGATTTTTAGACAAGTGTTTTAGCCTTGTCTTCCCTTTCATAATTGCTACATCGAAGACTTCGACATCATGGATGAAATGTAGCGTGTATGACCCTTTCGAAGGGAAAAGAAAAAATGCAATAGACTGCAAAATGAAGTGGGGATCTATAAAATTATTTACTTTGTAAGATTGGTAATTAGTTTTTATCAAGATATGTGATGTTGCTCTTAAATGCCAACCAAAATATATAGTCAAGAAAGGT
Organism: Ehretia macrophylla; assembly: GCA_037974665.1. Classification (NCBI taxonomy): domain Eukaryota; kingdom Viridiplantae; phylum Streptophyta; class Magnoliopsida; order Boraginales; family Ehretiaceae; genus Ehretia; species Ehretia macrophylla. The sequence continues at coordinate 32,617,160 of CM075782.1, forward strand.
GGAGAGTTACACAAAGGGGTTGGTCTTCTATCCATCATCGACCCATTCGGCCGAATGATGGGCAGTGACGGACCAATCACCACATAAGCGTGTTTGTGTACACCTTCAATTTAAATATATATATATATTTCTTATTTTTTGGTTTTTTTTCAAGAAAACTATTATATTAGACATTTCTACTGTATGAGTGCACACTCTGACCTCTCTCATTACACGATTACCCACAATGAATTTGAATGTCTGGGTTTACCCCTGATGATGGGGACCATTGATCTCCTAGGATAAATATGAGTCGCCTATGTCCACTGTAATTTAAAAAAAAAAAATTATTAGATGTAGTGACCAAGGTACCCTTAGCTTTCACTACAAGAAATATTGCATTCGGCAATGGCTAGTAGGTGACGGTTAGGAAACCATCACCAATAGCAACAATTTTACGACAATTGGAAACTATTTTACATGCCAAATTTTGGCGCCAGAAATAGCACAAATGGTGCGACAAAATAGCAATGGCAATCAAAGGTCGTCGCTAAGACGTTCCCAAATGGCAACGATTTAGAGACGAAGGCTAAGTTGCCGCTTAAAAATGAGGAAGTCAACACTCAATTGTCATCGTTTTGTGACAATTTAGCGACAACCTGTAAACTATTTAGCACAAAATTTACAACCGTCACTGGATGGTCACCCATTTGCGACCAGTCAGCGACGGTCAGTAATTTACATTCGGGAATTAGCACGTTGTCGCATAGTAGCGACAATGTAATGACCCCAATTTTTAATCTTTAGTATGCAAGTCTCCGCCACTAACCAATTGTCACACTAGTACAAGTTAACCACTTCGATTAGTGCTAACAATTAGTTGGCTAAAAAAAATTTAGACAACACGTTTGGGGTATTACGTCCTCCTCCCCTTATAAAAAGTTTCATCCCCAAAACTTATTCTTCTCCAAAATACAAGTACAAAATTTGCAAACCCACTTATGTAGAAATGTCAAGTTCCAAATATATAACCTCAATATCATATATATCAATATCTTATCCCTCCACATCTTTTTTTGACACTTGTAGACAATCAACACACAATAGGGGTTACCACAAAATTCATGTCACAGAATGAGATGCCTAACTCGTAATGAGCTTAATATGGATACACAATCACTCTTTCTTTGACTTTATAAGCCTGTAAACACCTCTAAAATAATGCATAACATTCTCCTATACACTAGAGCAACTTAAAAACCTTGGCACATGAACTGTACACTTATTAAAGTCCTCAATTTATTGTTATCTTTTTAGAATTAATATGTCAATCTTACAAAAATATACTTTTGCCTAAACCTATGTACCCATAAAATTAATTGTTTGTTTCATATCATATTGACACATTGACCTCTTCCATTTTATCTTACATAGATGAAATAAAGATCATTCATGTGTCCCAACACATTCAAGCCTAAGCTCGCCATGTATCATTAGTTTATTGAGCAAAGAAGATTTTATGTAATTTCAAATAAATATCAAAACCCAAATTAACCATGTTAATTTTATCTGCTCATCAAGAATCAAAAGTTCCTCAACCAAATCAACAATCACCACCATCATTAAAAATTACTCACATTAACTATTTGAAGTAGCATTAATTCTATTGTAGTGAATTAGGCATTCACTAGCCAATGGGGAAAAGGATGTTATTAAGCATCAATTAAGTAAGTATTATCAACTAGGTCAAACAAGTGAACTTCAATAATCACATCAAATATAGGAATTCCAAGAATCATATGTAATTAGGAGAAAACAAATGAGCAAATTCCCAACATAGTCAAAATGACATTTAAATTACAAAGTTTGACTCATAAACGATTTGACAATAATATTCCACAAGAATAATTGATAAGCGATCTGATAGCAATATTCCAGAAGCATAAGTAATAATCGATCCAATAGCAATATTGCAAAAACAATTACTGATAACAGATTTGACAATAACATTCCATAAACATCCCAAATTTTATTATTAATTGACAGTCTTAGGCTCCATTTGTTTGCCATAAAATATTTTTCTGAAAAATATTTTCCTAATTTTTCGGTGTTTGGTAACACAGGAAAATTAGTCAACTGAAAAATATTTTCCAGTAAAAAATGGTGGCTACTTTTTTCCAATTTTCCAGTGTTTGGTAACACCGAAAAATTGGTCAACTGTAAAATATTTATCGGTCAAATATTACGGCTAGTACAAAGTTTGGATTAATATTTTCATGTCCTTTGGGAGAAGAAAACATTTTTCGGAACTCACTGTACATCCAAACACAAGAAAATATTTTTCAGTATTCTATTTTCTATGAAAATATTTTCCCTTATCATGTTATTTTACGGCAAACAAACGGAGCCCAAGGAAAATATTTTATTTGAATACATTTTTCACAAACAAGTTATTTTACGGCAAACAAACGGAGCCTTAGTAGGAAAAAAAAAAGATAAGATAGGATAAGTGATTTGAAAAAAAAAAGAATTAAAATAGGATTTTAGTCCGAATAGGATTTTGATGAGATAAATATGATTTTCAATTTTTCAAGATTTCATTATTTAAGATAAAAGATAATCTGCAAAATAAGATAGAGTTTTAATTACCTTTGAATTCTAAGTGTCTATCATATTAGGTTTTAAACCGCTATATAAATGAGCCATGAGACCTTAGAATCTCACAAGTTTTGGAGAAAAAAAAAAGTTAGAAAAGAATTTTACCGAGTTCTAAAGGTTTAGAAGGCTTTAATTATTGGTTCTGATTTCGTGGTATTGAAGGTATTGGATTTTGGGGCTGGGTCGTCCAATATGGGTTGACCCGGCCCGACCCATTTAGTATGGGTCCATGGAAGTTATGGGAAGTTATTTCCATAACTTCTTATCCTATTTCCAATTATAGAAATAGAAAAAAGATAGAACTAAACATATCAGTTCTAAGAGAAAGAAGAAAAAGTGTATTCTCTATCTAAAATACTCTCTACCATTTTTACTAATTGTATTAATCAAATCAAAGGGTTCTTAAGTTGTGGCCAATAATTCAAAGTCGAATCCGTACTTTGAATTTCGATTCGCGGCTTCTATACGGTGGAACTAAGTGGCAAATTCCTGCACACTATTCCGCATATACTATGAGGTTAGTATTTAATTCAATTTATGAATAATCCATATTATGTATTAAATTTCTTCATTGGTATCAGAGCCATATCGTTGGTTCTCCATAGAATTATTGCGATTTGAGTGTTATTGGCGTAATTTTTTGTTAATTTACGTTTCTGAAAAGTATCATGAATATGTGTAATTTTGGTATTGGTAGAAAGTGCTTGTCGCAAGGATTCTAACGGCGCAAATTTCGTAATTTTTCGTTATGGAATGAATTTATTACGAATTTTTTAAAGGTTTGATTGTCAGACTAATTAAAACACTTTATCTGCATTTTTTCGTCACTGTTCTCGCCCTTTTCATGTCAATATCATGATCCAAAAATTGTTTACTTGGTACTGTTAGAACGGGCTCGTCGAGAGCTTTCCGTTGATATATTATTCGTTAATTTTGGCTTAGAAACGCATAAGATATTATTTTTTTTAAAGATTTTATGTAAATTTGGAATTTTTATCGCAACTGTGTGTTCTTGGTGTTGTATGTGCGCGTTGGAAATCGTGAGAATTGGATGAACATGGTATGTCATGGGTCGACGTGGCCCAATCGTGAATGGACACGTGGCAAAGTCATTTTTAAAAACAAAAATTATAATGTTTCTTTTGAATAATGTGTCAGACGTGATTGAACATGGTTCAATCACATCTGACTTAAGAAAGTGAGTGGGCCATGTGACAAACTGAGGTTGTTCCACGTGGCCATGTGCACCATTCAATCACGTCTGACTTAAGAAAGTGAGTGGGCCATGTGACAAACTGAGGTTGTTCCACGTGGCCATGTGCACCATTTAAAAAATAATAATTAATTAATTAAAATTAGTTTTTAATTAATTATTTTATTCAGCAACTCTCAATAACAGCCATATACTATGAGTTGGCTCATGGCTCGGCTCGGCTCAGTTCGTGGCTTGGCTTGTGGCTCGGCTTACGGCTCGGCTCGGCTTGACGGCTCGACTCGGCTCGGCTTGGCATTTTTTTTTAAAAAAAAGGTTATTAATACATATGTTGTATTATTTTATTTATTTATTTACGGTTTGACCCCATAATTTTGTATTATTTATGGTTTAACCCCATAACTTTATATTATTTATATTTTGATCCCATAACTTTGTATTATTTACGGTTTGACCCCATAACTTTATGTTCTTTACGATTTGACCCTATAACTTTGTATTATTTATAATTTGACCCCATAACTTTGCATTATTTATGGTTTGACCTCATAACTATGTATTATTTTTGATCTGGCCCATTACCTTAGTGGTAATTTAGTTTTTGGGTTAAGACCATTTTAGTCCCTGAGGTTTGTACTAAAGATCAAATTGGTCCTTGAGGTATGTAAAAAGTCCAATTCAGTCCCTGCTGTTAGTTTTCTATTAACGGTCAACCTATTGACCGTGTAAAATGACGCTCATGCCCTTATCTTTTAAATTTTTGCTAATGTGTTAAACAAAAAAAAAGCATGATAGTCGTTGAAAATCCAATGACTATTTTACGTTGTTCTTCCTGCCATGCCTGTAATGCATGGCCAACCAAAAAAAAAAAGCAATCTCATGGACGTTATATTCCAACGGCTAAAACCCAACGACTATCATGCCTTTTTTTTAACACATTAGCAAAAATTTAAAAGATAAGGGCATAAGTGTCATTTTACACGGTCAATAGGTTGACCGTTAATAGAAAACTAACAGCAGGGAATTGGACTTTTTGCATACTTTAAGGACTAATTTGATCTTTAGTGCAAACCTCAAGGACTAAAATGATTTTAACCCTTTAGTTTTTTACCTAATGTTCTTCTTTTGGCCTATTATCTTTGTGATAATGTTATTTTTTACCCCATGTTCTCAATTAGGGTTATTATTTTTGTGATAATTGTGTTTTTGGCTCCTATTTCTCGCAGAGCAAGTATATAATTTAAATTAATTTCAATTTAGATATGAAATCATGAGTGATTTCATTTAATTGTCCAAATTTCTTTGTGATTCAATTGTAATTATTACAATATAGGCATGAAATTTTTGTAATTTCATATAAATGCCTAAAATTTGTGTAATTTCCTTGCAATATTTACAATTAGGGGCATGAAATTTTTGTAATTTTATTTAAATTCTGAAATTTGTGTAATTACGTTGGAATCTTTGCAACAAGTGACATGAAATTTTTGTAATTTCATTTCATAGTATGAAATTTATATCATTTCATCATACAACTTGTAGTGTACAATATTAATAGATGTTATGTGCACTATTAATTTTTAAAATTAATTGATTGGACCATTATGTACTAAAGTTGTTTATTTTCCCGAGGACTTTAGTGGTCATTCGAGGATTGTGCGAGTTAAACAAACCGCGAGAAATACTCTCAACACTACTGACCATATGAACACACATTGTTGTGAGCCCAAAATGATTATCCCTTAAATCTTCTTATTTTTATAATTATGTGATGGGATGATTTGATGAGCATGTAATAGTCATATGTGGTTTCATGCATAATGTCAGACCGCACCTTTATTTCTCTTAACACGTAGAACCAAAATGTGTCTTTTGGATCTCAATAAGTTTGAGATAGCTTCTATGTGCCTAATAGTCATGGTCTACATGTGTAAAAAGAATTGAATGTGTTAATTCTTGTGGACCGGACCAACTTATGAATGGATAGAGAACATTGAGGAGTGCTTAATTATGTCTAACATTATTAGTTATTTATATGTTAAATACATTTTCATGTTCATCTCATGATAATGTTTGTAGTTATCATAATTCTCTTATTATAATCTTGTACTGCATATGTTATTATATTAATAATTAGTTTATTAATCCTTTATCTGAGTGGGAGTTCTAAGATTGGGATTGGTGTGATTCTAATCTAGAACTATTAGTTCCCACGCATGTGAATTTATGTAATTCATATACGGAACTAATGTTTCTACTTGAATAGGATTAAATTGTGATAATTGTGACATTTGAATATAATATTTGGCAGGTTGTACTACAATGTGTTGGTACTATATCTTATGCCACTTTATTACATTTAAATACTTGTTCAAGTAGAATTAAACATCTAAATGTGCTAGTATCAAACATCCAAAATATGTCTATGTTGTGGTTATTACTAATAATAGCCAAAATATCATTCTTGCCCTCAACCAAAGGAAAAATGAACGGTGATAATTGCCGAACATGGCATCATATAGTTCAAAATATCCTTGAGGAGCAAATGGGTGCTTGGAAAACTGAGTTATGTTGTGGTGAACCATTAGGGTGAAAACACCACTCCGCATAAGAGGTAGAAGCCTATCAGGTTGGAAAAATGCTAATGCTTGCATCACATTGCTGAGCATTATGCATATTGTCTCATTACTTATTACGAAGTAAGACCTACTGATATGGGGATTTTGAAAGCTTGACAGAGAAGTTCAGTGGAATTTCTATTTCTAAGCTAAGTTAGCTTATAATCAAGTTCGACAGATGCTAGAAGCATCCCAATGCTACTGAGAGGTAACATTCTCGAGATGTCGAACATAATTAGAGAACTGAAGGCAGTTGGCCACATTCTCACTAATGAACAACTAGTGGAAGTTGTCATCGTATCCTTTCCATCTAGTTGAGTGCACATAATTGTCAACATGACGTACAATAGGAATGTTAAGATGTTCCAAACGTATAACGTCAACTGAAGATTGTAGGTAACGCCTCTTAGCCATCTAGGCCATTGGTCAAGCTTATGTAGCTAAGTCCCATAAACAAGGGTCATGAGGATCCAAGCACAAGGGGCAACGACTCCAATGATAAAAAATAAAAAAAAGGATAAGCTGACTGAGAGGCCAAGAAGGTCAGACGTATATGTGACAAATTTGAGCTATGTGCTACAATTGTCATAAGAACGGTCACTAAGCTCGGAATTGCCTTGAGCTGAAGACTAAGCGTCTAACCCTATAACTAGACATGAAGGAGCATTTACAATACCATTAGATTTTGGGTGAATTACGGTGGATGTTTGTAGGAAATAATCTGAGAGTTGAAGACAAGGGCATCGGCACTTGTTAGCTACCACTATGTAATGGTCAAACTCTAATTTTTTCCATGCATCCTATAAGCTCTGATTCTAGAAATACATGGTCTATGGATAAAATCCTCTTACGATTAGGTTTTCAACTTTGTATATATAGAACTCAGTGAAATTGTTAGGAATAACTCATTATAAATCTGGCTATATATTGTGGATGGTCTTCTTGTTCTATACGCTGAACATAAAGAACCATCGCTATATAAATATGTGTTTTTAACGCTACATCGTTGAAATTTGTAGCATAGCAAGCTAGGCATATTGAGCAAAATAGAATGAACAAACTCGCAAGAGAATGTCTTTTGAGGCTGTGATTTGCATAATTCTATCTGCCCCTGTGTGCAAGTTGTCTAGCTAATAACTCTACAATAAAAATGTTTGGCGAATGCTTGCGAGCTAGTTTTCAATTGTCTTGAATTCATCCTAAACTCTATGGTCCAAAGAATGATAGGGAGAGGCATAAGGCCTCACATTTCGTTACTTTTCTCAAAGCTTTCACAAGTGTTGGTCTTGCCCTTTTTGTTCTCATATGTCCAAAATTTAACTGCTTTGGACAATATTCTAATCATGTTGAGAATCAAACCAACATAATGAGAAATTTTTTAGAACCGATCTAGTTCGGTGATATTGATTTGATTTGTTCAAAACAATTTGTGACGAAAAAGGTATGGCGTGAGGGCTAAATATTCCTGGCACTTCGCAACTATGAGATGTTGTAGAAGAAGGAATAAAACCTCATTGGATGTGGTTAAGTATATATTAGCTCATGTAGTTTTCTCAATTTTGTGTTGAGAATAAATAACTGCCATATAGATATCTACTTGACCGAGAGCCCTAGAAATCAGTCACTTCAACTCTCTATGCGTCATGGACACGTGGTGAACTAGTCTGCGATGACTTATGACCATGTGAGTTGACTACTTTTGTTCATCACATTTCTCATGAGCTTGAGAAATTTAAATCAAAAGGAAATATGTGTATTTCCATTTGGTACTTTGAACGCTCCAAAGGGAATGTTTATTGTTAAATAGATAGTGGGAGTGTGTCTGAACTCAACATTCTTGGATATAGAATTTCCTAGTAGGAGATTCAGTTTTCTAAATTGAATACTCCTAGTGGTCCTATCTCTCACAAATTTTCAATTGAAAAGATGATTTGCCTCCGTTCACTAATCCAAGTGGGAGAGAAACATGTTTGGTTTGGTTTGGTTTGGTCCACTTGAATTTATTTCAAGATCAAAGTGAGTTTGTCTCATAACCAAAATGAGTTTGTCTCATAAACCGGTTTGTGGATCATGTTCACTTCCAATAGTAATATCAGTTTGATCAACTCGAATCTGTTTCTTGATCAATGTGAGTTCGTTTCACTACCGAGTGATTATGAAAATAAGTTTTTCATTTGATTACTAGTTAAGATGATGATGGATCTTAGATAGTGGCTGAAATTCTCTCATCTTTTTGTAAGGGAAAGTCGGATGAAAAACAATGAAAGAACAATTGGATTTAATATCAAATAGAAGCTCGCCAGTGACTAAAAATTGTACCCAAATTGAGGGTATAACTTGCAAGCAAACCTTCTTTCATTGTTAGGTTTGTCTCTATTCACCTATTTCTGATCATGTCACCCAATTGAACCCCAAATTACATCAGATGGATGTAAAGGTGATGTTTCTTAGTGGAGAAATGCAAGAAGAATTCATTATGTATGATCTTCAAATGGTTCGATAAGGCATATGCGTATATGTCAATTGATCTCAGAGTATATATGTGGTTTTATCTCTCTAGATAGATGATATCATTGATCAGAAATGACAAGGAGTATATAGTCACTATCAAAAAGTGGTTAGTTGTCCTTAACTTTGTGGGATAAAGGACATTGGTGGAGTAGCTTATGTGTTTTAGAGTCAAGATCCAGAGAGGTCAATCTAAGATTCTTGTTTTTGTTGCAAGAGTCATATGTCAAGCAAATTCTTGAATGACTCAATGCGTAAGTCTACAAACCTATTGATGCTCTTGTAACTGAGGGATAAAGCCTAAGCCAGGGGAAGTGTCCCCAATGCCAGAATAGACTGATGAGATAAAATGTTCCTTATTCAAGCATCATGAGAAGCCCTGTATATATTGTGGTATGTACATGGCCAGATATTCGTTTTTGCCATGGAATTGATATGTTGTTATCAATCAAAGTCTTAGACAAGCTTGTTAGAGCATTGTCAAAAGGATCTTGAGATATTTGAAAGGCAACTTAGATTTTGCCTATGCCATTGAAATGTTGATCTCTATTAGTAGAGATCCACAAGTGCTAATTTGGGTAATAACCCAAATGAGCGTAAAGTTACCTCTTATGTTTTCTTACTGGTCAATGGCACGACTTTGTGGAATGGCAATAAACAAATATGCATAGTATTGTCAACTGTGGAAATTGAGTTGTGTGGCATGCTTAGCAACTATGCAAAAGGCAGTATGGCTCGAGAGATTATGATGGACTTGAGATGAGTCAGTTGCTAGACAGGCAATGACGATCTATTGTGTCCACTAATTATCCGTCGCCTATGCTAAGGATCCTAAAAGGAAGTGACTGTGGAACACTCACCTATACAAGAGATGGCAGTGACCCACTCGATAAGTTCATATACAGAGATATGTATTTGTTGCAGTAGAATCTCTAGGATTGTGTAAGACTTGATATTGATGTTTTGTAAAGTATTGTGTAATTACTAATGTACTCATACTGGTGAGTATTTGATGCCAGTTCATAGTGAACAAAATTTTCTTCATGTGTTTACTTAGTGCCTTGTCTTTGTGATAAATTTGGAAGAAATCGAGTATGAGTATGCTAGCACAGATTGGCATCAAAAAGTATCTCGACAGGTTGATGAGATTGGCTCTCTCACACGAGCAATCGCCTCTGGCGCAATAGGAGCGTGCAGAGATAAGACGATATGAGTTGGTTAGTATTCGTCGGGAAATACTATACTCATATAAGATACGTCGCCTTAAGTATTGGTTTGGAATTGGTTTCTGTTACAACATTAAGATGAGACCTCTTAATTGTATATGTTACAATTAAAGACTGACATGAGGTCGATATGGATTCTCATGGTCCATATAACCTGTTTGTAGCCAGATTTGAAACCTTGATTACTAAGTGTATTAAGTTCGAGGATTCAGGTTAGTTTCTGAGTGTTAACTAAACCAAGATCTGTACGGTGTTTTGATTTAGGTAAAGACATACGCCCCTTATAAGGGAAGTCATACCGTAACACATGTTTCATACCATGTGTGCTTTGCGACCGTAAAAGGAAGTGGGTGAATGGATCCCTACTTCACCACTATGTGAGTCCTTGAAGCAATAAATGCTTCTTTGGGATACCCTTAGTGACCTACGCTCATATTCTAATAGGTTAAGTTCAATGTTAGCTACTTTGGTATGTTTCCTAAAGATCATGTTAGATTCGATCATATGGGACATGTCCCAAAAAGCGGTTGACTTGGCTTAGAATGATATTAGAGCGAAGGGAAGATTGTTCGCATCTGGGCCCGCATGTGTTTATTGGTTGACCAGTTATACAATCTTTGTGATTGAATATAACTATGAACACATGTTTGAGATTTAAAGGTTAAACATAGCCTACGAGGGATAAGGTGTGTGTTGACTGATGTGAACTTAAAATTGATCTAGGGTACAGCAAGACATTTTCTTCCGTTGAAGACTGTAGCTCCCATGTCATGCCTAACAGGTGCATGGTATGAGCTTCCACTTGTTGTGTGCTCGCGGGTCGCATGACTTATTTGCCCGTATGAATTTGATGATGGTTTCCGACAAGGTCGTAGAGAGAGATAGTGGTGGATATGTGTCTACCCATCTTGTGCGAGTGGGAGATGTTGGATTTTGGGGTTGGGTCGCCCAATATGGGTTGACCCGGCCCGAGCCATTTAGTATGGGTCCATGGAAGTTATGGGAAGTTATTTTCATAACTTTCTATCCTATTTCCAATTATAGAAATAGGAAAAAGATAGAACTGAACGTATCAGTTCTAAGAGAAAGAAGACATAGTGTCTTCTCTATCTAAAATACTCTCTACCATTTTTACTAAGTGTATTAATCAAATCAAAGGGTTCTTAAGTTGTGGCCAATAATTCAAAGTCGAATCCGTACTTTGAATTTCGATTCGCGGCTTCTATACGGTGGAACTAACATGGCAAATTCCTGCACACTATTCCGCATATACTATGAGGTTAGTATTTAATTCGGTTTATGAATAATCTATATTATGTATTAAATTTCTTCAGGAGGCAAGTAGGATTTACCATTCTTTTGTACCCCTTTGTTGATCAACAAATTTTATTCCATTCTTCGTCTTCATTGGCATTTCTTATTGATTATTGTCGAATCATGTTTCTTGATTCTCTAGATAAGATTAAGTGTGTTACATGTTTTGAGTCTATGGACTATACAAGTTGTGTATCTTCCTAGACGGCTAGGAATTAATTAGTCGTCATCTGTTATCGATTGTGCATTGTGAATTTCATATTGTGAATCGCACTGCTAAGCAGTCATAGCTTGTTATAGTTTTGTTAGTTTCGATATTATGTCATTACATTAATTATTGAATTTCGTATCGATTATTGGCCTCTGAATTTTATTGATCTTTGAGCCTCAGCTTTCCTTGGGGTGAATTTTACTTACTAGGCATTGTTTCGCTCACTATTGTATTTGACTCTTGTAGATAAGAACAAGTAAATAGAAGGGTAGAGGCTCCTTGATTTTGACTGCGAGATTTGACGATTGAGTTTAGATTCTTCTGTATTAAGACTTTTAATAAATATATGTATTTTGATTATTTTTTAAGCTTTTACCTTTTTGAAGGCTTTAGATGCTCTGTTATTGGTATTTATGGGAAGATTATTTTAGTTTAACTTATTGTTATTTTTTAGTGTATAGAGTCTTGCGGGCTTAGGAAGTTGATCTTCTTAGGTTCACGGCAGTCATGTTCCTGGATTTGTCCCGACAAATTTGAGGGTGTGACAGACAACATGGCGATGGTTTCTATTCTGAATATTACCGCTACTAGTCATCGCTAATTTATCACTAAGAGGCATCAAATTGGTGACGATTTTTTGAATTTCCCATGATGCTGCTAATTGTTCTCATGTTGTCGCTAAGTTGTCACCTATTAGCAATAAATTCGTGACCACTTGTATATTTACGAGTAGCAATATTCAGAAATCACGTAAACGTTGCGAATATGTCGCCATTTAGCGATAAAATGGCAACGACTATTATAAAATTTTAAAAATTCATAGGGTTTAGGCGATGGTTTTGCTGACTGTTGCCTAATCGTCGCCCAACCCGATAAAATCTTTTTCAAAGCGCCGCAAGTGACAATTTTTTTACCCCAAAATCTTCTTCACAGCGCCAACGTTCAATCTCCGGCGCAAATACACCCTCGTCAACGTTCAATCTCTGCATCTCTCTCTCTATATATATTCTCTCTCTCTCACCGCCACACCATCGCCGCGCTATCCCTCTCTCTCTCACTGCGCGACCATCATCACTCCTCACCACTATCCCTCTCTCTATATGTATGTACATATATTATATATATACATATATAATCCGTGTTTGAATTCTGTTTATTATTTAAATTACTGTTTTTTACTTATGCTTATTATTTAATTTATTGTGATTAATTACTTTTTGGTGTTCTGGGTGATTAATCCACTTACTGTGATTAGTTACTTTTTGATGTTGTAGGCGATTAGCAATGAATTAAGCATCGCTACCTTTGGATAAGCAAATATTACCATGTTTGGCTTTAGTATAACAAACAAGTGTATCCATTATTTGACAATTTTGGTGGGAGTAATTTAAATCCTTTAGGGGATGGCACCAAATGGATACATAGTTTACTTTTAAATCGAAGTACTTTTATGACATGTAAAGACATATTTTTACGATATAAGAGAAAACTTCCAAGTTGTTGACCTAGCAATAACTAATACCATGTATGAAACTTTTTAAAGCTAATTTTTTTCTTTTTGTCGATCTTTTATGTCTGATTGAGAAGATAATAAGTTTGGCTGACGTAATTAACTGTCGTACTTAGAAAGGTAGTCGTTGCTTTCAATTAATACAGCTAGAAAATTGATGGGTTTTGCTGTCATTTTTAAATTTTAAATGTATAATGTTAATTTAATTAATTTGTTTAATAATTATATATATTGCTGTTATTAGTTTAATATTAATGATGTTATTATTTTGTAATTTTGAATTATTAGTTTAGATAGATTAATTAGATTAGTAAATAAATTTAGTGCCTATAATAGGCCAATTAATCCAATACATGAATTCCAATCTATGTTCTAAATTCCAAATTCGAATTTCACATAAATAAACTAATACATGAATTCCAATCTATATATTCTATATTGCAAATTCGAATTTCACATAAATAAACTAATACATGAATTCCAATCTATATTCTATATTGCAAATCCGAATTTCACGTAAATAATCCACTGCATGAATTCCAATTTATATTCTATATTCTAAATCCGAACTTCCCGTAGATAATTAACTACATGATTTCCAATCTATATATTACCCAATATATACCCTTATATTGGGCCTATTATGAACCCAATGATTTATTCATTATAAAGGCGCTATATGGGTTCAATTCTAAGCCTAATAATGGTATGAACCCTCTATTAAGCCTATTATGGGCCCAATAACTTATTTCCTATATTGGCCCTTTATGGGCCCAATTCTAAGTCCAATAATGGTATAAATCCTCTATTGGGCCTATTATGGGCCAAAAATTTATTTTCTATATTGGCCCTATATAGGCCCAATTCTAAACTCAATAATGGTATGAGCCCTCTAGTGGCCCCAATAATTTATTTCCTATATTGGCCCTATATGAGCCCAATTTTAAGTCCAAATTCAATTATTCACCATTTGAACACTAATTCTTAATTGGTCCAAATTCAGTTATTCGTCATTTGACCTAATTCTTAATTGGTCCAAATTCAATTATTCATCATTGGGACAGTAAGTAATAATTGGTCCATATTCATCAGTTCATTATTCGAATCAAAAACTTTCATTGGTCCACATTAAATATTTAAATGTACATTTACTCCGAGAATTTGCAACATTACCTTCATTTTAAAAATCTCATCGTATAATTTTTTTTGAGCTCTAATTCTTTTGGCAATGTAAGGAAAAAAAGTCCATGGCACCACTAGACAATGAAATTAAAACTATTAATTAATGGTTCGTTCATTAATTGTCTCGATTTGATTTCATTGCTTGATGGTGTCTCAAACTTTTGTCTTGCATTTCCGGAGGAGCTAGGGCTCAAAGAAAATGATACTATGAGATTTTCAGGAATGAAGGTGATGCTGCAGATTCTGTGAGAAAATGTGAAAGTATTCAATCCGATAATCCCTCAATCCAAGCAGACCTTATCCAATTCAGCGACATACACTAAGTTTGTTCTTTCCAAAATATTTATTGAAATTGATCTATTTGGCCACTACAAGAAAAAACATTCCGGGCTATAGACCGAATCTATAGCCATGGCATCGCCCCATTGGGACAGGCTACGAAAGGACTACAGAAATCGGTTTGTAGTTTTTGGCCCCGTAGCAAAACACAATGACCGTAGCCATTTGGTCGCCAATTTTTTAAATTAATAAATATTTATTTTTTTAGTATTCGTAGTCAATCCGTAGTGAAATTATTATTTTTTATTTTATTAATCATCACCGCCAAAATAAATTTTATTTTTAAATAATTTATTAATTTTTGCCGCCATTTCGTTAATTTTAAATATTTACTTTTAAATTAATTTATTCACAATTATCGGCATTCCATAACCCTACTTTCGTAGTTAGTCGATAGCCAAATTTCCGTTACCATTTTATAGCCTAATTTTTGTAGTTATTCTATCGCCAATTAATTATTTAGTTATTCCTAAAAAGGGATCAACAGTGATTCCTCCCCTACCCTTATGTGACTTGAACTCGAGATTATTTAGGGCTCAAGTGAAAGGTGTTCCTACTAAACTTAACCCTCTTGTCAAGTATTAATTATTTAGTTTATATATATATATATATACAAACTTTACAAAATAAAAATATAATATTTACAAGAAAAATTAAAATTAAATGTACAAAAATAACACTTACAAATTAATTAAAATTACAATTAAATATACAAATTAATATATTGAGAGGGGGAGGGGGAATGAATTAAGATTATTACAAGTATTCCTAATTTAAAATTTTCTTACAACCTTGGAAAGTTTGTATTGACACTATTGGTGGTCCAATTGCTATGCCTTCATAATATCATAATTCAAACTTGTGATTATTCCAGTCTTCGAAAGAGAAATATAACGAAAACACTTTGAGTGTTTGAACTATTCGACAATGTCTTTATGATGCTCTATCAACCTCTGTTTCAACCATAAAAGAACAAAGACCAAAAAAACAAAAACAAAAAAGGAACCATAAAAGAACAGGTTAATATTTTATCCCAGAAGACTATGACTACTTAGAGCAATATGTATATACAATAAATAATTCTGACATGCATGATTAACTAAGAACTTCCAGTGGTCATATAAGTGATGATCATACAACAAAAACGCGTCATCAATCTTGGTTAAGCACTTAATCTTTTGTTTAATGGGCGACGAATTCCGCCTCCACTAACTCTCTCCTATTCATAAGCAATTTAATAACGAAAGGGAGCAGCTTGGGGTGAGATTTGCTTAAGCATTATTCAAGGTTGGTTAGTATGTTGTATGCATCACAAAAGTCACATACATGTTAATTTTTTTCGGGGGTAAATTACGTATTTAGTTTCGTATTTTTACTATTTGTCCCAACTTAATCCTTATCTTTTAAAATGTATCCTTTCAGTGCCATTTCTTTACTATTTATCCCACCTTAATCCTTATCTTTCAAAATGTATTATTTTAGTCATATATCTTTACCATTTGTCATAACTTAGTTCTTATCTCTCAAAATAGTTAACCCAAGTTATTCCTTATACCCACAACACCCACTTATAAACCACACAATCACACTATATTCTATCGATGTGGAATATTACATCCATCCCTCCTTAAGAGTGGATGCCCACATCGGGTTAACCTATTGATAGTGACCCGATGGTGGCCATTTCCTATTGGCAACTACACTCATTTATCAGTATTCAGTGTGACATTTACTATACTTTAATCTAGCCTATAGTCTCCCCTCTATGAAATCCACTTTCAATAAAAACACCAATGTATAAGTCAAGCCCAAGGAGAGAGCCCAACCCAAAAAATTAATCTATTAGAAGATAAACCCCTAACATTTAAGAACCACCCCTTGTAAAGGCGAGATCCCGATGTGAGATCATTATAAGAACTTGTTTTTCTGTTTAGCATTATTTACACATCGACATTGGAGCAAAACCAGATTGATTAATTTTGCTATTCTGTTTTGTTATATTTGCTTCAACTATAACATTAACAAGTGCTACCTACTCTTTTTTTCTCTTTGGTCTATATTGCTCTCTCTCTAAAATGATGAGTGAAGATCATATGACTTCTTTTCTCTTTTAGAATCATTTGGCTTCTTGGAACAGAAATCGTGTAGCTTTTTTTTTTTTTTTAAATCATATATATGGCTTATATTTGTTTTGCTAAATATTATAAGATTTATGTACGTATTAAAGATTTGATGTAATTTAGATTTTGGTATTTAATATTTTACCATGGTTAGAAGCCTAGTTTAACAATTAATGTAGGCGTAGATAATATTTAGTGACAGATGACCTTAATCAATATAAGTATTTGGTGAAATTGTAAATAATTAAATTGTAAATGAGTCGAATTCACATTTTGCACCTTTTTAGGTCATAACTGTGCCTTTTCTATCCATCTCCTCAACTTGTGTTGAAGGATTTTAATGGTGGCAAGTCACTGTATTTATTCTATTGACCAAAAACAAGAAAAAAGCCATTGTATTTGTTCTGAATGCACCTCAATTTTTCTTTCCGTTGAAGTAGAATTTTCAACTTCGTCAAAAGACTTCTTTAATGATGTTTCCACGTCAATAGTTAAAATTTTCTAGTTAATTTGAGTCGAAAACACAACATGGAGAGACAAACTATATGCTGATGAGAAAGAAAGGGTCAACCTTTCCTGAATTTCTAAATTAATTCATAATGTCATGAATTTCTAATATTTTACAAATAGCGTTACTTCGTATTTCTTATTATCTCTCTACCAAATTCGAATAAAAAATCATGAAATTACTTTTATACCCTTGTCCGATCATCTTCTGATTTTTAAGTTAATTAACCGTTGACATTCATTTGGATAAACATTTTAGACGTGTAGCGCAATTTCCTCAAAAGGAAATTTGGGAAAAATAAATGAAAAATGGCATGACTAGAGGGACTACTAGCTGTTGAACGTTGATGAATCTCAAGTGGCATTGTCCTAAGATTTTTGGTTGCTATTTAAGAGCAACAACACATCTCTTGAATGAAAGTTCACGAGTCTTGCTGCCTATTTCCAACACATCTCTTGAATGAAAGTGGCATAGTGTTATCTTTTTAGAACATTTCATCAACACACTTCAATATTTCCAAGTTCTTGAAATTTTGTTCCAAGCTCAACACTAGATACCAGCTCTCTATCTATTCTTGCTGCCTGTATTATGGAACCGTTGCCCCAATTTTGGTTACAATCATGCCAATTGAATTCCATTCTCTTTTATTTTTTCTTGTGCATGTTTGTAGTCTCTTTCAGATCCTCCGTGATAGTTGCATCCTCCACTGGAAACGAAAATGATAGACTAGGATTACTTGCCTTCAGAGAGAGGATAACTCAAGATCCACTCGATATCATGGCCTCATGGACTGATTCTGTTCATTTTTGTTACTGGCAAGGTGTTTCGTGCAGCAAGCGGCACCTTGGAAGAGTTACTGTCCTGAATTTAGAACACAAGAGGTTGGTTGGTTCACTACCACCCCAAATAGGAAACCTCAGCTTTCTAAATCAAATCATTTTGACGGCAAACTTTTTCCAGGGTGAAATTCCTCCCGAAATGGGACGTTTGTTTCGGCTAAGATATCTCAACTTTAGCAACAATGTTTTTCAAGGAGAAATTCCAAGCAGTCTATCTAATTGTTCACATTTGCAAGTCATTGACCTGAACTACAACCACCTTGTTGGTGAAATACCGTTTGAGCTTAGTTATTTGCTAAGTAAGAATCTCGGTGGATTGCGTGTATCTAGAAATAATCTCACCGGACGCATCCCAATTTGGCTAGGGAATGCCACCTCCCTGGTTAGCTTGTCATTAGCATACAACAATTTTCAAGGAACCATCCCAAGTGAGCTGGGGAGAATCCCGAAATTGCGATTTCTACAAATATCTGGAAATAAAATATCAGGGACAGTTCCTCCCCAGATCTACAGCCTTTCTTCACTCCAATATCTTGATATTGAGAACAACCATCTCCATGGAAGAATCCCTTCAAATATCGGGTCCACCCTTTTCAATCTATTGGGCCTATACGTGGGAAGAAATTATTTTAGTGGATCACTTCCAAATTCATTATCCAATGCTTCAAGGCTTGTAGATCTGAACTTTGCACTCAACAACTTCACAGGTACAGTACCTCAGAATCTCGGAAGCTTGAAAGTTCTAAGGAGATTTTTACTTGCGTGGAACTACCTGGAAAATGAGGATGGTAAAGAACTTAGTTTCTTAACATCTCTTACTAATTGTAGCAAACTCCAAATACTTGATATAGGGCATAACATGTTCAGGGGTGAGCTACCCAGTTCAATTGCCAATTTTTCAGATTCTCTTATGGTGCTATCAGTAGCAAAAAACCAGATATCTGGTACCATTCCTAAAGGAATTGAATCCCTTGTTGGTCTGGAATATTTCATAATTTACATGAACATGATCACAGGTGAAATTCCAACAGGAATTGGAAAACTTCAAAGATTGAGGTATTTTGTCATGTATGAGAATAGAATTTCAGGAGCCATTCCATCATCTCTCGGAAATATCACACAATTGCTCCGGCTCTATTTAGACACAAATGATTTGGAAGGCAACATTCCTCCTAGTTTGGGGAATTGTCACCAACTAGAGAAACTTCAGCTCTTTGGGAATAAACTCACTGGAACCATACCCAAAGAAATTGCAAGGCTTACTTCAATTACTCATGCTTTTAACTTAGCTCAGAATTTTCTGACAGGATTGCTGCCTCCAGAGGTAGGTAACATGAGCAAACTCTTGTATTTGGACATTTCTGGAAATAGGTTATCAGGGGAAATTCCTAGTTCGATTGGTGGTTGCAAAATGTTAGAGATACTTCGTTTGGGGAATAACGCACTTGAAGGAAGCATTCCATCAACTTTGAGCAACCTAGGAAGCATTAATACCATTGACCTTTCAAAAAATAATTTATCAGGGAAAATTCCAGACTTTCTCCAGAACTTTACTCTTCTCACATATTTGAATTTATCATACAACAATCTTGAAGGTGGAGTACCCCAAGAAGGGATCTTTAGAAATCAAAGTGCATTTTTTGTTGTTGGAAATGAAAAGCTCTGTGGGGGATTGAAGAGCTTAGGACTTCCTGCATGTCAAGTTGATGTGCCAAAGAGAAAACGAGGTAATCTGGTTCTCAAAATTGTTATCCCATTAACCATCTCATGTTTGATCATAGCAACAAGTCTTTACCTTGCTTTCATGCGGAGGAAAAAAACAAGAAGTAAATCTTCTTCCAAGGACATCCTTGATGAAAATTTTCCAACGGTTTCGTATGCTGAACTTTCTCAAGCAACAAATGAATTTTCATCGTCCAACTTAATTGGTCAAGGGGGTCATGGTTCTGTATATAGAGGAATTTTTGGTAATGGTGGAATGATCGTGGCAGTGAAAGTTTTCAATCTTATGCAAAAAGGAGCCGCCAAGAGTTTCATGGCAGAATGCAATGCATTGAGAAACATTCGTCATCGGAATTTGCTCAAGATTATCACAGCTTGCTCAAGCATTAACTTCAAAGGAGATGACTTTAAGGCTCTGGTTTTTGAGTTTATGCCCAATGGAAGTTTAGAGGAGTGGTTGCACCATAGCGGAAACTCACAACTCAATCGTGAGAATTTAAGTCTTATTGAAAGATTAAGCATAGCAATTGATATAGCTTATGCCCTTGAGTATCTTCACCATCACTGCGGAACCCCAATTGTTCATGGCGACTAAAAGCCAAGTAATATCCTGCTTGACCATGAAATGACTGCACATGTCGGAGATTTTGGGTTGGCAAGAGTTCTATCTAATTACTTAAATGAGAACTCTTCCCAAAATCCAATAAGCTCGACTGGCCTTAAAGGAACAATTGGTTATGTGGCTCCAGGTATCCAAATATACTCATTACTGTATCAATTTGCACCTTTTCTATTTCTACTCTTTTTTTTGAATATTTGTTAATTTATTGAGATAATCGCTTAGTATCCAAGTAAGTTCAAATAAGGACTCCTTATTTGTTGAAATTTTTAATTGTGGTAGCTTAGCCGATTTGTAACTTCTTTGTCCAGAATATGGTATGGGTGCAATGCCATCTCTACAAGGAGATATATATAGCTTTGGAATTATGCTGTTGGAGATATTCACAGGTAGGAGACCTACAGATATTTTCAAGAACAACATGGACCTTCATCAACATGTTAACATGGCATTACCAGAGCACGTGAAAGAAATTGTTGAACCTTCAATGCTATTAGACTCTGAAGTTGATGGGAATCATCCAAACAATGGTGAAACAAGTGCAGCAAAAAACGTGAAAACTGTAGAGTGCGTGGCTGCTGTATTGAGTATTGGAGTATCATGTTCAACCGAATCACCAGGAGAGAGGATGAGCATGAAAGATGTTGTCGTAGAGATGAATAAAATTCAAGATGAATATACCGGTATTAGAAATCGGTATGGAGGTAATGCTTCATTTTCTAAACATATCAATACGAACAACGGTTTGGACCTCTTGACAATTTCTAACTTGTTTTTTCATCCACGTTTTAAAACAAGATGTAGGTAGAGGCTCTTTTTTTTTTTTGTGTTGTTATGTATTAATCAAATAATACTATCATATTGCCTTAGCAGTTGCTAGCAAGAATCATTTTAGCATATAACCTACTAATTTCATTCAAATTGCATCATCATTTAGCACAAAGGAACTTTTATAGAGGTCCAAAAGGAGAATATGCTATTGAAGATTTACAGCTACGCTTGGGTTTTAATGGCGTAGGTCGCTAGAATACATAAAATAAAGCTTTGAAAAGTTCCAAATCGATTCATTTCGATGCATGGTGGGTTGCATGCGTGCCTAGGGGATCTTATACCCACAACATCTTATTGCAAACAAATCCATAAATGTTTCTCCTATCTTCAGAATTTAGGGCCCATTTAGGAGCCTTCTTATGCCACTTTAAGTGAAAAATGTTTGTTCTACATCTTCAACACTTGCTAATTTGAACAAACTCTTGTACTTCTGTAGCTGTTTGTGAGAGAGAAGATATAGTGAACGAACAATACCCATGACAAACACCTTGATTCTTCTTTCTTGTGGTAAGTCCTCTTTCTAGCATAACTAAAATTAGGGATTGTATTCAATTGGTAGAATATGTAGGATTGGATCATGAGTACAACCATTACAAAATTAGTGAGTGAAAATCATGACTTTGTTTGTGATTATGAACTCTTCTTATGTTGTTTAGCTTAGTGAATGCCAATCCTATCTTGATGTGATACGTTACATGCATGCCTATGGGGATCTTATACACACAACGTGTTAATTTATTATAAAATTTTTAAATAGTGTCTTAACTTTGATTGAAATGATAATTTAGTCCTCTAATTTTAAAAATGTGCATTTTAATCCTTTTAAGTTACTAAATCATGACTCCGTTGGTACCTCGAGCATTTTCTGTTAAATTTCACCGTTATTATCATATGATATGCATATGTTATGTGAAAAGTTGATTTTTGAAGTACAAAATGATAAAAGAGCTTCCTTTTTTCTTTTGCTATCTTATCCCTTACTCTTTTAATTTTTGTTTTCCTTCTCTCCTCCACCACCACCAGCACCACCTCCCACTTGCATCACTACCCATTTTTTTCTTTCTACCACAACCACCAACAATATCAACATGGTCATATCAACTTCAACCCCCCTATTCCCTGCTCAAGAATCCAAACCAATATCACAAATCCACCAACCCCACCACTCAAATCATCATCTTCCCCACTAACCACAAATCGAAACCCACCACCCCATCACCTGCTCAAGCGACCAAAGCTTATATCCAAAGGTCTTCATGAAAATGTACTCGTCACTAATCTTTGGTCAATTTCGTCACTGAAGTCATATAAATATGCACATATGTGTTTCTTCCCATTTACATATACCTATATATACATATATATATATGTATGTGTGTGTATGTATGAAGTTTTTAAAAAATTTCATTTTTGATATCAGTTTGTTAGTCAAATTGAGGTCAATGTTCGTGTGATTCTATACATACACATATATATATATACATACTATGAAATTGAGGTCAATGTTGTCTATACATATTACATATGTAGATTTATACATGGAAAATTTTCATTTTTTATTTTCATGTTTGAATAGAATGAGAGAGAAACGAGTGATTGAGAAGTGAAAAACCTTCGTCCAAAAAAAAGAAGGGTAAAAGCTAAATAGGCCCTCAAGTATGTGTAAAAGTCTATTTTAGTTCATCACCTTTGGAAAATACTCATTTTGGTCCCTCTGACTATATTCCAAATAACTCAAAAGACCAATATGCCCCTATGAAAAATTGTTAAAATTCATATATTTTTTTTATAAATTATCTTAAAATATTACATATCATCCCAAAAGTAACATACATCATCCGAAAAGGAAGACACACCATCCGCAATAAAAAAAAAGAAGAAAAAACTACAATTATATTCATCCTTGCAAATATAAACAATATAAAATTTATCTCGTAAAGATAAAAAGTCACAAAAAAATAAAATGTCATAATTTGTAGCAAAAAATAAAAATTCAAACTTTTTCGCAAAATATGAAAAGTCATCATTTGTCACAAAAATAAAAAATAACAAAACAACTAATTCCTCCAATTCGTACCTCATTTCCTATTTACTTGAAAGCTAAACCGGTCTCTATTTATTTTTTCAAGCCCATGTTATGCTCTAACTAAAAAATTAAAAACACCATATATATAAAAAAAAATAAAAAACAACAACAACATTTAAAAAGATTCTACAGAATTATAGCACATTTACAAGTAATCTCTAATTAACTAACTAAATTATCAATAATATAACACAAACACAACAATAAACAACAAATATTAATAGTATATAAAAATCGTAATTTGTGTAAAAATATTAAATCTCTTGTTTACTTACATTTAAAAACAAAGGCCTCAACTCAAGTCAGTAAATTTTCTTGACACAAATAAAGGAAGAGAAATATCAGTAACAAAAGTTCAAAAAAATACTATTACCAAAATAAAAAAATATTAATAAACATCGAAACAAACGAAAAAATAACTTAAAAAAGCAAATTACAAATAATTAATTAATTCAAAAAGGAACAATTCTCAAATAAGTCACACCATATAACATGCGCCTGAACAAATAGATAGACGCTAGTTTAGCTTTCGAGTAATTAGGAAGGGAGGTGTCAGTCAGAAGAATTAGTTGTTTGGTTATTTTTTAATTTTTACGACAAATAATGACCTTTTATTTTTTGCTACAAATTATGACATTGAAAATTTTTTAGATAAATTTTACGTTGTTTATGTTTGGAATAGATTAATATAATTGTAGTTTTTTTTAGTTGTAGATGATGTGTATTGCTTTTGGGATGATGTGTATTGCCTTTAAGATGATATGTAATGCTTTAAGAAAATTTGTGAAAAATATATGAATTTGTTAATATTTCTACATAGGGGTATATTGGTCTTTTCAGTTATTTAAAATATAACTAGAGGGACTAAAATGGGTATTTCCCAAAGATGAGGGACTAAAATGGGCTTTTACACATACTTGAGGGACTTAAGTGAAAAACGCTAATTGATTACCCCCAATTCTTTTACCCATTTAGTATCTATTGATTTAGGACCTGATTTGGTGATTTTACCCATGTAAAAAGTTAATTTGGACACACACATGCACTTAAAGGGTGAAATTGGAAAGAAAATCTAAGGAGGACTAAAAGCGTCCAACAATGTAAAGTTACTAAAAGACACTTTTTCAAAATTATGGGACCAAATTGTCACTTTAGCCAAAGTTAAGGGACCATTTAAAGACCTTAATGAATATGCTATAATGTATCCACAACTTATCTCACATGACATTAATTTCCTTGCTCCCTTTTTTTCACCACTTGATTTTGAGCTATCATTATTTCTTGGTTAAATTACTTGCTCAACTATAATTTGGAGGACACATTGATTAATTCATAATCTTTTAATATAAACGTTTAGCCCCTGGACTTGTAATAATATAACACCATTAGTCATCGTCTCAATTATTATCCAAAATTTAACATTTTAGGTATAAAACAATATGTGCCTGCCAAATTTTGAACAGAATTAAGGTAAAACCTTTAAAATTTTGATGGCATTTGGGTCGAGGGGTAAATAGTGGTCACATAATTATAAGTCCTAGAATCAAAATGTTTATTTTGAAAAATTGGGGACCAATCTTTCCCCCACCATATAGTTGAGGGACTATACAAGTTTTTTATCCTTATATCTTAGACATGTCTTGTTAAGTTATTGTCACACCCCGAGCCCAAAAACCATGGATCCGCAAAAGCAACTAGTATTGTAGGCATAAGAAACAACTACTTGGGCCTCTTTTCTACTTGTCCAAAATGGTTAACCCAAGTTATTCCTTATACCTACAACACTCACTTATAAACCGCACGATCACACTATATTCCACCAATGTAGGATATTACACACACCCCGGTTAAGGACCTGACTTCCTCGTTAGGGGCACACATACTCAGGACCAACCAAGCGGTGTAGGATTCTAGAGGAGTTTCCTACGAGTTCAAGAGGTACCTCCCACCAACCTTCTAGGTGTAGTATTTTACCTCGCATAACACTTAACTCCTGCACCAGCTAGTGACCGGTTTTGAATACCATTCTATCATGTCCCGAGCCCAAAAACCCCGGACCCACAAGCGCGACTAGTGTTGTAGGCATAAGAAACCACTACTTGGGCCTCTTTTCTACTGGCTCAAAATGGTTAACCCAAGTTATTCCTTATACCCATAACACCCACTTATAAGGCACAGAATCACTCTATATTTTACTGATGTAGGATATTACACACACCCCCGGTTAAGGACCTGGCGTTCTCGTCTGGGGCACACATACCCAAGACTAATTAAGCGGTGAAAAATTCTAGAGGTAGCTCCTACAGGTTCAAGAGGTGTCTCCTACCAGCCTTCTAGGTTTAGCACTTAACTCCTACACTGGCTAGTAACCTACTCTGATACCATTCTGTCATGCCCCGAGCCCAGAACCTCAGACCCGCACGTGCGACTAGTGTTGTAGGCATAAGAAACAACTACTTGGGCCTCTTTCTACTAGCCCAAAATGGTTAACCCAAGTTATTCCTTGTACCCACAACACTCACTTATAAATCACACGATCACACTATATTTCACCGATGTGGGATATTACAAGTATTAAAATATGAGAAATCACATTTTAAGAAGTAAACTTACAATTTGACATAGTAGTGTACATAAACAAAATACATCATCTAAGAAATAAGTTGATATTCTCAGAAACTAAATCTAGGTTCCATGAATAATTTAAATATCATAAGCAATATCAATAGTTTTGAACATGAATCAATAAATTTACAATTTCAATGGATTCAAAATAGATCAATAATCCAATATCCATGTTGCAAGCAAAATAATACGCATTTTCGTAAAATCAAAATGAACTATCAAAAGAAGGGTCTTCCTACTTACCTTAATCCAAACATCAAAATCAAAAACTTAAAGTTTTACAAATAGCACCTCCAATTTCATGAAGTCATAGGCCTACACGTACTACATGTTGATGGTTGAACAAAAGCTTGACAAAATTGCAGGATTTCTTTTCTCTATGTATTTGGAGGTTACAAAGAAAGTGATATTTTTATATTGTCCACTAGGTTTTAGAACATAGACTAGTAGGGATAGGCTTAATAACTTATTAAAAGGCCTAAACCATGACACTTCTTTTTTTAAAAAAAAATTTATTCCCAAGAAAATCAAATAGTTAAGCTAATGTCCAAAAAATATGGGGTGTTACAGTTATTCTTGTATTGGCTATTATGCCTTGCATTGATCATTCATACATATAGTTTTGTTTTGTTATTTATTTATGGAAGACTACTACTTTCTGAGCTTTCGATTCATTCACCTCTTTCATTGTTTCGTTTTTCAGATAATAATAAGTAGCATACAGTAGCAAGTGGGGGTAACAAGTCCTTCCAAGTCGTCCATTAAGAATATACTTGCAGTGATGAAACACTATGACTTCATTATGTTAGATGTATCAGGTTTGACAATTGAATTGTAATAATCTTATTTAGAGTTTCCTTTTACACACTTTGCAGTACGACGTTTTGAATAATTTATTGTATTTCATTTGTGGATTCATATAGTTTTGTGCCACAAGAAGATGAATCCTCTTGCCGCAAGGTCTGGTCAAGCTGGCCATCTCAAATATTGAACAAGTTAAACAGACAAGGAATGCATTATTCATTGTAACTACTCTGCATTTCGTTATTACAGGAAGATAAAGATAACAGGAAGTGGCTTTCTTCATTCTTGGCAAGTTACAAACAGCTTTCAAAACATTAACTTCTCCAAAAGACTAATCAAATTCATTACCAGAACCAATCAATTAGTTATCATTCTTCATAGTTCATATGATGGAAAATCAAGCATTAAAGCCTAAAAATAGAGATCGATCAACTTGAGAGAGTCCTATTATTTGTTAAGAATCTATTCACTTCTCGTAAGGACCTTCAATTATTTACAAAATTTTAATCATCAAATGCTCCCAAAATACAATGGTGTTGCTTTACAATGCCTTGAGGTACTCCTAAAGCACTTGCTTTAGAGTTGAGTAGTGATTCTACTCAACATATCAAAGAGTTTTTAATTTTGTCTGTGATTAATTTTCCTGTGTAGAGTTTGTAATGGAAAACTCATTTGCAGCAAGCTGACTTTGTCAAATGCCATTCAACATATGAGGTTAAAGCTCTAGCAATTATGAATGGATGTCTTTTTGCTAAGCAATTGGTACAATCCCTGAAGTGAATGAAACTACATTCCCCAAAGTGAATTAAATTACGGTCTCACAAGTGAATTAAATTGAATTACTCAAAGTGATAAAATTGCATCCCCAAGTTAATGAAAATGCATTTCTTGAAGTAAATTGCAACTTCTACATACAAATATAGTAATCAGTCGTAGTTATGACCCGTTGATGAAATAATTTGTCCAATTGTGGTCCAAATAATGGTAAAAAGGATAAACTTAATCACCATAAGTGGAATAATGAGGAAAAACATGAGAATGTAAACCTACTATCACCTTGATGATAGTTGTTACAAATGTAGTGTGAATGGTCATTGGGTGTGAACCTGTCGTATGCTTATATAATTGGTTGATCTATATTAAGCATCAACAAATGGTGAAGAAATATGTTTGGCACAAGGCAAATATACTTACTATTTTTGGTTTTACCAATCTAATTTTTTCTAGAAGAACTAATATTATGTAACTTCGTGGTACATAATTTAGAATTGTTGATACATTATATTCTAGCAAATCTAGAAGAAATTAAGTTTTCAATATATCCTCTAAAATGGATATCATATTAAGACCACAGATGAAAAAGTAAAGAGTATTTGTATACTACTTCTTTGAGTTCATCCAAGAAGCATGTAGTTGAAAATTTTCCTGCTATATATGTTGGGTTGTATGAAACAGCCTTACGAATAGTTAAAAAACATCGTGTATAAAAGTAAAAAGACTGTTGTGATAATTTAGTGTAATTACGCATGGAAACAAGAAATATAAATGGACACAGGATTTACGTGGTTTGGCTTAAAACCTACGTCCACGGGCAATAGGAGAATAATTCACTATATGATGAAACTCGTTACAAGCACTTTCTTACAAAGTCTCTCACCTTTTAATTTTCTGTCACACTTATTACAATCATCAAATGTCTTATTTTTAGGTAATCCCTAGGGTTTTAGATATTGGGCTTATAAGACAATTATACATTAACTACAAATATGGGTCATGGCCCAACAAATCTCCACCTTGGACTGTATTTGCTTCACCATCATATAAGAACGTCATCCATTCTCCTTTCCCTGCCAAATAGTCCCTACAGGGACTTAGCCCTCTTACGAGGGCTCATTGCTCTGCACTTCACATACCACTCCAAGTCCAGCCACTCCGACTGAACTTGTTTCTCGGTATCACCTTGGTCACCCTGAAGACTAGACCAACACCTACAATGCCTTGCAAACATCTGAGAAACTTCTTCACAATACTCTAATGTCCCCATAGCGCTATGTCCCGACTACCAACACTGTATGTCTATGAAATATCATCTCGAGTGCAGCCTATAATACCTCCAATGCTCTAACACTCGAACACGGAACACGTGACAAATGCTCCACCTCATCCTTAGATAAACTTTTGTGAAGAATGTTCACTTTAGCCGCAGTACCAACCCATTGAGATACACTTGGACAACCAACTTCACCCTGGGAGCCTAGCTTATGCACACCCGTCTCTGCAGCAGAGAAAGCATAAGTCATCAAATCCACATCCCCATCTCTGTGAGATTCTTCAACATGTCGTCCTTGTTTCTCAGAACTGCACTACGTACATTGAGATACAAATTTTTCATGTACCTCAGCCAGCTGAACTAAACTGCCTTGTCTGTCACAACCCAGAACCCTTGGAACTGTATCACCTAGCTTTACTTGTTCCCTGACACCGCAGCTTGAACCAGTAGCTGCCGCCCCAACACCTTTAGCCGTACTCCCCTGAAGGACATATAGCCTTCTCTTCCAAATCCATTTCAAGAGCACCTCGGAACCCCTTGTCACTTCTAGAACTCCATTCTCGTCACTAAATTTGCAACCACGAGATTTCAAACGACCAAGAGAAATCAACTTCTTCTTCAGCTTTAGGACATGCCAACATTCAAAAGATCTAATGATGCCATCGAACATCTTGACTTTCACAATACCTGTTCCGACCCTCTCATTCTTCTAGAGTAAGAAGAAAACCAGTCCTACCTAGGACACATGTGGAACGATGAACCTGTGTCAAGAATTCATTGATTTTGCCACTGTTCAGTACTGACAGACAAAACCTCTGCATCACTAGAACTCTCTCCCTCATCAGCATTCACGAAATTTGCTAAACTTCTAACTTTTTCTCTCTTCAAACAATTCTTTCTCAAGTGACTGAGTTCCCCACACTCATAACAGTGTCTTTTCTCTCTTGATTTTTATTTTGACTTTCCTGAAGACCTCCATCTCCCATGTGTTTCTCCTTTACTCACTAAACCTTGCCCTAGAACTTCTACTCTATTCCCTGGGAATTGTTTTTTAAGATCTTTGGATTTCAATGCAGAATTCATATCATCCAAACTAATTTTATCATGTCCATATAACAGAGTATCAACAAAATTCTCATATGAGGGCAGTAAAGAACACAACAATATGAGAGCCTGATCTTCATTATCAACGGTGGCTCCTATGTTCTTCAGCTCCATCACAATGGAATTAAATACATCAAGGTGTTCTTTAATAGGCGTACCTTCTTTTATCTTGATTATACAATCTCTTCTTCAGGTAGAAGCGATTTGTAAAAGACTTGGATGCATAAAGATCCGTCAAACCTTTCCAAGCCTCGACTGTTGTCATCTTCTCAACAATCTCTAACAATACATCATCTGTCACTATCATGTGTATTGCGCTTATGGCTCTCGCTTGTAACTCTTCATTCTCTTCGGGTTTTATCTCTTCTAAAATCTTCCCTTCAATGACATTCCATAAACCTTGTATCACCATGAATGCCTTGAACTTGATTTTCCAAGAACTGGAACTACTCTTCCCGTCAAATTTCTCGATTGCAAACTTTCCTGAGATTGTAGCCATCTTGGTTTACTTAAAACACGCTTTTCAAGCTGGAATTTGACAAAACAGACTACCAATTCGAACTCAACATGTCCAAAAACATTAGGAATGCACTGGTCAACTTTTGGTCAACCCTATCAAAGCCAACGGTCAAAGTCGACACTCGGTCGACCCCGGTCAACGATTTGGTCAATTCCAGTCAACTAGTCTGGTCAACTTTTTCTTCTTCCTTTTTTTTGTTATTTCCTTTTTTAATATATAAAGAAAAAGCTAAAAAAAAAAACAAAAACAACTCAAAAAAGCCAACTACCTTTTTAACCTTTAACCCAACTGAAAAAGAGTTTGACCTAGCACTTAGCAACCAAAGTCTGCAACCCAAGAAAAAAATTATCAAAAACCGTAAGCCAACCCAAGAAAAAAGAACAACACGTCAAAGTCAACTTTGTACAACCCGACCCGCGTACAAGACAAGATCCGACCGTTGGATCTGGTCACTGACGACACCAATGTGATCTCCAGCCTCTGAAGACCTAAACAACGTTTCTCACGTACCGAACAGACCACCCTAACGCTGTCACCACCACTTCACCGTTTAGTACTTTCAAGTTGAGATTCTGACCAACACCGATCTCCGATTTCGACGAAACTACCACCAACGGACTCCTCTCGCGACGAGGAAGCTTTTGATATGCTTAACGCCTCATGAGATAGCTCCAAAAAAATTGACTCTAATGAGACCCACTTCGGTTTTTCCTTTTTCGGTGGCTCTCCGGTGCGTTTCTGGCTAAACGAATACTACTGTTAAAATTCTTGTGTCGAGACGTGTCTAACGATATATAATTTGTCAAGTTTTGCTCATAAATTTTTTTTATCACTTTTCGAGTCTTTTCCTTCGCAAAGTTAACTTTCATGACAATCTATCCTCAACCTAACTTTAGATACCAGTTTTTTTGTGATAATTCAGGGTAATTACGTATGAAAACGAGAAATATAGACGGACACAGGATTTATGTGGTTCGACCTAAAACCTACGTCCATGGGCAACAGAAGAATAATTCACTATATGATGAAACTCATTACAAACACTCTCCTACAAAGCCTCTCACCGTTCAATTTTCTACCACACCTATTACAATAGCCATAGAGCTTATTTATAAGTAATACCTAGGGTTTTAGGTATTGGACTTATAAAATAATTATGCATTAACTACATATACGGGCCATAGCCCAACAGAGACAATGATCCTAGTGTTTTCATGCTTTGACATGATAGACTTGGACACCCATAAATAGTAACAATATATTGCGTAAACGAGAACTCACTAGACTATCTTTTAAGAACCAGAAAAATCTATTACCAAGTGATTATGTATGTTTTGCAATAGTCTCCAGCTAACGTCGCTAGGGAATCCCAGAATTTTGAAAGAATTTAATAAGATATTTCTAGACATATTGATCTACCTTGTGGACCATTTTATTAATTTATGGGCCTAGTAGGTACGCCATCTAAATGGTCACATGTTTGCCTACTATTTGTTTTGCATTTTCTAAATTACTTGTTCTAATTATTTGATCCATCTAAATGGTCACATGTTTGCCTACTGTCTTTTTTGAATTTCTAAAATACTTGCTCTAATTATTGATTAAGAGAAGAATTTTCTAATTATCCTATTAAAATAATTCGTAATAGAGGCAACTAGGGATTTATGTTGAATTTGATTCTCTTTCTATCGTTCGATATCTTTAACCCCTAATGGGTGATTTCGTTGGAGCATGACTTGCATATTGTTATTTTAAGATGATACTCTTCCCTTCATTAGGGGAAGAAAAAACACAACTTGAAGTTTAGCGTGAAAAGCTTGGAGGAACCTAATGTTCAAAGTGATACATTTTTCGGTACTTAAATGTGATTTATTTTGGATGACAATATTATTGTCTTATTTGGATCCAATGTGAACTTGAAATTGAAAGGATTATTCATTTACATATTATTGACATGTGATGAGGAGAGAAACTGACCTCACATAGAAAGACCAATACACCCCGACACTAGCTACCAGCTCGATAGAAAGGGGCCACCTTTATAGCAACTCGACCTGAGGACAAGGGCCCAACCTACATGACACACCCCACCAGAAATCTGCCTGATGTCACATCAGATAGGGACGACCCGATGACGTCCCTGAATAGAGGCTCGATAACATTCCAAGAGATATACCCCAACCCAATGACATCCTTAGAGGTTGGGGTAAAATAACAGAACGCCAACATATCCCAGAAAATCTGAAGATAGAATATTCCTCAAGAGGACAGATATAAAATAACCATCAAAATCACCGTAACCAATTCACACCTTGAAATTGAATACACTTCTTCTTCCCTAAAAAGCACCCAAGACTAACTTAAGCATGGAGTGCTTACGCAAGGGACCCTCCCTGTAGTTTGCTGTTTATGTGTACAAGTGTTGGAAGATTCACAAAGGGATCTTTCTAAAGTCCAAATCCGTACCTTAACAATATGATAAAGAGTGGGAAAATAAGGACGCGGAGCTATTGTTGGAGCGATTGTTGTATATGATGGAGTGAAATTGGTAATTCATTTCATCATTTTAAAGAAGGAAATTGCTCATGAGTGGACTATTGGTGAATGTTACAAGCAAATCACCTGTAGGATAATGTTCATCCTTGATATATTGGGGGTTGGGGGCTGAAATATAGAGAAAATTGAACAGACAAAATCTACTTCTTGTGCCGGAGTAATATAGTTATTGAGAGATTGGAATATATATTTTTTAGTTCCATGATTAACAATGTTGTATGAGCTATAAAAATACAATTACTCAAGCTTAAATAAATGGTTACAATGAAATCAATATAATGATCAATTTCCCTTTTAATTTATCAGTCAAGTGAAGTCTGAAACTAGTTCACGTGGGTCTCAAATCACTACACTTACCCTTCTCCATGAACTGCAACCTAAAAACATGAGTGAAAGTATGAGGTGGGAATTAAGTCTTGGTAGCTTAAAAACTTTGCAACTATCAATTGTGTTGTCACTACTCAACTCTAGAATAAGTGTTTCGGGATTATTTTAAACCGTCAAAAAATAAGGCTACATGAGTCCACAAATAAAATAAATAGAGCACTAGAAGCCACAAGTTATTATAACCATCGCACTTCAAGTACTTGAAAGATATCTCCAAATAGAACGATTACAAGTGAATAGCCAAATCAAAATATTCAACATAATGTGAAAATGTAAAAAAATCATAGTGTTTCATCATTGTAAGACTTATTTTTAATGCTCGTGTTTGAAGGCCTTACTAATCCCACTTGCTAGTGTATGTCACTTACTCATTATCATCTGAAAAAGCAAACAAGTAAATGGGTGAATGAAGTGAAAGCTCAGTAAGTAAGGATCTTCCAAAAAAAAAAATGGCATGCACGAATGATCAAGGCGAGCCACGTTAAAATCAAGTGGTAAAAATAACGAGAGCAAGAAAATATCACGCAAAAAAAGTTGTGACTGTATTGTAGCATATTAATCATGATAATATCAAATTGTGGGTACAACACAGCTATAGGCCCACATGAAATTAGAGCAAGCATTTACCCAACACCTAAAATAAAATTCACAACTTATACGAACTATATATATAAGAATTAATAGAATATTCTCATCTCGCCAAAAGAAAACAAAAGAGTGGCCACTACCAAAAAAACTGCTTTCTGCGATGGGTCGTCGCCAATTTGTCACCAAATTGGCAACAGTACGGTGACGGAAGCCGATGTCGCCCGTTTGGTAACAATTGGTGATGTTTTAGAGATAACCTACATACGCCGTCATAAATTCATCGCCAATTGGTGACAAAATGGTGACAACATCATATATCGTCTCCAAAAGTGATCAGATGGTGACTACTTGGTGATGGATAATGACATGTTGTCCCCATGCTGTCGCCAATTGGAGACAAGTTGGAGACGGGCCGCAAAACGCCACACAATTTAGTCACCCTGCCGTCGCCAAAAAATAATATGTTTCCATTTAGTCCCCATTTTTATCAATTTGATGTAAATACTCTCACTTTTGTAACTATTGGGACTAAAGTGAATATGAAAGCCAACATTATTGACGATACATGAAAATTGTCATAATTTATAATATAAACAATTAGTTCTAAGTTTACATTTAACAATTAGGATTATTTCATATAACAATTTATGAGTGTTTTAAAAGCATTAAATTTAAAATTAATAATAATATTTTAGTAAAATATTGAGATGAATTATTTTAATTAAATAATTATACATACAACTAGTGACTAATATTTTTCCTTCTTACTTCTTAAATAATTATACATACAGCTAGTCTCCTATGGGTTGAGTGTTTATGTGCATATATGAAGGTAGACTTCATGAGTTAATAACCTGCCATTATTGGTGATAAAACTAGGTACACAAAGTTTCCAGCAAGGAGATTTGAAGTCACTACAAAGTTACTATGAGAGACTTTAAAGAAATTAGTACCTATCAAATATGATAATAATATATTAAAATTGAAGGTATAGCAAAAAAATACTACATTCAAAGCAAAGTTTGAGTAAGGAATTTAGGAAGCCATGGTAACTCGACATCTAGAGCATTTTTTTTATTCTTCTATTTATTTATTTTGCATATGTTTGTTTGTGTGTCAGGATCATAGGTTATAAATGTCATGCGTGGAGCCCAGAACCCCAGGTCCCTATGCGAGGCTCTTGGTATCTTTTTTACTCGTCCAAAACGATTAACTCAAATTATCCCTTATATCCATACCCACCTACTTATAAACTGCACACGTACATGATCTTCAATTGATGTGGGATATATATCACAATAACTTCGTATGATTGCCTTTATCATCCAACGTCACATTTTCTACCAGTTGAATACAATCCCTAATTCCAGTAATGCTAGAAAGAGGATTTACACCGAGAAGAAGAACCATGGCACTTGTCATGCGTGTTGCTCATTCACTATCTCTTCTCTCTTGCGGTCAGCTATAATCCAACGTCACATTTTCTACCAATTGAATACAATCCCTAATTCTAGTAATGCTAGAAAGAGGACTTACGCCGAGAAGAAGAACCATGGCACTTGTCATGCTTGTTGCTCATTCACTATTTCTTCTCTCATGTGGTCAGCTATAAGAGTGTGAGGGTTTGCTCAAATTAGTAAATGTCGAAGATAGAAGAAACACTCTAGACTTATAGGGGATGATGATGCAACTAAAATGGAATTAGTGGGTTGTGTGCTAAAAATTAGATTCCTGTGACTACTAGTTCAAAATATGCAATACACACTAGCATAGTTTAACATGTTTAACATATGCAATATGCAAATTGGAAATTATAACAAGGTCCCAAACATTGTTGAGTGTTTAACATGTTTCAAGTAATGAATCATTACCTCCATTGCGATTCCTAATGCCATTGTATTTATCCTTAATTTTTTTTGTCTCTATGACAACATCTTTCATGCTCATCCTCTCTCCTGGTGATTCCATGGAACAGGATACTCCAATTCTCAGTACTGCAATCACATACTCCATAATTTTCTCAATCTTCGCTACTCTTGTTTTGGTGTTGTTTGAATTATTGCCAATACCTTCTGCATTTGATAGTATTGAAGGTTCGACAATTTCTATTACGCGTTCTAGTAAAGCCAGCTTAACATGTTGATGAAGGTCCATGTTGTTGTTGAATGTATTATCAGTAGGTCTCTTACATGTAAATATCTCCAGCAACATAATTCCAAAGCTACATATATCTCCTTGTAGGGATAGCCTCCCACCCGTACCATATTCTGGACAAATAATTAACAGATTGTGTAAGTTACCACAGTTTACATCTCGACAAATTAGGAGCCAAGAAACTCTTAGGATAAAAAGTTTTCACAGGAAAAGAATAGAAATAGAATACGAGCAAGTTGATATGAAAATGTTTAGAGATAGATATTTGGATACCTGGAGCCACATAACCAACTGTCCCCTCAAGGCCCGTTGAACTCATTGGATTTTGAGAAGAGTTATCATTTAAATGATTAGATAAAACTCTTGCAAGCCCAAAATCTCCAACATGTGCATTCATTTCATGATCAAGCAGAATATTACTCGGTTTTAGATCACCGTGGACAATTGGGGTTTCACCTTGATGGTGAAGATACTCAAGGGCATAAGCTATATCAGTTGCTATGCTTAATCTTTGAGTAAGACTCTCAAGGATGAGTTGTGAGCTTTCACCATGATGCAACCACTCCTCTAAACTTCCATTAGGCATAAACCCAAAAACCAGAGCCTTAAAGTTATCTCCTTTGAAGTCAATGCTTGAGCAAACTCTTGGCAGCTCCTTTATGTGTAAGATTGAGAACTTTCACCGCCACAGTCATTCCTCCATTACCGAGGATTCCTTTATATACTTGGAAGATGAAAATGTGTTTGTTGCTTGAGAAAGTTCAGCATATGAAACCTTTGGAAAATGTTCGTCAAACAAGTCATTGGAAGAAGATTTAGCTTTTGTTTTTCTCCCCCACATGAAACCAAGATAAAGACTTGCTAATAAGATTGAACATGAAATGGCTACTGGGATAGCTATTTTGAGAACCAGAGAAACTCCTTTTCTTTTTGGCATATCTACTTGACAAGAAGGAAGTCCCAAACTCTTCAATCCTCCACAAACTTTTTTGTTTCCAACAATCGAAAATGCACTTTGATTTCTGAAGATCCCTTCTTGTGGTACCTCTCCTTCAAGATTATTGTACGATAAGTTCAAATATCGTAGAAGAGTAAAGTTTTGTAGGAATGTTGGAATCTTCCCTGATAAGTTATTTTTTGAAAGGTCAATGGTATACCATTGACCTTTCAAAATTTATTAGGTTTATTAGGTTGCTCAAAGTTGAAGGAATGCTTCAAATGAATTATCCCCCTGATTAAGTTGCTCCAACATTTCACAACTACCAATTGAACTAGGAATTTCTCCTGACAAACTATTTCTGGAAATGTCCAACTCTAAGAGCTTGGTCATGTTACCTACCTCAGGAGGCAGGACTCCTGTCAGAAAATTATTAGCCAAGTAGAAAGAACGGGTACTAGAAAGACTCACAATTTCTTTTGGTATTGCACCAGTAAGTTTATTATGAAACAACAAAAAACTCTCAAGTTGTTGACAATTCCTTAAAGCAGGAGGAGTGTTGCCTTCTAAAGCATTCACGGCTAACTCGAGCTGGAGCATTTGTGTGATGTTTCCGAATGAGGATAGAATGGATCCTGAAATGCTGTTATTGTCCAGGAGAATATACTTCAAGTTTTGAAGATTGCCAATTCTTGTTGGAATTTTACCTGTGATCATGTTATTGTAAATCATAAAATATTGTAGACCAACAAGGGCCTCAATGTGAGCTATCAAAGACTTTTAATGAGGTAAAGTCACATTTGGTAGCTTTATATTTTTTGGTGAGTCAAAAGAAGACAAAAAGTAATGGAAAAAGGAAGATTTGTGCATCAAAGTTTGGTGCAAAATTAGGCACATGAAAATCCTTTTCACACTACTATTTTGCTTTGATTTTGGGTATGGAATGAGCCTATAAATAGAGGCTCATTCCTTACCATTTGTGCATCACCAAGCAAAGCAAATTAGAGAGAAAACATAAGCTTTCTCTTGAGTAGTTTTCTTCCTCTTTTGTTGTTCTATATTTGTGAGTGAGAGTTAGTTTCTCCTATTATTTGAGAGAGTGATATTGTTCTCTCCTTATATTAGAGAGAAGGTTATTGTAAAATACTCCACATCATAGTGAAATCCTCCATTATTTGCCCGTGGTTTTTCCCTTGATTTGTTTGAGGGTTTTCCACGTAAATCTTGTCTCTCTACTTTCTCTGTTCTCATTCATATTTTAGCTGCGTGATACTGCTTGTCCCCGACCATTCCGTTGTGCCGATACCTAACAGTGGTATCAGAGCCATTGGTTACGGGTCACTGGTATTCATACGGGGTTACTGTTCACGGTTACTATTCATGCATACGGTATAGTACTATTCATATATACGGTATCGATACTATTCCCGTATACGATTTTGATACTATTCACGTATACGGTACTATTCACGTATACGGTACTATTCACGTAAATAGTACTATTCACAGTGAAATAGTGGGAGCCGGTTCAAGTTACAAAGCAGATTGTTGTTAATACTATGGCGGTAAAATTTGAAATCGAGAAGTTCAACGGGAGAAATTTTTCCCTATGAAAATTAAAGATGAAGGCAATCTTGAGAAAAGAAAATTGCTTGGCAGCAATTGGAGACAGACCAGCGGAGGTGATGGACGACAAGTGGAAAGAGATGGATGACAACGCTATGGCTAATCTGCACCTGACATTGGCAGATTTGCTATTGTCAAGCGTTGAGGAAAAGAGGTCAGCGAAGGAAATTTAGGATGCTCTAACCAAACTGTACGAGGTCAAGTCACTTCACAACAAGATTTTCTTGAAGAGAAAATTGTAAACTCTTCGAATGAGTGAATCCACATCGGTAACTGATTACATCAATACCTTAAATACATTATTTTCTCAACTAACTGCTTTGGGACAGATAATAAAGGAGCTTGAACGTGCAGAGATTCTACTTCAAAGTCTACCTGATTCGTATGATCAACTCATCATTAGTTACACTAACAAAGTTCTTTCAGAATCTATTACTTTTGATGATGTTGCAGCCGCTGTTCTGGAAGAGGAATCTAGGCGCAAAAGTAAGGAAGACAGAATCGAAAGTTCACAACAAGCAGAGGCATTATCAATGGTGAGAGGTAGATCAACGGAACGTGGCTCTAGTAGGAGCAACAACCAAGGTAGATCAAAATCAAGGAGTAAAAAGAATATCAAATGCTACAACTGTGGCAAGAAAGGGCACTTCAAGAAGGATTGTTGGAGCAATAAAAAGAATCCCGAGGTGACAAATTCTCAGGGATGTGTGGCGACTGCACCAGATGATGGAGATATTTTATACAGCGAAGCAGCAACTGTATCAAAAGGCAGAAAGGAGGTCACTGATGCTTGGATAATGGATTCGGGAGCAACATGGCATATGATATCTCGTAGAGAATGGTTCCACAACTATGAACCTGCCTCTGGAGGATCTGTGTACATGGGTAATGATCATGCCTTAGAGATTGCTGGTATCGGTACCATCAAAATTAAAATGTATGATGGTACCATTCGCACCATTCAAGGGGTACGACACGTGAAGGGCTTGAAGAAGAACCTATTTTCCATTGGACAATTGGATGACCTTGGCTGTAAGACCCATATCGAGGATGGGATCATGAAGGTTGTCAAAGGAGCGCTTGTGGTGATCAAGGCAGAAAAGATCGGGGTAAATCTATACATGCTTTTGGGAGATACGTTGCAGGAAGTAGATGTATCAGTTGTATCAGCCGGTCAAGAAGAATCAACTATAATGTGGCATCGCAGATTGGGCCACATGACAGAATGAGGCTTGAAGATTCTCGCTGAACGTAATCTCCTACCCGGGCTCAAGACGGTAAACTTACCTTTCTGTGAGCATTGTATTACCAGTAAGCAGCATAGATTGAAATTTGGGAGATCTACTGCCAGAAGCAAACACATTCTAGACTTG
Organism: Ehretia macrophylla; assembly: GCA_037974665.1. Lineage (NCBI taxonomy): Eukaryota > Viridiplantae > Streptophyta > Magnoliopsida > Boraginales > Ehretiaceae > Ehretia > Ehretia macrophylla. Next base: position 32,657,367 of record CM075782.1, read on the forward strand.
ATCCATTCAGACGTTTGGGAATCACTGGTTTTGTCCCTAGGAGGAGCCAAATACTTTGTATCATTTATTGATGATTACTCCAGGAGACTATGGGTGTATCCAATCAAGAACAAGTCAGATGTGTTTCCAATATTCAAAACTTTCAAAGCGCTGGTGGAACTTGAATCCGGGAAAAGGATCAAGTGTTTGAGGACGGACAACGGAGGAGAATACACTGACGGGAGCTTCTTGGCATTTTGCAAGCAAGAGGGTATTCAGAGGCAATTTACTGTTGCACATACACCTCAGCAAAATGGTGTAGCAGAGCGGATGAACAGAACTCTTCTTGAAAGAATGAGAGCTATGTTAGAAACTGCAGGTCTAGCCAAATCTTTTGGGCAGAAGTAGCTAGAACTGCCTGTTACGTGATAAACCAGTCACCGTCAACTGCAATTGGGTTGAAAACACTAATGGAAATGTGGACTGGAAAGCCCGCAGATTATTCTACCTTGCACATATTTGGGTGTCCGACATATGTGATGTATGGTTCCCAAGAAAGAACAAAGCTGGATCCAAAATCCAGAAAATGTGTATTCTTGGAAAATGCTGATGGTGTTAAGGGGTATCGCCTGTGGGATTCTACTGCCCACAAGGTTGTCATCAGTAGAGATGTGATATTTGCAGAAGATAAACTGCAAAATGAAGACGACAGCAACATTTCAAAGGAGACTACTACAATACAAATTGAAGATAAGTCAGAACAAGGAGATGCTTCTTCTGAAGCTGCACCGGAGCACGAGGAACAAGAACCAGATGATGCTGAGGTTATAGAAGTCCGACGTTCATTGCGTCAGACAACAAGACCAACTTGGCATTCAGATTTTGTCATGGCGAGCAATGCTGCATACTGTCTTCTAACGGAGGATGGAGAGCCATCTACCTTTCACGAGGCTATAAAAAGCCCTGATGTTGCCCTGTGGATGACAGCAATGCAGGAAGAAATTGAAGCTCTACATAAAAACAAAACGTGGGAGCTTGTTCCACTACCACCTGGACGGAAAGCCATTGGTAACAAATGGGTCTACAAGATCAAGAGAGATGGTAATGACCAAGTAGAGCGATATCGTGCAAGACTGGTGGTGAAAGGATATGCTTAGAAAGAAGGAATTGACTTCAACGAGATATTTTCTCCTATGGTAAGACTTACAACTATCAGAGTAGTCTTGGCCATGTGTGCTGTGTTAGACTTACATCTAGAACAATTAGATGTAAAGACGGCTTTTCTTCATGGAGAGCTTGAAGAAGAGATTTACATGCTTCAACCAGAAGGTTTTGTTGAGAAAGAAAAAGAAAACTTGGTTTGCAGGTTGACCAAATCTTTGTACGGTTTAAAGCAGGTGCCAAGGTGTTGGTACAAGAGATTTGATTCCTTCGTGATTAGCCTTGGGTACAACAGACTCAATTCAGACCATTGTACGTACTACAAGAGGTTTGGCGATAATGATTTTATCATTCTGCTGTTGTACGTGGACGATATGCTGGTAGCAGGTCCCAGTAAAGATTGGGTCCAAGAACTGAAGGCACAGTTGGCTGGGGAGTTTGATATGAAGGATTTGGGACCAGCAAACAAGATTTTAGGGATGCAAATTCACCGAGACAGAAAAGGCGGGAAGGTATGGATTTCCTAGAAGAATTACTTGAAGAAAATCTTGCGGCGCTTCAATATGCAAGATTGCAAGGAAATCTCGACCCCGCTTCCTGTCAATTACAAATTATCCTCAAGTATGTGCCCTAGCACTGAAGCGGAGAGGACAGAAATGTCTCGAGTACCGTATGCATCAGCAGTGGGAAGTCTCATGTTCGCTATGATATGTACGAGACCAGATATTACTCAAGCAGTAGGTGCGGTCAGTCGGTTCATGGCGAATCCTGGTAGAGAGCATTGGAATGTTGTTAAGAGGATACTAAGATACATCAAAGGGACCTCGTATGTTGCATTATGTTTTGAAGGATCAGAATTTACTGTCAAAGGTTTTGTTGATTCTGATTTTGCAAGTGATACCGATAAACGGAAGTCCACTACAGGCTATGTGTTTACAATCGCAAGCGGCGTGGTAAGCTGGATATCTAAATTACAGACTGTTGTGGCCCTATCTACAACAGAAGCTGAATACATGGCAGCTACACAAGCTTGTAAAGAAGCAATCTGGATTAAACGGTTAATGGAGGAGCTCGGGCACAAACAAGAGAAAATTTCCTTGTTTTATGACAGTCAGAGTGCCTTGCACATTGCAAGGAATCCAGCATTTCATTCCAGGACGAAACACATAGGTGTTCAATATCACTTTGTTCAAGAAGTAGTGGATGAATGGAGTGTGGATATGTAGAAGATTCACACCAACGAGAACCTAGCAGATGTCATGACAAAACCAATCAACGTTGACAAGTTTATTTGGAGTAGATCCTCCTTTTGCATAGCAAAGACGTAAGCAACGTGGAATTGGCAAGTATGGAGAGATTTGAAGATTTTCCAATATGACTTTAAGTGGGAGAATGTGAGCTATCAAAGACTTTTAATGAGGTAAAGTCACATTTGGTAGCTTTACATTTTTTGGTGAGTCAAAAGAAGACAAAAAGTAATGGAAAAAGGAAAATTTGTGCATTAAAGTTTGGTGCAAAATTAGGCACATGAAAATCCTTTTCACACTACTATTTTGCTTTGATTTTGGGTATGGAATGAGCCTATAAATAGAGGCTCATTCCTTACCATTTGTGCATCACCAAGCAAAGCAAATTAGAGAGAAAACATAAGCTTTCTCTTGAGTAGTTTTCTTCCTCTTTTGTTGTTCTATATTTGTGAGTGAGAGTTAGTTTCTCCTATTATTTGAGAGAGTGATATTGTTCTCTCCTTATATTAGAGAGAAGGTTATTGTAAAATACTCCACATCATAGTGAAATCCTCCATTATTTGCCCGTGGTTTTTCCCTTGATTTGTTTGAGGGTTTTCCACGTAAATCTTGTCTCTCTATTTTCTCTGTTCTCATTCATATTTTAGCTGCGTGATACTGCTTGTCTCCGACCATTCCGCTGCGCCGATACCCAACACTCAATCCCTTCAGGAATGGTACCTGATATCTGGTTTGATCCTATTGAAAACACCGTAAGTGCATTTGAAAAATTGGCAATTGAATTGGGTAGCTTACCCCTAAACATGTTAAACCCAATATCCAACATTTGAAGTTTGCTGCAATTAGTGAGAGAAGTTATTAGGAAACTGAGTTCTTCATCATCCTCGTTTTCCAAGTAGTTCTCTGCAAGAAGCAAAGTGCTAAGATCTTTCAAGCTTCCAACATTCGGAGGCACCGTACCTGTGAAATGGTTATTATCAAATGACAGGTCTACAAGTCCTGAAGCTTTGGATAATGAATTCGGAAGATTTCCACTAGAATAATTTTGCCCCACATATAGCCCCAAAATATTAGACAGAGTGGATCCGACATCTGAAGGGATGCTTCCATGGAGATTGTTCGCGGCAATACCAAGATATTCGAGTGCAAAAAGGTTGTAGATTGAGGGAGGAACTGTCCCTGATATGTAATTGCCACCTATTTGCAGAAACGTCAAATTCTCGAGTCTGCCTATCTCACTTGGGATTCTTCCCTGAAAATTGTTAACTCCCAAAGACAACTGCACGAGGGAGGTGGCGTTCCCAAGCCAGGTTGGAATGCTTCCCGTCAGATTATTTGAATAGAAAGAAAATATACGGAGATTATTCTTTCTTACAAGATAGTTGAGTTCAAATGGTATTTCACCAACAAGTTGGTTCTAGTTCAAGTTAATGATTTCCAAATTTGAACAATTGGATAGACAGCTCGGAATTTCTCCTTGAAAAGCATTTTGTTTGAGCCAGAGAGTTCTAAGTCGGAATAAGTGTTCGATTTCTTGGAGAACTTCGCCTCTGAAAAAGTTATCCGTCAGATTGATCTCCCTTAGAAAGCTGAGATTTCCTATGTGGGGTGGTAGCGTACCACCCAATTTCTTGCCTTGCAAATTCAAGGCTAGTACGTGAAAGATTAAACACGTATGAGACATACACGGAAGATGAATGAGACTAGACTATGGAGCTAGTTCTAATACCATGTTAAAATAACTAAGGTTGTATCTTAAAACTAATTAGAACCTCTTTAATTTAATACTCGATAAATTAATAATCTTTTTTAATTAATAAAAATGTCTGGTCCCGACTTCGGACCAGTGTAAAAAATTGATAAATTTGATAAAATTATAAGATAATATATTTAAAAAAATTTCTTTGTATTTTATTGACCTGAATATTTCATAAATTAATAATTAACTAAAAAGTACATAATAAATTGACTATGTGATTTTTTTAAAATATGAATTAAGAGTATCTTGTCTTTTTATTGAACTTCAAATCTAGTTGAATCTCATATTTAATTATTTAAAGAGAAAAAATTGAGATTATCCTACAAGGATTAGGATACAAGATTAGAGAAATTAGTTCACATCCTAATCCTATAAGCACTTGGCTACGAGATTAAAGAAACTTTGTTCTAATCCTACTAAATTAAATTTTATCTTCTATTCTTATTATTTATCTTTTCAAATTGGACAAAAAAAATACAAGTCACTTTTTAAAAAAAGACATCATAATCATAATATGTTTACTATAAAGCCAAAAAAATTAAAAATATCTCTATCAATTAATAGTTATTAATTTATTGATAAATTAATATCTCGCTAAATTAATAGAAGTTGGTGATCCCAACGCTATTAATTTAAAGAGATTCTATTGTATTAATATCGATTTAATGTATTCTTTGTAAACGAGGTGATGCTAACAATATTTCTTATTGTTATTGGCAGTGTCTATTCCTTCAATGATTGATTTGTAGTCTTTGATCATTAATTATTATGATTTTCATCCTTTGAGAAAATTTCACAAATAATCCATATTGTTTCATCAAAATTTTAATTTTGTCTTTATTGTTCAAAATTAGTTAATCTAGTCCCTATTATTTTTTAAAAAATTTTAAATTTGTCTCTATTGTTTAAAATTGGCCAATTTAGTCCTATAATTTTTTTTAAAAATAAATTAATTTAGTCCCTATTATTTTTTTAAAAAATTCAATTTAGTCCCTACATGTGACCCCTATTTGGGGAACCAAATTGAATTTTTTTGAAAATAATAGGGACTAAATTGAAAAATTTTGAACAATAGGGGCAAATTAAATTTTTGTAAAAAATAATTGGAGACTAAATTGACTAATTTTAAATAATAAAGATTTAAAATTTTCGAGAAATAATAGTACTATTTGTGACAATTTTGGGACGAGTTCCCTTACCGAGCTTTTATTCGCACATAGTTTGTATTCCGCTTGCTTTCTTTGCAGATAGAGCAGAGTAAGCATGTCCTCTTTGGGAGTGGTAGTGAAATCCAAGCATGACGATTTAGAGTAGAGAGACCTATTTAATTTTCGTCCCCGTTAGCGTTCAACCTGAATGATTATTTACAGTATATGAAATTAAATCTAATAAATGAAGGATTTGGCCTTTTCAAGTTTTTACTTTGACCCGAATATTTATATTTGTTTGGAGATTCATTATTTTGCGGTTTTAGTAGATCTGCATTGATTATTTTGTGATTTTGCAGCTAGCGGGCTTGAAGGGTTATACCTTTTAGGCATGCGGCATGTCTCTTGTTGAGACTCACCTTGATTGTAAGAGTTGGAGCATGACATAGATGGTATCAGAGATAGGTTTATTGATCACTTAAGAGCTAAGTAGGTATGGGTAATTCAGGTCTTATTGCATTCAACTAATTTTGATGTCTTATTTAAAATAATTAAAGTCTATCAGGTTTAGAATTTTTTTTTCTGCTTTAAACGTGAACGCTGAAGAGAACGTTCCATCATTTGATGGAGAGGTATTTTATAATGTCTTGAAGTCAGATTGATCACTAAAATGCAATAGTAGAGCCAATTGTGGATAGACTTACCTTTATTTGCTTATTGCAATTTTAACATCGAATTTTTATGTAAGCCATTATCTAATTTGCACAATTGTTGTTCCCTAATTGTAAATTGGATAATCTATCTTCCCTGTTTTGACCATATTTGCTTTGCAGCTAAAACAAATTTTTATTCTTCCATTTCATATTTGAACTTATTAATCAGCATTCGAACCTTGCACTATTGCTTCCTTTTAGTCGCATGCCACTCGCTTTATTATTGTCGTTTGGCTTTGATCATAATGCTTAGATTTACTGGTATTTTCATTATTGTCATTGGGCTTTAATTATTCATTGATTTTATCTTTTAATTCTTTACATCGGGGTTACCTTAAAGACAAATTCACTTCATATGTATTTTCTGGCTTCTCGCTGAAACTTAGATGTATAAAATCACCTCAAATTTACATGTTGCTCATCCCCATCCGAAGCGGAGGCCTTACTTAGGAATGCCAGTCTCTTCGCAAAGCATTTTCCAAATTTAAGCGTCACCAACGAGAGCGATGCATAAGCAATGATCAATGCAATCAATTCTTTGTGCAAGGCTCTAACTGGAGAGCTAGAGTTATTGTGCAGGATATCCGAAAGATTGTGGCGAGCAAAAGCAACATTAGTTTTTGTTGGATAAGGAGAACTACGAATAGGCCCTTTGACTGTGTAGCTAAAGAAAAGTTAAAAGGGCCTTTGCCATATATTGGATTCCTAATACCCTCTCCCCCCATCCCCCAGTTGTATCAACTTTTGAACTTGAATTTCTATTGTTTGGGGATTGATTAACCTTGTACTTGTTTTTCAGTTAATAAATGTTTGTTCAAAATAATAATAATAATAATAATAATAACAATTCCTTGAAGCGAATATGTGCCTCTACATGTTTCATTGATTTGTGAATATTATAATTATTTGATATGGCTATCGGATCCGACACGCCGTCTTGAACCGAAACGACTTGGTGAATGTGGTGGATATTCCCCGGCCCTGACATATAAGGCAAATACCTTAATCTCCTTACAAGGAGGAAAGGTCCTACATGTGGGGGACTACCAATGCCCACTTAAGACATGTCCACCATTAGTATAAATAGATCATTGGATGCATCAAGGAGGAGGTCCCCAGAACATAACTCCGTGGTTCTTTTCCCTTATTTTGCAAGTCTGAACTTGGGACTATCAAGTTAACAAGCTTAACATTATTAATTTCATCTTTGTTTTTCTTGATTGAACAACTATTCTACTCCACCCGGAACCCAAGGATGTAACCACCCAAGACTTGAGCCTTATTTTTGGCTAATTAAAAAATATATATATTTGACTTTAAAGATTCCTAAGATTATGGCCAAGGCATGACAATAACTCATAAATAGTGACCAAAAATATATTTGCTTCTCAGTTTGCCTTTCTTTATTCTAATTAATTCCAATGGAATTGATCAGTGATCGTCTTTAGTAAAGCTCGCTTCGATAATCAGAAATACAATTTCTTGGTCTCTTATGAAAAACTTGCTATATTATTCATGTTGTGGGTCCTGTTATTATAATAATTTCGTATGGAAGAACATTCTTGGATGCATATGCCCTGTCGTGCATAACCAAAATCTTGAACGATTAAAAGCTTTAGAATTGATACTTTTATTTCGTTTTATCGATTCAAAGCCTATATTTACTCTTCTCATCATCATCTTCTTCTCTGCTTTCCTTCAAGAGTTCCCAAGACTCAACAAAAGTGGCTAATTTCATTTCTGTAATTCTGCTATCTAATGTCAATCAATATGAAATCTCTCATTTCTGTTCAGATTTGTTAAGTTTTACTATTATTATTGAACATTCATCTAAGTATTCTACCTTTTGTTTTTGATTCAAAGGAAGTCTAAGGCCGTACAACATATATTACAGATGTAACAAGAGAAACACGAACTCATAACCTCTTGCAGACACTGCGAATAACTTTTATCTTCCTTAAGATCTTCACTTCCTACCAACCTCCTGCAATTCTTTGGAAGATCATATAAATACTTTGATAAAAGAAGTACGTTTTGAGGGTATATTGACCAATGCAGCAAGCAATCCATTTAAATCACTGACCATTGATATGTTGAGTAGAATCAATTCTCAACTCCATAACAAGCGCTCTTAGGAGTATCTCAAGGCATTGAAAAGCAAGGCCATAGTATCATAGGAGCTTTTAATGATTAAAATTTTGCAGATAATTATGGTCCTTGCAAGAAGTGAATAGATTCGTTGCATATTAATTATAGGACTCTCACAAGGCTATATAAAACCACAAATGAAATAAAAAGAGCATGAAAAATTACAAATTATTAAAATCATCACACCCCAAGTACTTAAAAGGTAACTCCAAATAAAATGTTGACAAAACGATTTCCAAACTCGATAATCTAACATAATGAAGAAACGTAAAACAATCACAGCGTTTGATCATTGCAAATCTTATTCTCAATGGTGGTCTTGGAAGGATTCACTAACCCCACTCGCTAGTGTTTGCTACTTACTCATTATTATCTGAAAAAAGGAAACAATCAAAGGGGTGAACGAATCGAAAGCTCAATAAATAGTAGTCTTCCAAAAAAAGAAAATTATATGTATGAATGATCAAGGTAAGGCACAATAACTAATATAAGAACAAGTGATCACAAAACATTTCTAAGATATAAGTGTAAATGGTCTCTCAACTATAAGGTGGAGGACAAATTGATCACAAAATTCTCCAAATAAATCTTTTGGCACTTGGATTTATTGTGTGACATCATTTGTCCCTCGACCGAAATGATGTAAAAAAGTTAATGGTTTACCCAAATTTTATTCAAAATTTGACGAAGTGTTGATCTTATGCCTAAACGTTAAATTTTGGATAATAATTGGGGCGGTGACTAACTGTGTTATATTATTATAAGTCCAGGGACTAAAAAGTTCATTTTGAAATATTGCGGGTTAATGTGTCCTCCAAATTATAGTTGAGGGACTATACAAATAGTTTACCGAGAAATAATTAATTATAGATATCGAATAAACACGACAAATCAAAATCAAGTGGTAAAAAAAAATGGGAGCAAAGAATTATTATGTGAGATAAGTTGTGGCAACATTATAGCATATTTATTTTGATAATAACACGTTATGGGTATAAGACCCCATAGGCACACACATAAGGTATCACATCAAGATAGGGTGAGCATTCACTAAACACATCACATAAAATTCAAAGCTTATAGGATAAGAACTAATAGGTCATTCTCATCTTGCTAAAAGAGAACAAAATAGTGGGTTAACTATTCATGTACAGATATGAAAACATGCTTCATGAGTTAATTGATAAGGAGCAATCTCAGCAATCATTAAGCACCAAATTAGACACTTAGTCTTTGCCATTTATTGAGTTGATTCGATCATTGTACAACTAGCATAATTATGCATAAATCAAGGGATTATTAGATCCCTTTCATACTCATTGTTGTATTGTATAAATATACAAACATAATAGAAGACATGTATGAAGTTTTCTATTCCATCACATAATCTCTTTATTAATAACCCGCCATTGATGGTGATAAAATAATGGATAGCATGGAGGAATATTTAGTGACAAAGGAAATGAATTTAACCAATATAAACTAGATACATTATGTTCAATTCAAAGCTTCTAGTAAAGAAATTATGAAGCCACTACAAAGCTACTGTGAGAAACTTAAAAGAAATTGGTACCCATCAAATGTTATAATAATATATTAAACTTAAAGGTATAATAAAGAATAGGTCTCTTAACTTTGACGAAAATGATAAATTGATTAATCCTAACTTTAAAAACGTGTCTTTTAGCCCTTTAAATTTACAAAAAAAAAAAAAGATACAAGGAGTGAACATATAAATAAGGATAGTTTATATAAAAAGGTATATCAATGTGCAAGTGATGCGAAATTTCAAGTGATAAGTATGCATGATTTTATAATGTCTACCCACGAGTTCAAAGCTACTTCAAGTGCAGAATAAAAATGAAACTTCAACAAAGTTTTCTCAATTTTATGTCTTGTGCAATTCAGCATGATTCAAGAGTAGGTGGAAATAAACCAACAAAAATTTAAAAAATCCAAACAAAATACGACCTAAGAATTCTGTTTAGCATAAAAACAAACATATGGCATGAATGATTTTGATATTCAATAATCAGTAGTGGCAAGATAACGATTATACAATCCCTAATTTCAATTATACTAGAAAGAGGACTTACCACAATAAGAAGAACCAAGGTGCTTGTCACATGTATTGCTCGTTCACTATCTCTCCTCTCTCGCGATAAGCTACATGAGTGCAACTATTTGTTCAAATTAGCAAGTGTTGAAGATACCATGATAAGATAGCCACAAATATACATTGTTTGTGTTTTGTTTGTAATTCTGATGAATGTAAATAATAATACAAAACAAAACCCTTCCCCCCTGCCCACCCTATACCCCCTCCCCCTACATGTTTTCAAAAATGTGGAGGAGTAAATAAGTTGAAAATTTTTAAGAGGTCCAAACCATTATGAGTTTTTAACATTTCTAAGATAAGGAATAATTACCTCCATTGCGATTCCTAATGCTAGCATATTTATCCTTAATTTTATTCATTTCTAGCACAACGTCTTTCATGCTCATCCTCTCTCCTGGTGATTCCATTGAACAAGATACTCCAACTCTCAGTATTGCAGCCACACACTCCATAGTTGTTTCGACGTTGTTTGAACCATTGACCTCAACTTCAAAATCTAATAGCATTGAAGGTTCAAGAATTTCTCTGATGTGCTCTGGTAACGCAGTCTTAACATGTTGATGAAGATCCATGTCGTTCTTGAATATATCATCTATAGGTCTCCTACCTGTAAATATCTCCAGCAACATAATTCCAAAGCTGTATACATCTCCTTGTAAGGATAGCATTGTACCCATACCATATTCTGCACAAATAAGTTACACATTGTGTAAGCTACCAAAATTAAAAATATCAACAAATTAGAAGTCCTTATTTGAACTTCTTTGGATATCTAGTGATTATCTCAAGGAACACTTAAATTAACAAATATAAACAAACAAAAAAGAACAGAACTAGGAAAAGTGTAAATCGATATAGTAATGAGAAATAGATATTTGGATACCTGGAGCCACATAACCAACTGTCCCTTTAACACCAGTTGAGCTCATTGGATTTTGGGAAAAGTTCTCACTTAAGTAATAAGATAAAACCCTTGCTAACCCAAAATCTCCGACATGCGCAGTCATTTCATGATCGAGCAAAATATTACTCGGCTTTAAGTCACCATGAACAACCGGGGTTTCACAATGGTGGTGAAGATACTCAAGCGCAAGAGCAATATCAGTTGCTATGCTTAATCTTAGAGTAAGACTCAAATTCTCATGCCTGATTTGTGAGTTTTCACTATGGTGCAACCATTCCTCTAAACTTCCATTGGGCATAAACTCGAAAACCAGAGCCTTAAAGTCGTCTCCTTTGAAGTCAATGCTTGAGCAAGCGGTGATAATCTTGAGCAGATTCCGATGACGAATGTTTCTCAGTGCATTGCACTCCGCCATAAAACTTTTGGCAGCTCCTTTTTGCATAAGATTGAGCACTTTCACCGCTACAGTCATTCCAATATTACTCAAAATTCCTCTATATACAGAACCATGACTCCCTAGACCAATCAAATTGGAAGACGAAAATTTGTTTGTTGCTTGAGAAAGTTCAGCATACGAAACCTTTGGAAAATGTTTGTCAAGCAAGTCCTTGGAAGAAGATTTAGCTCGTGTTTTTTTCCTCCGCAAGACAGCAAGAAAAAGACTTGCTAATAAGATTGAACATGAAATCGCTATTGGGATAGCTATTTTGAGAACCAGAGGAACTCTTTTTCTTTTTGACATATCAACTTGACAAGCAGGAAGTCCCAAACTCTTCAATCCCCCACAGAGTTTTGCACTTCCGACAATAGAAAATGCACTTTGATTTCTAAAGATCCCTTCTTGTGGTACTTCTCCTTCAAGATTATTGTATGATAAATTCAAGTATTGGAGAAAAGTAAAGTTCTGTAGGTATGCTGGAATTTGTCCTGATAAGTTGTTTTTTGAAAGATCAATGGCATTAAGGCTTTTTAGGTTGCTCAATGTTGACGGAATCCTTCCTTCAAATGAGTTATCCCCCAAAAGAAGTTGCTCCAACATTTCACAACGACCAATTGAACTAGGAATTTCTCCCGACAACCTATTTCCAGAAATATCCAAATTCACGAGTTTGCTCATGTTGCCTACCTCCGGAGGCAGCACTCCTGTCAGAAAATTTTTAGCTAAGTCTAAAGTTAGAGTAATTGAAGGAAGACTTAGAATTTCCCTTGGTATAGCGCCGGTGAATTTATTCCTTGAGAGCTGAAGTAGCTCTAGCTGTTGACAATTTCCTAAGCTAGGAGGAATATTGCCTTCCAAACCATTTGTGTCTAAGTCTAGCTGAAGCAGTTGTGTCATGTTTCCGATTGAGGATGGAATGGCTCCAGAAATTCTATTCTCGTACAGGGCAATCTGCCCCAAGTTTTTAAGTTTGCTAATTCCTGTTGGAATTTTACCTGTGATCATGTTTTCGTTAATCCAAAAAGATTGCAGACCAACAAGGGCCTCAATTCCTTCAGGAATGGTACCCGATATCTGGTTTGATCCTGCTGATAGCCACTTAAGTGCGTCTGAAAAATTGGCAATTGAACCTGGTAGCTCACCCCTGAACATGTTATGATGTATTGCCAATGTTTGGAGTGTGCTGCAATTAGTAAGAGGTGTTAAGAAACTAAGTTCTTTACCATCCTCATTTTCCAGGTAGTTCTCTGCAAGAAGCAAAGTGCTAAGATCTTTCAAGCTTCCAAGATTCAGTGGCACCGTACCTGTGAAGTTGTTAGATGCAAAGTCAAGAACTACAAGACCTGAAGCATTGGGTAATGAAATTGGAAGTGATCCACTAAAATAATTTCTTCCCACATATAGCCCCAATAGATTAAAAAGAGTGGACCCGACATCTGAAGGGATTCTTCCATGCAGATTGTTGTCCCCAATATCAAGATATTGGAGTGAAGAAAGATTATAGATTGAGGGAGGAACTGTCCCTGATATGTTATTTTCAGTTATTACCAGCTCCCGAAAATTCATGAGTCTCCCTAGCTCACTTGGGATGGTTCCTTGAAAATTGTTGTATGACAAGTACAACATCATGAGGGAGGTGGCATTCCCCAGCCAGATCGGGATTCTTCCTGTCAAATTATTTGCAAAGACACCCAATTCACGAAGATTCTTTGAAAGAGAGCTGAGTTCAAACGGTATTTCACCAACAAGTTTGTTGTAGTTCAAGTGAATGGCTCGCAAATTTGAACAATTGGATAGGCTGCTCGGAATTTCTCCTTCAAAGCCATTGCTGCTCAGATTGAGAGTTCTAAGTCGCAACAAGCGCCCCATCTTGTGAGGAATCTCACCTCGGAAAAAGTTTTCATTCAGACTGATCTCCCTTAGAAAGCTGAGATTTCCTATGTGGGGTGGTAGCGTACCAGCCAATTTCCTACCACCCAAATTCAAGACTGTAACTCTTCCAGGGTGTCGCTCACTGCACGAAACACCTTGCCAATTACAGAAGTGAACAGAATCATTCCACGAGTTCATGATATTGAACGGATCTTCAGTTATCTTTTCTTTAAAGGCAAGTAATGCTAGTCTATCGGTTTCGTTTCCAGTGGAGGATGCATCAGTTATGGAGGATTTGCAAGAGAACAGAAACATGCCCAAGAGAAAATAAAGGAGAGTACAATAAGATTGCCGTAATCGTAAACAAAATTTGGGCAAAAGTTCCATAATACAGGCCGCAAGAGTAGATAGAGAGCTGTCTGTATAGTTGAGCTTGGAAGAAAATTTCTACGGCTTGAAATTTTGAAGTATTAGATGAAATGCTCTGTAAGAAAATTGAGCAGGAAAATGACGACCAATAATGGATTTAGCATGTAGCCATTCTAACAACTTTGTGCTGTGATGGGCACACGCACGCACATACATGAGGTGAAGCAATACATAGATTTACGTGGTTGAGTTACTTTTAACTTTTGATCTCAATTCCGGATAATCTAAAATTATAAATTATTTATTCGTGTTATTTATTCATCAATAGTAATTAATTTAAGTTCAATTTTAAAATTGAGAATGAAACTACTGCAGAGGATTTGCAAGAGACTTAAAACTTTGGACAAGAGAAAATAAAGGAGAAATTGAATTATATTGACATGAATGTAACAAAATTTTGGGCAACAGTTCACTAGTACAGGGAGCAAGAGTAGATAGAAAACTGGTACCTATAGCTAATCTATTTTAAGGGTTTGGGACATTGAAGTGTTGATGTACTGCTTCCAAAGATAATTAAGCAGAAAAATGATAATGCAGAATTTAGCGTGTAGCCAAAAAAGCTTATATACAGTTAAAATTTCTTGGTACAAGAAATTTTTTGGTCTTTGATAAAACTTGCTACATATATGCAGCAAAGCAAGACATAGATTTACGTGGTAAAGTCACCTATTATTTTTTTAATTTACTATTTATCAAAATAATAAGAGAAAATTATGCAAATGGTCCCTATATGTTGCTTTAGCGTAAAACTGTACAAAACATACTGTACAAACTGCAAAATACCTTGAAGTAGTAATAACTAAAAAATAGCATACAAAAAATATTGTACACTCTTTTATACTAATAAAAATATTGTATAAAAAGCACAATAAAAAAAAGGGCCCCCCAATATTTATTTTTTGGTTCCGCCTGGTCATTGGAAACTATACTATTCCTATTAGGAAATATTCCTATCTCCAAAATTTAGTTCTACTTTAACTAGCAGTCTTATTTTGAGAATTGGTTTGGACTTATAATTTGAGCCATAAGCCAACGAAATATAACACATAAGAAATCGAGAACAGTGAGAGCATTATGTGCTTCCTCTGTTGAAATAAGGACAAATGATTTGATTCGACATAGAAATAGATCTAAAAGAAAAAGAACCTTTACCTAAAATTTCCCTGATTCTTTATAGATTCAAAAAGTAGAAATTGATTCACGCGGTTTGTGCCCCTTATTTTTCACAAGTAAAAGAAACATCTTTTACTTTCTTTCAGGTGGGGCTTCCTGGCAAGTGCAGGGCATAATGGGCGGCCCCTGAAAGGAGTTTATTGCGCAAACTAATCATGTTTTAGCCTCCTCTCCCTTTAATAATAGCTAGACTTCGACGTCATGGATCAATGTGTCGTGTGTTGATCCTCTCGGAGAAAAAAGACATGCAAATTTCTGTTAAAGAGAAATATGCTGTTGCTCTTATACTGCAACCAAAGATCTAATCAAGATATATTGATGGAGTTAACCCCTTTTAAACCAAGAGGGAGAAAATAAAGAAGGAAACGAAATTATTCAATCATAAAGGAAAAGAAAAAGGAGGATAATAACTGGTTTAGATTGGTAAAATTATATAATAAACATTCATAAAAAATTAGAATAAAATGCACATACTCCTTATGTTTGGCTGAAATTATATATTAAATTTTGTGTTTCAGAAATTCACAGATATCCTTCTCTATAACACCAAATGTTGCACACTCGATTCCATCATGATGTTCGTTAATGTCCGTTAGATGCAATTATTAAAAGACAAAAATGCTTCTTTATATAAAGGGTGAATAGCTTCGGACCCCTCTGTGGTCAAGCGAAACTAGTTATAACCCTCCTGTGGTCTAACAAAAATAGCCGGACCCCCCTATAGTCCACCCGTTGATGCACATCACCCCCCTCCATCAAATTTTCCGTCAAAATTGACGAAATATGTACCACATGCGAATAAAATGCGATTTTTATTAGTTTTTAACGTATTCAACTAGATGATTTTTTAATTTTTTTTAAAATTTAGTAATAAATAAAAAAATAGGTGAAAATGAAAAGAAAAAAGAAAAAAATATTTTTTTTAATTACTAATATTATTTTATTATTAAATACGTTAAAAACCAATAAAAATCGTATTTTAAACGCGTTTGTCACACTTTCCGTAAAAAATGATGGAAAATTTGACGGAGGGGGGTGATGTGTATCAATGGGTAGACCACAAAGGGGTCCGGCTATATTTGTCGTTTGACGACAGGAGAGTCCAGGGCTATTCATTCTTAATAAATTGTAATTTTGTGCAATTCACTCCTTAGATTCCTGCAAACTCATTTTGAAAGAGTAAATGTGTTTCAGAGAGAGTGTGAAAATTAGAGAGAAAAATTGCAATCACCGAGAAAGGTATCTCAACCCAACTCCACAAGCAACACACCCCCGACTCGCAGCAAAAGCAACACAGACCAATAGGCCACCAATCTCCAACCCGCCATGCAGAACACACACAATTAAATCCTAACCCACACATATATATGAAGTAGATTTGGGTAGAGTTGCTGAGGATAATGCTACTGGCGATTCATTAACTTTCAGTAGCACCAACAGATTTATACGGGTCAGTGAGAGATGAAAAAAACTTAAAATGTATGTATATTCAAAAAAATATTATATGTTTATATATACTTAACTAAAACATTAAATTAAAAAAAAATATTAGTATAATTTTTTAACCGCTCCCCAAAAAAAATGTTTAATTAAATTCACCCCTAGCAGCCATTGGTTTGGCCAGCGGTAAATTGTCTTGAAACACGCCATTGTTTCTATCACTTTTCCCTAATATTTTATCAAGCCATGCAATTTGGAAGGAGAGGAATAGCAGGATTTATCGTAATACTTTCAACTTGGAGGAGTCCATTGTTGCTAGTTTGTTCCAGTCGATTAGATTTAAACTTTATACATGTAAAAAGTTTAAAGATAGTACTAAAAACAGAATACTAAATGGGTAATGGAACATTGAGAATATCCTTAGGTGATTTTGTTGTTGACTGTTGATTGTAAATGTAATTTTTTGGTTGAGCTTAATGAATACTTAACTTTTTCAGAAAAAAAAAAAATAATTATCAAGCCATGCCGTGTCTTTGGACTCAAATTGATTAGGAAAGTGGATTTTCTTTTTGGGTTAGTGGAAACTCTTTTACACCGAAGAGAATGAACGAGACTTCGAAATTAATATAGTGACATGATGACATGTTCAAAATCTGCTAAGAGTTAAGGAGACCGAGAGAAAAGAATGAATTGGGGTAACTTTTTGTTAATTTTTCTGTGTTTATGGGATTATGTGATATCTGTCTGTATAGTTGAGCATGGAACAAAGGCTTGCAATACTTAGGTGTTAGATGATAATCAATGAGGGTTGAACATGTCCTTCAATTCGAGCTCAGCAACAATTTGCAAAAGAAGGTAAGGGATGATGGGGTTATGCCCCGTGCTCCTTCTTTGGTGTGAAAGTAAGTTAGTATATCCGAATTCAAATAAATTACTAAGAGATAAATTAGTTAACTTCGATGAATGTATTGAATAAGCTATTTATACTAACACCAATGACTGACAAGCATTAAATGCGTAATGACGCCCTCACTATTCATGTCAGACCTCAATCTTTTGTCCGAATATTAAAGTTATTATTCAGCGGATAATACATTTATATCTCATCTGACATTAATACTAGCTTGGGTCATACTTCACGGGTCGAGTCTGGATCGGTTCATCCCCGTTCCCAAGTTGGGTTAGTTTTTATTCCCATATCAATAATGAAGAAAGGAATGACCATGTAACCATAAAAGCAGAGACAGAGTCAGGGAAAACGGACCTTCCATACCTATTTTCTTTATCTATGTATTTTTTTTCAAAAAAATATGTACTTTTCCCTTTACTTAATTCCCGGAGCTTCTTCTCAATTTCTCCTCTCATTTTTCCTTTTCAAATTTTAATCACTTCACTCTCCCTTTTACCTTTTTTTTTTTTTTTCCTTTTTTCCTCTTTTCCCTCTCCCCCACTCCGAAGTGGGAAACTCCCTTCCTCCCCCACAAGCCCCTTTTCTCTTTCATATGACGCAGGTGGAGTCCTATTTTCTTCCTCAATTTTTTAATTTTCAAAACATAAAAAAATAAAGGTAAAGTAGTAGATTATTAAAAAAAAAATCATAATATTTAATTCTTTTTTTGATACTATTTATTAGTCATGAATTTTTTATTGTAAAATTCATCGATTTTCTTTGATGTTGAAGATATATATATATTTATATATATATATATATTTATTTATTTATTATTTTTTTTTTTTGCAAAATTTTATGTTTAAAATTTTTAATATCATTAATTTTTTTAATTAAATTTTGACCCCCAATATTAAATCTTAGTTTCGACCTTACATAAAAACATAGTTTAAATTTCTTCGTACAAGAAATCCGTTGGGGTCTTACAACACTTTATTGTGATGGAGAGACATGCACCAGCAAACCAACACAGATTTACCGTGGTTAGGTCACCTATGTTTCGATAATCCACTATTTATCAAAATAATGATTACAACTTTTTAAATAGATAAATAATTGTAAGAAGTCTCTCGTTTAGGCTCACAACTGGCTCTTGAATCCACATACACTTTCTCTATACCTAAGTATAAAGAATGGTACATGACACCTAACATTGCACTTCAAGGATGAGTGATACTCGAGGAGGAAGATTCCCCCTAGGAGCCCAATCAATCACCTTAAGTATTATATATATGTGGCATCATATCTGACTGTGAGACGACTATTATGTATAAGGCCAAACATATCCCAAAAATGATAACTTCTATCTGATACAATCACTGTATATTAGTCCGATCTTACTAACTTGAGTTGGATGAATCCCCGGACACGATCCCAAGATTCTTTATTTTGCAGGTTTATCACTACAGGAACAGGAGACTGGATTTACCTTGACACCAATTTTCTTCTTCCAGCGAATATTTTGTCATGCCTTGTCTTACATTCAAAATTGACTGGGAAAATTGACTTAATTGATGTTGAAAAAGCGTGAAAGAAAAGTCATGGAGGAAAGTCCAGAGTGGAGTGTTAGTGAAATAAAAAGTTCTTTTACGACAGAAGAAGAAAATTAAGGTGACTACAAAGTTAATATTATTACACGATGACACCTTCAGAATCTGTTAAAAAGGTTAAGGAGATCAACAGAAAAGAATGGCATAGTTCTATTAATTATTTTTTTTTTTTTGTTTATCGTATTTCTCATATCTGTCACTTGGATGATATCTTTTGAAAATCCTTGTTGTTTTTGTGGTCTATTACATCTCATATCTGTCATTTTATCACCTTTATATCAGTAATCAATAGTTTATATTTCTTTATGTCTCAAATTTAATCACTGAGATGACACTTTTAAGACCGACCAAAAAAAAAAAATGACACCTTAAAAGTCCGTTAAAGTGATTCCACCCATAAAAAATTTAAGATGGGTCATGAGCTACACATCTAGAAGCCATCCACGTTTGAAGTTTGGCCAAAAAATTGAAGTAATGGTGGCACCCACATTTTTGGAATTCTGGCAAATAAATTTTACAGAAGACTATTTGAAGAAGTGGTTAATGGTTTTTTCAAGATATGCAGGCTTTGCTCATGGCACATCTTTGACAAAGCTACATGCGTTGGTGGAATTCATTCACCAATCCTCTTTTTGATTAGCATATGTAGGGCCTTTAGCAGAAGGTTTAAGGTATTGGATAAGACTTCAACGTGTTTTGGATTGATGATGATCCAAGCACTCGTGGATATGTCTTTGATCATGTATGTGAGTGAGAGAAATTGTCATATGTAATGTTAAATTCCTTGCGTAATAGAGTAATTACTCTATTAGGCTAAATTATTCGTTAAGGGTAGAACCACGAAAAAAACATAATGGTATTTGTTTGCCCGATACATCCAAACATAAGAATGGCACTGTTATTTAGACTTTCTATTTTAGAATGACGTGAAAATTCAATTGGTGGAGTTCGACCATTGGATTATTCGACGGAACCTGACCACTAACTGATAAATCCCTGATTGTAGCGGTATGCTCCACACATGCACCATGTCAGTCAAGGGCAAGAACTCCAGTGCGGTGAGGAGTGTCCAGCCCGTGACATTGCAAAAGCGATTTCACCCTATTACCGCTGAACCACGTCCATGTGACAGTTATGACATAGGATTTTTGTGAATCTATAAATAGGAGTCAGTTCTTTCAATTATAGTCATACCAAATATTAGAGCAAATAAAGATTTTGTTTAAAGTCTCCATATTATTTTTCTTCTTTTTCTCTCTACGATAAAATAGCCTCTTTCATATTTCAACATGCCTATCTTAAAAAAAAAAAAAAAAAAAGACAAAGATATGCAATTTTTTTAAACAAAAAAGAATGCTAGGGCCCCCTTTAATTTTTATATTTGTTTATCGTCAATTGTTAAGAATCATAAGTTTCTATCTTAAAACTAGTATCATAAGTTTATATCTTAAAACTAAATGGTGCCAAGTGGAGTAGTTCAAGATCTTATAATTAGGTAGCCTTAGAGTTTCTGATTTTCCCATATGGGACAAATGTTATATTCTAACACTCCTCTTCACGTGTGACCTGATTTGAGAGAAGTCAGGTCACACGTGAAAGATTGAATTACACACGTAGAAGAGTCATAGGTGGAAGAGATTAAACACACCTGAAAAGACTAACACGTGAAAGATTAGATCACACGCGTGGGGAGTGTTAGAATATATACTTGTCGTACATCGAAAAATCAGAAACTCTAAAACCACCTTATAAGATCTTGGGTTATTTCACTTGGTATTAATTGATTTTAAGATAGAGCCTCAATTATCTTAGCACGTTCACCCAAGAAAGCATAAATGCCTAAGAAATCGAGAACAATAAGAGCATTTGTTAATGTTCAGTTCTGTAATTAGTCCATGCCACTTAAAAGGATAAGGCATGTTTGATTTGGTTGAGTCTGATATAGTTTTGTAACATATATATTCGTCATGCGCAAGACTATGTTCGTATTTGACTTCTATAGAGTTCATTCTAATTGCTATTTATACAGCTGATTCATAGTACTGACACGTCTCTTATTTTCGGAAGGACTCGCATCCAATAGTGAGTCCATTTCCAAACGGAGTGTCACATTATTCGACACTGCTAGATAATAAAATTTCCTTTTACTTTCAGGTGCTGCTTCCCAGTAAGTGCATGCAGCAACCTTTTCAGACTGGAACTTGAGGAAGGAAAATTGGCTCCTATAAGGACTTTTAGACAAATATTTTAGCCTCTTCTCCTTGTAATAATAGCTATATGTATTCAAAGTTGTCCTAATCGATCTTTCTGTACAAATGATGAAAATGATCATGTGACTTCACAGATGCTATTTTTTTGGACTAACTTGAAATTAGATATCAACTTCAAAATCTAAAAGATAAGCTCATGGGTATACAAATAATTTTTTTGATTTTCCGTCCAAATGTAATGAATTAAAAGGATAACAGGCAAACTTTGAGACATGATTGTCATGCGCCTAAAACCGGACATCTTAAGAGATCCAGTGGTACGGAAGGTCATCCAATCCCAAGGCTCGAGCAAAGTGTCTTTATTTCTCATTATCTGTGAAAATATAAATTTCACGAAAAAACAAAACGGAGAAGTAATGTAAAATATTTGTAAGTACTACAATCTCCAAAAATAACATGAGGTCCTTTTCTTATGAAAAAAATAATATAGATGCAATATAATGAGAAATTTCAAAATTTTCTGTTCAAGCTTGATGAAGATAATGAGAAAGACCAAATTAACAGTTTTTGTAAAATATTAGAAATGCATAAATCAAATTTTTTTAAAAAAATATGATTTAATTAAAAAATCAAGGTTCATCCTTTCTTTCTCATCAGCAGATAGTTTGTCTCTCCATGTCGTGTGTTGGACTCAAATTGACTAGCAAAATTAACTAATTGACATGGAAACAACGTTGAAGAAAAGTCTTTGACGAAAGTTCAGAGCCAGTACTCTTGGACTTCATACTATGATGATAGTTATTCATAAATGTAAATTTTTTAACGTTATTCTGGTAGTGTTCATCAGTTTTTTTTTCTTTTTTCTTTTGAATGAATTTCATTAGGTCGTTAACAATTTGAACATTGTTAATTTTAGGTCAAAATTCTAGGGTTTGAATTGAGATTAAACTTTTTTTTTTAGTTCAAGAGAGGCCTAAGTCATCTTATATCACTTAAAATGTTATACATGAAAATTGATCTCAAGACATCTCACACTTAAAGCGAGAGTCAATAGAAATCAAAATTTTGCAGATAAAAGATGATCGTTATTAGAACTTAATAGATTCTCAACAAATCACAAGATTCTCTCAAGCTGCTCTCTATTTTTTGGCTTTACTGGCTTGAAATCTGTCAAATAAAGAATGACGTGTAATTTGATTAGTTTCTTGGAGAAGTTAATGTTATAGAAAACTGTTTGTAAATTGCCAAGAAGGAAGAAAGTCATTTCCTTTCTTATGTTTAAAATATCAATCTCACTTGTAGATCTAGAGGTCTAGACTTGAGGCGTGACAAATTCTCTTAAAACAAGCCATTTGTTTCTATCACTTTTCCTTAATATTTTATCAAGTCATGCCGTGTCTTGGACTCAAATTGATTAGGAAAGTGGATTTTCTTTTTGGGTAAGTGGAAAATTGAATTGATTGATGTGGTAACAACGTAAAAGAAAAATCGAAAGTTTAAAGTGAAGTGCTCTTGGACTATATGCATTCTTTCGACCAAAAAAAGAAAACAAGACGAGACTATATGCTACAATGTATTTGGGTATGCCTGAAAGGAAAACGCTTTTCCACCGATGAAAAATGAAAGAGACTTCAAAATTAATATAGTGACATGATGACACCTTCAAAATCTGCTAAAAGTTGAGGAGATCGAGAGAAAAGAATGAATTGGGGCAACTTTCCGTTAATTTTTCTACGTTTATGGGATTATGTCATATATGTCTGTATAGTTGAGCTTGGAACAAAACTTTAATGGCTTGGACTTTTAGGTGTTAGATGATAATGAAGAATGGAATGAGCATGTAGCTATAAAGGTAGGCACGGAGTCAAGGAAAACCTCCTTCTATACACTGGTGGATTCAAATATTCTTTTTAGTTGATGCTAAAATATATAATTTTTTAATTATATAGTATATTTTTTTGTTCAATCGAGGATAATTAATTTTTTTAATAAAATATACATAGAAATTTAAGTTTTTTTTTTCAAAAAAATACTTGAAAATTTTAATCTTCTTATGAGTCAGTGCTGACTTCAGCCCCGCTCGCCCTCTGTTGCTTCTACCTCTGCTTCCATACCTATTTTTTTTTATCTCTGCATTTTGTTTTCCAAACAAAAGATTATGTACTTTTCTCTTTACTTAATTCCCGTAGCTTTTTCTCAATTTCTCCTCTCATTTTCCCTTTTTCAAATTTTATCACTTTCACCCTTTTACTTTTTTTTTTTCTTCTTAGTTTTCCTCTTTTCCCCATCCCCCACTCCCCTCTCCCTTTTTATCATCTCTTTTCCCTCATTCCATTCTCCAGTGGCAATTCCCTCCCTACTACCATTCCCACAGGCCACAACACAAACCCCTTTTCTCTTTCTTATGATACTGGTGCAGTCCTATTTTCTTTCTTGATTTTTAATTTTCAAAACATACACAAATAAAGGTAAAGTAGGAGATTGATAATATAAAAAAAATTCATAATGTTTAATCTACTTTTTTTTGGTGAGGTAATACTAAGCATAATTATTTTTTTCTTTTTTTATTAGCCAGTATTTTTTTTGTTTTGTAAAATTCAACGCTTTTCTTTTCTGTCAAAGAGATTTTTCCTTTTCATAATCTTATATAAATATATTTTGATAACTATTATTCTTTAGATTTGTTTATGTTTAAAATTTTTAATATCATTAATTTTCTTAATTGAATTTTAACTCCTAGTATTAAATTCTTAGCTTTGTCCCTGTATAAAAGGGTAGTTTAAATTTCATCGTACAAGAAATTCGTTGGATTCTTACAGCACTTTGTTGTGATGGAGAGACACACGCACCAGCGAACCAACACAAATTTACGTGGTTAGGTCATTCATGTTTCGATAATCCTCTATTTATCGAAATAATGATTATAATATTTTAGCTAGATAAATAATTGTAAGAAGTCCCTCGGTCAAACTCACAATCGGCCCCTGAATCCGGATACACTTTCTCTAGACCTATGATACATGACACCTATAACGACTTTACAAATCAGAATGTTTTATTCAAGCATAAAGAATGATATATTACATTATAATATATATATATATATATATATTATATGCACTTTAGTAACTAGAATATTTTAGTTGTAGGTGACTGTGTACCACGCACCAATTCGTTGGAGAAAGAAAAATTGATGAAAGTGAATACCAATTGATAAGGGCTGATCGATCAATCAAGAGTAAAAATTGGTAAAGATGAATGAGGAATTGAATATGAGATTCCCAAGGATAAAGGATGTTCGAGGAGGAAGATTCTCCCAAGAAGCCCAATCAATCGCCTTGAAGATTATATACGTGATATCATGTCTAACAAGTGGAACTATTATATATATATATATAGAGTAAATTGCTTGCCGTCTCCTTGTATTTTGCTCGAAATACTTATTCACTCCTTGCGTTTTTAAAATAGGCTTATTACCCTCTGTGTTTTTTCGATTAAGTTGACGCACCCAAAATCTCTTATTCCGTTAACATATGTTACCAAATTAGTTAATTGATCGTTATACCCTTACATAAAGTTAAAATCGAAAAAACACAGGGGGGTAATGAGCCTATTTTAAAATTACAGGGGATAAATGAGTATTTCAGGCAAAACACAGGAGAGGGGGGGGGGGGGGGGGGTGGCAAGCAAGTTACTAAAAGGGTATTTTTGTCCAATAACGAATTTATTTAAACCAAAAGCATAAAAAAAATCTCATTTTAAGAGCATGTGTTGCAATTACTGTTAAATTAGAATGTTTTTTTAACGGAGAAGGGCGGTCAGCTACATTCCGAAAATCACAAGAGGGTAATGAGCCTATTTTAAAAACACAAGGGTGAATGAGTATTTCGAGCAAAACACAGAAGGGAGGCAAGCAATTTACTCTGTATATATGATCGAACATATTTGAAATAAAGCTACTTTTATCTGATACATTCATCGAATATCTAGTCTGATCTTATTAATTTGAATGTCGAAAGAATCCCTGAACACAACTACAAGATTCCTTATTTTGCACGTTTATTACTATCGGAATAGGAGACTTGGATTTACCTTAACACCAATTTTCTTCTTCCAGCGAATATTTTGCCATGCCTCGTCTTAGATTCAAAATTGACTGGGAAAATTGACTTAATTGATTTTGAAAAAGCGTGAAAGAAAAGTCACAAGGAAAGTCCAGAGTGGAGTGTTAATGAAATAAAAATTCTTTTACGACAAAAGAAGAAAATTAAGGTGATTACAAATTTAATATTGTGACACAATGACACCTTCAGAATCTGTTAAAAAGGTTGAAGAGATCAACAGAAAAGAATGGCACAGTTCTATTAATTTTTTTTTTGGAGTAAATTGCTTGTCGCCCCCTGTGTTTTGTCGTAAATACTCATTCATCATTTGTCTTTTTAAAATATACTTATTACCCCTTGTGATTTTTGTAGTGTAGCTGACGCATCCCAACTCAATAACACTGTTAATAAAGTTAACGGAATTGGTAAAATGACCACTTTACCCCTTCTTTTTCTCCTTTTTGCCCTTTTATTTCCTTTTCTACTTTCTCCTTCATCGTCTTTCTTCTCCATCTTCTTTCTCTTCAAATTTGTTCACTTGCTTTTACAAAAAACACACACACACTTTTTCTCTCTCTAGACACACACGCACACCCACGACAAATGGAAATGAGCAAAATCAGAGCAAGTTTAGTAAGTTTCGCGGTTTGGGATAGGGGTAACAGGTGGCGGGTGGCGGCTTTGAGGTGGGAAGAGTGGTGGAGGTTGGGGTGGTTTGGGATTGAGCCATTGAGGAATATATAGATTAAACAGTAAAAATAATGTTGCATATGTCGTTGTAGTCTAGTGGTAAAAGTCCACTTCAATTATTATATAAGTGGTCTTGGGACAAAGGAATATGACTTTAAACTTTACCCAGTAACCACGGGTACAAACATGTGACACCATAATAATTTGTCAAACAAATCATTTTAGATGCTGTCTCGTTTCTCTCTCTCTGTGAACACAGCTCAACCACCATTGCCATCCATTATCACTCACAAACAACACCAATCACGCCATTATTTTTAAATTTTCATCATCCTACTTTTTAAGTTCACAGTTATATGTATGTGTGTGGGTATGTTTATATGTATATGTATATATGTGTGTGGGTGTGTTTATGTGTATATGTATACACACAACATATACACATACATATATAAACATACACCAACAGAAAATACATGTCTGTTTGGGTGTGTCTGTATGTGTGTGAATGCGTGTTGGTGTGTGTGTGGTCTATTACATCTCATGTCTGTCATTTTATCACCTTTATATCAGTAATCAATTGTTTATTATGTCTCAAATTCAATACAGTTTGATGACCCCTTAAAACCGACCCAAAAAAATAAAAAAAAAGATCACACCTTAAAAGTCCGTTAAAGTGATTCCACCCATAAAAAAAAATAATATGGGTCATGAGCTACCCATCTAGAAGCCATCCACGTTTGAAGTTTGGCCAAAAAATTGTAGGTGGCACCCACATTTTTGAAATTCTGGCAAATAAAATTTCACAGCAGACTATTTGAAGCAGCGGTTTTTAATTTCAAGATATGCAGGCTTTGCTCATGGTACGTCTTTGACAAAGCTACATGCGTTGGTGGAATTCATTCACAAATCCTCTTTTTGATTAGCATATATAGGGCCTTGAGCAGAAGGTTTAAGGTATTGGATGAGAAAGGAATTCAACGTGTTTTGGATCGATGGTGATCCAAGCATACGCAGATATCTGTGATCAAGTATGCCACTCTATAGAGGGTGAGAGAAAATTGTCATATGTCAAGTTAAACTTCCTTGAGTAATAGAGTAATTACGTTATTAGGATAAATTTTCGTTAAGGGTCGAACCAAAAAAAATAAAAAATTATGTGTACATGGTATTTGTTTGTTCGATCCATCCCAATAGAAGAATGGCACAATTATATAGGCAATTTTTATTGGATGATGTGAAATTTAATTGGTGGAGTTCGACCATCGGATTATTTGGCGGATCCCGATCACAAACTGATTAATCCTTGGTCCCGACAATCAGAATTTAAACGCCCCCACACATGCACCTGGTCAGTCAAGGGTGGGAACTCTAGAGCAGTGATGAGTGTCAAACCCGCGACTTTACAAAAATAATTTTACCCTACTATCGATGGACCATATCTATGGGGCAGTTATATAGACTTAATAATGTGCAAAAAATGTTTGACACAACTTTTTGTTAATATTTTTGTGTTTAGGTGTTATCTCATATCTGTCTCTTGAATGATATATTTTGAAACCCGTTTCTTTCTTCTTCTTTTTTTTTCCTTCCTTTGAGGGAGGCAAAAGCCGAGAAGTTAAATTAAAGAGGGGATTTTTTTCACCCCTAAAATCTTTCTCCATCAATGATAGCACAAATCTTAAGGGGTTGTCAATTCGAGAAACTTGAAACTGTTGTTGTGACCCCAAGTTTGCTAAAGTATCAGTACATCTATTAGTTTCACAAAAGATATGGGTCAATTTATAACTATTGTGGCGTAAGAGTATACACTTGTAGTTTTCAACTAAACGGCGTAGAAGACCAAACAAATACATAGTTGCCCTTTAACAAATTACAGACAATAGTAGAGTCAATCTCAATTTGAAGTTCTTCAATCTGTAAACTCTTAGCTAATTTAACTCCTTCCAATAAGGTGAGTAATTCAGCTCAACAACTCGTCGATACCCCCAAGTTAGATGCAAAGCTAGTGACCCACTTGCCATGCATATTGCGAATAATTCCTCCTGCCCCTACAACACTAGGATTACTTTTGGCACAATCATCAATATTTAATTTGTACCTACTACTTGGCCTTATCCATCCAACATTAACAAGACATATGTGGTGAGAGTTAGAGATACCACGAGTATTCCAAGTAATAGTATTATCCCATATTAATTTAAAAATCATTGTCTCCATATCATTGTTTGACATAAATTTGCCATCTCTAAAAAGTGCGTTGTTGCGGCACTTCGAGATGAGCCACAATTTAGTTCCAAAAAT
Source organism: Ehretia macrophylla (assembly GCA_037974665.1). Lineage (NCBI taxonomy): Eukaryota > Viridiplantae > Streptophyta > Magnoliopsida > Boraginales > Ehretiaceae > Ehretia > Ehretia macrophylla. The sequence continues at coordinate 32,685,704 of CM075782.1, forward strand.
GATGCACCAATTCAAACCCTGCCAAAGAGCCGAGCTTTTGGTATTGCCATTCCAGCATTCGGTCCAATTTGACTAGAAGAATAACCCATGATTTTGTTGAAGGATGAGCCGCTCCCAAACCTGTTTTACTCACGGGCAAGACTTTAAGATATGCTCAACACCTTCTACTCTTGCACCACAAATCTAGCAGGCTGCGCTATCAATAATCCTTCTACGAGATAATTGGAAACCATAAGCAAGACGACGGTGTGCTGCTTGCGAGAGCAAGGTTCTGACACGTTGAGGGCATTTTAGATTCCGAATCGCTTCCCACTTAATTCCAATTGTATCAGTCATCAGAGAGCCATGTCAGAAAGTCGTGGCTATAGAGAACACCCCACTCGGATTAAGGGACCAACAAACAAAATCTTCCACTGGATTATCAATCTATAGAACGGAGGATAGAGGGAGTAACTCTTGTAAAGCAACCCTGCCCCATGAATCATCTTCTCCCACAAAATGACTAATAGGAAGATCTAATTGTTCTTGAGGCATAGGAGACACAGCATCATCAATAAGAGGACCATCAGTACCCACCCAATGATCAGTCCAAAAATGTATCGAATTACTATTGCAAACAACCCCTCGAAGACCACTATGAAGAAGATCACGCCCCTTCATGATGTTTTTCACAATTACTGAATTAGAGTTCTTCACATTGTAGTGGAGGAAATTGTTATGAAAATATTTAGATTTCAAAAAAGAGACCCAAAGGAGATGGGGTTCATTCACAAGGACAACCATTTGTTCCCTTGTGGTCTTTTCTCTCTCACAACACAAATATCATTTGATAAGTAGTATCAACAATGAATTAAGCTTAGCAATTTGCGCGGGCTCAGTTCAAAAGTTATCCCTTTGGGCCATGTAAAATGATAATCTACCTGTGGAGGAGGTCTGGGACTAGGTCTCCCCCCCCCCCCCCCTCCCTTGTAAGTACTCTGAAATTCAATTTTGATACTTCGTTTGTTGGTCCAGACTCCTGGGCTGGGGTGGTAGTGGTAGTCCGTGACTCTAGAGGATTAGTAATAGATGGTTGGGCCCACTAGGATTAGTGGGAGGACCCTCGTTAGGCAGAGGCTTTGGCTTGTCACACAGCGTGCTTGTTTCTCTCTACCTATAAGGATCCAGTCTCAGCTATCATTGAATCGGATGCTGCCCCCGGCTACTGAGACATTTAAAGGTTCAACTTTGTATGATTGGAGTATCTTCTCTATAGTCCACAACTCTCACTCAATCCTATCATCAGTCGTTGTCTTCTCCTTTTATTGGATCAGACAATATGCAAATAAAGTTGCAGACTGGGCTGCTCAAGTAGTTAGGATAGGTTGTCTACCTACTTCTTGGTGTTCTCATCTTCCCCTAGAACTATCTACTCTTGTAAAACGTGATGTTGACCCGGTTGAGGTCGGATAATGTAGCTCTAGTTCGGTGTCACTATATATATTGGCCTTTCCAACAAAAAAGAAGAAGTGATAATCGTGTAATATAGTAGCTTAAACACGGTTATGCAATTTGTACAAATAATTGTTTGATTTAACAGTGATAAAGCGTTGATAAGATGAAATTCATCAGTTTCAGTAAAGCTTAGTTATCAACTTCAAAATCTAAGCTATAATTTCATGGTTTCTTGATTTTCCGACCAAATATGATGAAAGGATAACACGATATATTATACCATACTCTCAAAATTTGCCTAAGGCGAACCTCAAGACATGATTGTCATGCGCCTAAAAAGGGACACCCTTCCTAAATTCACAAGGCATTAAAAACAAAATAAATCTTTAAACCACAAGCAAGGTAATAAGATTCAGAAAATCTAATTTCAAAGACAAAAATTTAATGGTCCAAATCTATGCCAACCATTTTTGTGACAAAAAATCTTTGGGAAAACGATATTCCCAAGGACTCAACTTGGTATTGGAGGAATCTTTTGGAACTAAGACCGCTGGCGAAGCAAATGATCAAGCATAGCGTTGGAAGAGGGGACAATACTCTTTTCCGGATTGGCCAATGGCACCCACTTTGTGTGCTCACGGACTTCTTTGGCAAAGATACAATTCATAACATGGGCTTTTACACCAATGCCAAAGTCTCAAATTTCATCTCTGATAATCAGTGGAATTGGGGCCCGAACAATCTCATGTTTGAAGCCATCACCGATAATCTGGAATATATCACTCCAAACCACAGAAGACCTGAAAAGATTAGATGGACTAGAGAAAGAAATGGCAATTTCTCATCTTATTCAGCCAGGAACATCAGAGTTGTGTATGATAAATTCCATGGGCAAATTGTATTAGGTTCAAGAATCATATTCCTAAGCACGCTTTTAGAGCTTGGCTGGCATGGCTCAATCGCCTTCCAACTAAGGACAGACTCATCTCGTGGGGTTTACATGTTGATCCTTTATGTCAGTTTTGCCGAGACATGATTGAATCTAGAGACCACTTATTTATGGAATGTGGTTTTGCCCAACGAATCTCGAAGAAAAGCCTTGCATCAACTAAATGCAGAATCAGAGCTTTCTTGGGACAACATCACAAGTTAGCTGACTCGGAACAACAACCACAAATCACTGCAATTGATCACTATCAAATTGTTGTTTGCTGCAATTATTTTCCACCTTTGCCGTGAAAGTAACTCTTGCATCCACCAAACAGGAGCGACCAGTGAAACAAATACTCAACATCATCCATTTTGATGTGTAGTATAGACTTCAAAATAGGGGAAAATTTAAGTCATGTTTTTTTTAATAGGGCTGTTTGTAAAGCATGAAATATCGATGAAAATATCCTTGGATAGTTAACAGATTTTGGGCATTTTTTGTCTTTTGCCCTTTGATTTATAAATATTTTAATTTGTACTTAATACAACGTCTTGCTTACTTAACAAAACAAAAAAAAGTTTCCAATATAGATAAAGGATTCAAGTATATCGAAGGAACCATAATTAAATACGTCTCAAATGAAGTAAATGTGTAGTTAGTTCGAAGATCCTAAGAGATCTAACGTTACGGAAGGTCATCCAGTCCCAAGGCCCAACCAAAGTATTTTTGTTGCTCATCATCTACGAAAATATAAATTTCAAGAAAAACAAAACAAAAAATTGAGAGAATATTAGTAAGTACTACAGTCCATAAGGTCATTTTTTTAATAAAAAAATTTATATGGATGCAATATAAGATTAGGGACCAACTTAAAATTTTGAAGATGATTTGACGGGGTATAAAAGTAATTCCATAAATTTTCTATTCAAATTTGAGGAATATAATGAGAAAGACCAAATTAGCGATTTTGGTAAAATATTAGAAATTCATAAATGTAAGTTTTTGTAACATCATGTATTAATTAAAAAATCCCGAGTAAATATTTTTGATCTAATATATATTCAAGCTTGCCTTTAGTAAAATAAAAAATAAAAAATCCCGAGTAAAAGAGGTTGACCCTTTTTTGTCGTCAACAGATACTTTGTCTTGCCATGCTGTGTGTGTTGGACTCAAATTGACTAGAAAAAAATTAACTAATTGGTGTCAAAACAACGTTAAAGAAAAGTCATTGATGAAAGTTCAGAGCCAGTACTCTGGACTACATACTATGATGATCATTATTTTTTATTGATTAGATTTTTTAGGTGAAAGTCGTTAATTTTAGGCCAAAATTCTAGAGTTTGAATTGAGATTATTTATTTATTTATTTTTATTTTTAATTCAAGGGAGGCTTAGGTTATTTTACATTACTTAACATGTTACACACGAGAATAAATCTTGAGACTTTTTGCACGTAAAGTGAAAATCAATTGAGATTAAATTTCATAGATAAAATATGATTGTTATTAGAACTAAATAGATTCTTAACAAATCACAGGATTCTCTCCAGCTACTCTCAATTTTTTGGCTTTACTGGCTTGGAATCTACCATATAAAGAACGATGTGTAATTTGATTAGTTTCTTGAGAATTTAATGTTACGAAAATTGTTTGTAAATTGCCAAGAAAGAAGAAAGCCATTTCCTATTATTTTTATCTGCTTGTAATAAATATATACGACATTACAATGAATAACGCATTGCTAGTTTGTGTAACCTGTTCCAACCTTTCTTTCAAGATGTTTTCAGGATAAGAGAACAATTTAAGTGATAAATCCGTTTGTGAATGCCAGATTTAGATCTTAGAACTGATCTATATATAAAGGCTGCAAAAGAGAAGATTAAACTGGTTGGACTAACTGAATCGAATAGAATCAAATCAAGACTGACTCGGCTTTAGCTCTAAAATGGCTACTTTTATCACTCTCCTAGCTTGCCGGCTTGACCGGACCTTGTGCCAAGAGGAATCATCTTCTGGACGCTTATATGAATCCACAAATGAAATAAAAAGAGCACGAAAAACCACAAATTATTAAAATCGTTGTACTCCAAGTGCTTAAAAGAGGACTCCAAATAAAACAATTACAATTCAATTACCAAAACCGATACATTTAACATAATGAAAACACATAAAACAATTACAGTACTAACCAAAAAAAGAAAAAAAGAGTAAAACAATCTCACTATGTTTCATCATTGGAAGTCTTATACTCAATGGTTGTCTTGGAAGGACTTGTTACCCCCACTTGCTAGTGCATGTCACTTTATTCATTAATATCTAAAAAAGGAAACAATCAAAGAGGTCAACGAATCAAAAACTCCAAAAGTAGTAGTCTTCCAACAAAAAAAAATATGTATGAACAATCAAGCCAAGGGACAATAGCCGATACAAGAACAAGCGATCACAAGACATGTCTAAGATATAAGGGTAAATTATTTGTGTGGTCCCTCAACTATGAGGCGGAGGATAAATTGGTTCTCAAAATTTTAAAATAAACCTATTGATCCTTGCAATTACAATTGTGTGACACCGTTTATAACCTCAACCCAAATGGCATCCAATGTTTATCGGTTTCGACCCAAATTCCATTCAAAATTTGACAGTCACATGTTGTATTCATGCCTAAAACATTAAGTTTTGAATAATAATTGAGGCAATCACTAACAGTGTTATATTATTATAAGTCCATGGACTAGAAAGTTCTTTTTGAAATATTGCAGACCAGCGTCCTCCAAATTATAATTGAGGTACTATACAAGTAATAAATACCAAAGAAATAATTATAGGTATCGAATGAACACGACATGTCAAAATCAAGTGGTAAAAAAAATTGGGAGCAAAGGAAATATCATGTTAGATAAGTTGTGGCTATATTATAGCATATTTATTGTGATAATAATATGTTTTGGGTATAAGACCCCATAGACACACACGTAAGATATCACATCAAAATACGGTGAGCAATCACTAAACACATTGCATAAAATTCACACCTTATAGGATAAGAGCTAATAGATTATTCTCATCTTTGCTAAAAGGGAACAAAATAATAGATAGCAAGGAGGAATATCAAGTAGCCAAGGTAATGAATTAACCAATAAAAACTAGATATACTATGTTCAACTGAAAGCTTCGAGTTAGGAAATTATGAAGCCATGCACTACAAATCTACCATGAGAAAATTAAAAGAAATTGGTATCCATCAATTGTTATAATAATACATTAGAGTTGAAGGTAAGAATAGGTCCCTTAACTTTGAGAAAAATGATAAATTGGTTAATCTTAACTTAAAAAATGTCTTTTAGCCCTTTAAATTTACAGTAAAAATATATCTTCTTTAGATATAGGGAGTGAACATATACATAAGGATAGTGGGTATAACAAGGTATATCAATGTGCATGTGATGCCCAATTTCAAGTGATAAGTATGCATGATTTTATAATGGCTACTCGCGAGTTCAAAGCTACTTCAAGTGTGGAATAACAATGAAACTTCAACAAAGTTTGCTCAATTTTATGTCTTGTGCAATTTAGCGTGATTCAAGAGTAGGTCTAACAACAAAAACATTAAAACAGGTGGAAATAAAACCAACAAAAAATTTAAAAAATTCGAAAAAAATACGACCTAAGAATTCTGTTTGGCATAAAAACAAACATATGTCATGAATGATTTTAATATTCAATAATCAATGGTTTCAAGGTAACAATTAATAGTATTTGTAACACCACACTTACCCCAAGAAGAAAAACCAAGGTGCTTGTCACACGTATTCCTCGTTCACTATCTCTTCTCCCTCACGATCAGCTACATAAGTGCAAATGTTTGTTTAAATCAGCAAGTTTCTTTTTTTTTTTTTGTTCAGAAAAAGAAATTCATTAAAAACAAAGAATTATGCACAAAAAGGGCCTGACCAACCCAACCAACAAAAAATACAAAGGCCAAAAGGCCCAAAACAGTGGCTAAAAAAGGAAAACAACGTTCCGAATATGAAATTGGGTTGAGTCCCAACCAGTGGGTCTAAACACAAAACCAAGTCCAGAGTAACACAAAACAACTGATAAACACATCTCTGCCTATTTCAGCAGCGGAGTCGGCAACAAACGATCGCCGTAGCCAACCAAACCGAGATATCATGATCTTACAAATACATATTATTTCGTTTTGTTTGCAATTCAGATGAATGCAACCCGCATGCATCAAACAACATCGATTTCTTCACTTTTCAAAGTTTTATAATATATATATATATATATATATATACACTGATTTTATCCATGCCCCCTATGAAAACTAACTTCACCCCTAAATCTCCCATATCATATTCTCGTCTTCTCACTTTATTCAGGAATTACTTGATGCTAGATGATGATGCAGCTAGAAAACATGCAGAAGCCACTATCATAGTATTATTTGATGAATATACATAACAATATGGGAAAAAAGACCCTCCTCTACCTACATTTTTTAAAAATGTGGAGGTGAAAACAAGTTGGAAATTTGTTAAGAGGTACAAAACCATTAATTATGAGTAATATTTAGCATGTTTAAGATAAGGAATAATTACCTCCATTGCAATTCCTAATGCCAGTATATTTATCTTTAATTTTATTCATTTCTAGCACAACTTCTTTCATGCTCATCCTCTCTCCTGGTGATTCCATTGAACAAGATACTCCAACTCTCAGTATTGCAGCCACACACTCCATAGTTTTCACAATTTTTGCTGCCCTTGTTTCGACGTTGTTTGTACCATTGGCCTCAACTTCAAAATCTAATAGCATTGAAAGTTCAACAATTTTTCTAACACGCTTGGGTAACGCCATTTTAACATGTTGATGAAGATCCATGTCGTTCTTGAATTTTATTGACGATATATTCAGTTACACCAAATCATCATTTAGCCGTCATTTGCTTGGCATTCATTTTAACAAAGCTTGATTGATAATGTAGAGTGGTATGATAAGTGCGGGAAAAAAGATAGAACTTCAATGGATTTAATTTTGCATGCTTGTGTGATATGTTGTTGGGTTCCAAGGCTCGGATGGCCTTAAGGAGCTGGTTGACTTTATGAATCTTGAAAGCTAGGTTGTATGAATGGTTGATTATGGTTTAGGAATTGTATGTGACTATTTATAGGTTTCTAGATAGTCTTATATATAGGGGAAACTCCATCCATTTTTCTCTAAATTTCATGCCTGGGTTTTGGAATTGGGTTGAGAATAGCAAGATTAATAGTAGTTCCGGTCTCATGTGGGATCAGGGCATTACACAGGATACATCCAGAGTACCCCACATTTTGAGGAATAAGGGTTTGCCAGTACTTGCTTGAAGATCGTGACTCGTGGTTCGAGATTGAAGACTTGAAGTGGAACCGTATCCTTTTAAAATATGGTTATTTACTTGACTATTTGATCTTGTTGCTTTGTGTTATATATATGGCTTTTTGTGATTGCATATCATATTGCATGCCCTGGTATGCTACATTACCTCCCTCGCTGGGCAACATTGTTGCTCACTCCTCATTTAACATATTTCAGGATAAGCTGATGTGAATCCCCAGCTAGTAGCAGTAGAAGAAGAAGAGGAAGAAGAGGAAGTACAAGTAGATCAGCTTCCGTGACTTTCCTATGTGATAAGGTTGACTATTATGTGTGGCTTGTGATGAAGATGTTGGTTGTTGCATTTTTTAGACCTTGGGGTCTTGTATATATGCTTGGGTGTTTGTAACTAAATTGTAATCTTTTATGTTGGATAACAAAGTAGAATGGCATGTAATATTCGATAGTAAACTTATTTCGGTTGTTGTATGCTTGGGTGTGGTAGTTAGCTTGTTAAGCTTGTTTATAACTATGACATACTACTTGAAATTAAAGATAGAATTAAAACCACATGCTTGCATGATATCTATCTTGTTGTTCCAAGGCTCGAATGGCCTTGGTTATTTGGTTGACTATGATAATCTTGGAAGATAGGTTGTATGAGTTGTTGTTTGTGGTTATATGTGACTACTTGTAGGTATCAGTTTAGTCCATGGTACAGAGGAGACTCTGTTGGAGTAACGAGTCCGGACTTGACCTATAGCGTGGGATTGGGTTCAGGGCGTTACACACCCATCTCTTCCCTTGTTAGTTCCCCAGTAGCTCAATCTAAAGTTGATGTTGCAGCTTATTCGAACTCGTCTCAAATGCTACCGATGTAGGTGTTGTCGGAGCTTAATCTAAAGTTGATATTACAGCTCATTCGAGCTCATCTCAAGTGCTACCTAGCTTTGGTTTTGTAGATGCTGTCGATCATAAAAGTGTGGTATGAGACCCTTCCCCTATTCAGGTAGAGGACTTTCCTCCATTATTGTTAAGATTATTGAGATTCCAACTTAAAACCAATTGGTGTCAAGTGGAGTTGCCCAAGATTTTATAAGATGGTCTTAGAGTTTCTAATTTTTTTATATGGGGCAAGTGTTATATTCTAACACTCTTCTTCACGTGTGACCTAATTTGAAAGTAGTTACACGTGGAAAATTGAACACGCGTGGACCTTATTTTGAGATGGTCACACTTGGAAGATTGAATACATGTGGACCGAATTTTTTGAGATAGGTCACACATGGAAGATTGAACACACATGTGGTAGATAACACACGCGGAAGATTGAAGGTGTATGAATTATACACATGCAAAAGATTGAAGACAAGTAGACTTGATTTAAGATGGGTCGCACGCGGATGAAAATGGTTAGACCAAGGGCCCAACTTTTATACCATGTTAAGATAATTGAGGTTCCAACTTAAAACCAATTGTTGCCAAGTGGAGTAGCCCAGGTTCTTATAAGGTAGTCTTAGAGTTTTTGATTTTTCGATATAGGACAAGTGTTATATTTTAACAATTATCTACTCCTTACTTACACTTTTGCAGAGTAACAGGTTAGGGCTCATTTAAGTCTCACTAGAGTGAGGATAATTCTAGTGAGTTAGAGGATAGTATACCAGGTAAAACTACTACTCCAGTTACTAACTCTTGGAAAAACCTGTTTGAAGAAGATTATAAAGACACATTGTAGCTCACTTATACTGAACCGCAAGTTGAAGACAATAAAATCATGGTTAGAGCCACAAAGGATGTTATTGATGAGGGTATTGCTTATTGGAAGACTTGCTTGGTGGGTCTATTTTTGGGCCGTGCTCATCCGTTCTTCCTGATTAGGAAAATGGTGGATACTCAGTGGCGAAAATTGGTAATTTTGAGATAAAGGTGATGATGGGCTTTATTTGTTTAGGTTTGAGGATGAATCTAAATGTAACTTGGCCTTGGGTCAATTCTGGCATGTTGGTAACAAGCCACTTCTTCTCAGGTTATAGAAGTCAGATACCCAATGGGATAAGGTGAAATCGGCAATTGTTTTGATTTGGGTTCAACTTAGAAACATTTCATCGGTTATGTGGACTAGGATGGGTCTTAGTTTAATTGTTAATGCCTTGGGTATCCTCTTACAAATGGATACGACAACTGAGGCTAAACCCCGACATAGCTATGCTAAGATCTGTGTTGAAGTCGACATAAGCAAGGAGTTACCCTGGATTATTCCATTGGATATTGGAGAGGGGAAGCAAGCGAATATGAAAGTTGAATACACTTGGAAACCTTTGTATTGCAATGTGTGCAAGAGCTTGGGTCACAGTGTAGCATATGGAAAAACTCTCATGAGGAATAGATGGAGAAGGCTCAAGTGGTCACTGACAACCATTCTAATCACGAGGATTCTCACTAAGTTGATTAGGTTGCTTTGGTGGAGTGACTTATTCAGCACAGTGGACCGATATTTGTAGGAAGCCTAATCATGGAAACCTAGTGTTGAAGTCCCTTGGTTCTCACTAGAGACCTCGCAAGTCCCGCTTGCATACTCTTGCTAAGGATAAACATATTAATTCATTTGTCAGTGCTGAATGAAGAGGATCCCCTAGTGCGTGACATGTTTAATGAGCTCAACATAGGTGAACCTGCCAAGGCTGGGGAAACAAGGACCCAAAACCCCCTGATCTTCAATGATTATTTCTTTAGAGAATATTAGAGGTATGAATAAGACTTTCAAACAAAGGGAAGTCCAAGTTTTTGCTAAAAAGAATAGAGTTTATATTTTTTGCCTTCTTGAAACTAGAATCAAACACGCTAACGCGCCCCTGATTCTCAAGAAAAGTTTTAAAAACTAGTGTTTTCTTGATAATTATGGGTCTTCCTCACGTGGTAGGATTTGGCTCCTTTGGAACAATGCTAAGGTGTCTATTGATATGGTTGATATTATTGATCAGGCTATCCACTGTTAGGTGAATAATAAGGATTCAGGAGAATGGATTTTCTTTAGCTTAATATATGGTAGTAATGAGTACTCAAAGAGAAGTAGATTGCTAAATTGGTTGCCTAGAAACCTTTGACTCTTGGTAAACCTTGGTGCATTTTAGGCAACTTCAATGAGATTCTACGAGTTGAAGGCCACCTAAATTACCACCACCTTCCTTCTATTGCAATTGAATTTACTTTGGCCATTGATGGGATTTGAGTCATGGAGCGCCAGTGGGTTGGTCCTTATTTTCCCTGGAGTAACAATGATGATGATGCATATATGAGAGCTAGTAGAATTGATAGAGCCTTTTTTAATCATGAGTGGCTCCTCAACTTTACCAGATCAGTTTTGATGTTGGGCGCCCTTAGGATTTGAGATCACTATCTTTTGGTTTTGAACATGAACCCGGATGTTACTCCTTGCAAAGCCCCATTTAGATTTTATAATGTGTGGACCTCTCACATTGGTTATAGGCCTATTTTGGAGGAGGTTTGAAGTATGCAAGTTTCTGGCTTTCCTCTGTACCGTGGTAAAGAAGCTGAAGGCTTTCAAGATTGGTGATTCAATTTCTTCTATTAGAGCTGAACTTGAACCCAGTGCCTTCTTTTGAGCTCTACCCCTAATCAGCGACTTATTAATAAGTAGATTGATCTTCGTGTTGAACAAAATAAGAAAATATCGAAAACATATGCGAAAGCAAATATTGGAGCTGCCACCAACGATGGCTCTAAACAAGAGAAAATAACTAAAACGCCTACATTGTAAATGATTTGGGTGTATTCGAAAGTACAATTACATAACTTATTTATAGGTCCTATAACTTGGCGACCAAGACTAGAATCCTAATTAAATAATAAATCTACACTAATAACGAAAACTATATTTGCCATAAATTAAGCCTAAATTAATGCCTTGAAATTATGCAAAAATATCAATTTTGTCAACACTTAGAAGGCAATTAAAGGAAGCCTTAATTTGTGAAGAAGATTGGTTGAAAGAGGTGTTGGATTATATGCTCTAAAAGCCAATTTTAGGATATAATAATTATATTGTTTATTTAATGTGGACAGTTTATTTAAATATAATTAATGCGATTAATTATTTAAATAAGAGTCATTAGAATAATATTTATAGATTATATCCTTTAGAATAAGGATATGAGTGACATAATCTATATTCATAAATATATTCTAAAATAGTCTCCGATTGTAGGATAAATTAATTGGGCGTTGATTTGTCCTAAAAGATCGGATTACATTCTACCATCCAAATAATATTAGATATTGATTTGGGCGATTAGTCTCATATCGTAAGGGTAGATGTATAAGTGCTTGTTGAGAACAAGTGACTGGACATGACCGCTAGTACAACAAATTACATGGAATGGTCAATAATTTGTTGTACAGTGTAATTGTGCAATTAAGTCCTTAAACTTGAGACACCATGGTTATCTTGTATTAGGGATAACGTGATTTGTTGGTGTAATAAAGCTAGTCCTCATCAAGGATTGGATAATGTACTCAGTGGTTACGATCTATTCCGGCATAGAAATAGATGTGTGTAGATACATAATCTGTCAATTAGGGATCATATGCGATCTATTAATAAAGTAACTAGAAATCATTGGCCAAGGTAGGATAGTGGAAGTCGTTTCACGTATTATTCATAAGTTACTAATTAAATAGATTTGGACATATGATTGAGTAATAGAGTTTGATAACCCTATCCATGACTCTGGCTCAATTGGGATAATTTAGACATAATGAATTGATTGCATGATTGTTACTAAAGGTTTGTAGAATTTACACTTCATCATTAGTTAGTTAGTCGTGATATACTGCTAGATATCACTCATGACTTGCGAGAATTATATTAGAAGAGTTCTAATTAAATATTAATTGAATTAATATTATTTCGCTGCCAATTAATTATAAACCCGAGATGTCACTCACAAAAGAGATTCAAAATTAATCAGCAAGAAATATAAATTAAATATTAGAAGAGTCTAATATTTAATTGGACTTAAGACTGATTATATTGGAATATTAGTCCAATCATTTGATCAATCCAAGTCTAGTAATTAGGACTGACCCAAAAACTAGCCCTAAAATGTCTGGAGTTTCCTATAAATAGGAAACTATGACAGACATAAAAGCTAGCACAAATTCTGTATTTTATAGCAAATACTTTTTCTCTAAAACTCGTAGTGGGGGTTTTGTTGATTGATGGCTCGAATCTCGTGTGGATACTTTCGGTGGTTTTATAATTAGGGGGCTCAAATTCAATCAATCTCTACAACGGATTCGTCATCATAAAAGGTAATCCTGAAATCTTTCTATGCATAATTAATGTCGATCATTTATACATATATGCAATCTACGTAAATAGCCATGAGCGAGATGCATGTGTATTATATTTTTGCTGTGTTTATTCTGATTATAAAAATTTTAAAATATCATGCACAATTCCTAACAGTGGTATCAAAGCCACCGTTCATGCCTTTTACGTGATTATTCGATTTTAACGCATAATTGTATAACACAATTAAAGTGTCAATTCTAGTTTAGAAAACTATTGAAAAATTTAATAGATGGAAGATCTATTATTTTTGTGCCCATGAATTTAATTGGATTAAATAGTAGCCCTAAAGTTCTTCCTTTTAATTAGTTTCATAAAAATTGTTTTGTGAAATTGATTTGTATATTGTATGAAATAGATTTGTAGAAATAGTTTTATAAAACTATTTTCTGTTTTTCAATGAACTAAAAACAGATTTTTATGATATGTAAAAGTGTTTTACAAAAGATTTAAATCTGATTTGAAAACCTATTCAAAATTGGTTTTGGGACTGTTTCTCAATTTTTGAAATTGTTTTCAGTAAAAAAAAAAATTTGAAAAATAGATTTTCGAAATTGCTGCAAACTCCTTCGTCTTCCTAAGGTTGTAGCCACGGTAGCTACAACCCCTACCACCCACGGGGCAGTTGGGCTGCCCCACTGGTAGTAGAAGGGAGGATTAGCCGTGGCATGGCTGCTTCTCGTAGCAGCAGCCACGGTTGTTCCATTGTGAGCAGCCATGGCTCCCCACGATGGAGCAGGGCGCGAGGTCACCACCTCGCGCGACTGCTGAGCACCTAACAGGGTGAGATGGTGACCTCGTGTCGTTGCTGCTGCTGCTATAAGCGGCAGTAGCACGCCGCTGCCTTTATGGCAACGGCGACGGGTGATCAACATTAAAGAGTTCGGTGCGAGAGCGACAGTCGCTTCTCATGCCACAATGCTTAGCCCCGAAGGGCAACTACCATGGTGGCAGTGGCAATGAAAGCTTGCCAGAGAAGAAGGTGGAAGGGGTGGGGAGGCGGAACAGAGAAATAAGGAAAAAGAAAAGAAAAAAAAATGTTTTGGGTTAGTGTCACGCCCCAACTCGACCCCACCTACGATCAGTCAGGACGCAACGGAATTTCGGCGGCATAACGACAGTAAACAGATTTCCGAGGTTCTAAACCAACCTCATTAAACATCATACATCCAGTAATTCCTCAATACAAACAACAACATACAACACAACCATATTATACAATAAAACATCCTCGTTATACGCCTCCGTTCCAACATGACATACAATACCTCAACTTTATCATACATTTCAAAAGTAAGTTGAGACACAACTACAATTTAACCATAGACAAAAGGAAACCGCTAAGTTAACATCATTTGGTTCAACATCTTTTCAATATCTATTACATTAAGAACCGTAAAGCATATAAAGTCTATTAAACTAATATACAAGACATTTAACAACATAAAGTCATAGATAAGATTCGGGAACATATGACTCATCCACAAAAGGCACATTTTCCACATTCTCCTCTTCAGGAGGCACGTACCCGTAATCTTGTGAAAGTACACCTGAAACATGCATTAATAGAGAGTGAGCTTATATACATAAGCCCAGTGAGGATCCGATAGATCTCGACAGTATTCACTACGCTCCTTGGATTTAGTCCTTTGAGCAAGTAAACACACAACAACAATAATAACATAAATAAAGCTATCATCACATAACTATATGACCATTCAATAAGGATACTCTATTTGGTGTAGCTCCAAACGCCATCACGATCTCAACCGTTCTTCTTATAACTCCCCATTACTCACGCACCCGAGGTACCTCACTATCCCCTTCCCTCCATGACATCTCCGTCATGCGAGCTGGGGGTAGCCTATGGCAGTCATGCCGGTTTCAACCCGACAGCCCGACGCTGCCCGAGAGGTGGCACACACATACCAAGGCTCCATTTTCATCAATCATCATACAAGCATAAATCGATCAATCAATTGGGAGATCAGCAACAAGAGTGCCCGATTCCCGCATTCAATAATAATCAATCAATAACATCAATATAACATCAATATAACATCAATATAAAATTAAACATCAAACAACGTAGTTAGATGACAAAGTAGGCCATCTAACCGGACATGCATAATATTCATAATTAAACTCTAAATTACTCAACAACAACTCACCATTCATCACTCGAACACTACCCAACCATCTAAGGCATCGTTCAAGAAATTAAAGAATGACAACCTAACTTCTAAAATTCATAACTTACAATCTACTAATCCAAACATTGCCAAATCAGTTCCTATCACTCACCCATTCAACCTACTACATTAGCCCTCTCGGAAATCCACCATAACACCTCCAAAACATGCCCGATAACCCTAAAACCCTATGACGTCATGGCTGGATTTTCCGGATTTCCACACAAACAATGTAATCGAAAATTCGGCATTACAACAGCGCTAACACGTAATTATCAAGTATTTAGAAATCGACGGCAATCGATTTCGAGCAACACAACTCAATTAAATCAACTTTGAACATTTTAATCAAAATTAAATACCCGGAAAATAAAAATTATGCTATATCCGACAGAAACTTGTAGTATTAGTATATAATGATCCCTAGCATGCAAGGAGCAATAATCTATCATCAGATTTCAATTCTAACGGTTCAATCTTCATTTATACGCAAAAACACAAAAATGACATTTTGAGATCTAGAATTTTTCTCTCACCTTAGATGCGATATAAGCCTAGGAATGCGTGCAATGCGTGCCCAACAAGCAGAATCCAAGTCGGTGCGAAGTTTCACGGACAAAAACTAGGTTTTTCTTTGAAAAATTGGATTGAAAGCTTAAGTTTTTCTCTTCTCTTTTCTCTCCTCTTCCTCTCGGCAATGTGTGTGTGTGTGGTGGTGTTTTTGTGTTGTGTGAGTGTGTGTTGAGGACATAAGCTTAAATGGTCAACTATTTAATTAAAGTCAAAGTTATTTTAATAGGTAATTTTGTGTTTTTAATGTCTTTAATTGCATTTTAGTGATCACCAAGTTAAAATTAATTATGCAACCCCCAAGATATCTCAAGTGAGTTATTTTTAGGTGACAAGAAGTTTTACATTCAAAGAATTCCACCCGAGTCGGCTTAAAACTCGATTTTCGCAAAAGTCGGTGTAAAAACCCTAATAAATTCTTAAGCCGATTTTAAAACCGTTTTCATCAAACACAGGTCTATTAAAGTCCGTGGACTAGGTCTAGAAGGGTTAAAAAGACCAGTTTCAAAATTATAGCGGACGTGTTTCGAAAACACTATTCACTGAAAATCGACGATAAAATTTCTGACTCCGATTTTGATGAAAATTTCATGAATGCACATTTAGCACGTATTAGAAGTATTGAAATCAAAATTATAACTTTCTAGGTCCTATAGCACATAAACAGGTTATATGCACGCAAAACGAGGTAAAACACGTAAAACGAGATAAGCAAGAAAGTGGGGTTTCACATTCTCCCCCCCTTATAGAAATTTCGTCCTCGAAATTCTTACTTGATGTACGGAAAAAGATCTGGGTCTTGCTGCTGCATCTGATCTCGTCTCTCCCACGTAGCTTCCTCAATGCCGTGATGCTTCCACAACACCTTAACCATCGGAATCCTCTTCGACCTCAACTCTCGGTCCATCTGATCTAGAATACGAATCGGACGCTCGTCATAAGTCAAATTCTCACGAAGCTGTAACGGCTCTGGCTCAAGAATATGAGAAGGATCCGAATTGGATTTCCGCAAATTAGACACGTGAAACACATCGTGGACATTAGAGAAGTTTTCCGGTAGAGCCAACCGATATGCCAACTTACCAACCCTGCCAGTAATCTCAAACGGCCCAACAAATCTCGGACTCAGCTTACCACCTTTACCATAACGAACAAACCCCTTTCGAGGAGACAATCTCAAGAAAACCCGATCTCCAACTGCAAACTCCAAGTCTCGACGACGCTTATCAGCATAACTCTTGAATCTACTCTGCGCTGTAAGCATTCTCTGCCTGATCAACTGAACATTCTCGATCTTCTCAAGAAGTTCTGGCATGATAGTCGGATCAATAGTCTTCATCTCTCCTACCTCGTCCCAATATAAAGGTGAACGGCACTTACGACCGTAAAGAGCTGCAAAAGGTGCCATCCCAATAGTAGCTTGATAACTATTGTTATAGGCAAACTCGGCAAGTGGTAGATGTTTCTCCCAGTTCTTCCCAAAGTCCAGAACACAAGCCCTAAGCATATCTTCCAGAATCTGAATAGTCCGCTCAGACTGACCGTCGGTCTGTGGATGATACGCTGTACTGAAGTTCAACTGAGTACCCAAAGTCTCCTGAAGTTTCTCCCACAAACGAGAAGTAAATCGAGGATCTAGATCAGAGACAATACTAGATGGAATACCGTGAAGTCTAACAATCTGATCCAGATAAAGATCCGTCAGCTTTGTAACCTCATCTCCTAACCTCATCGAGATAAAATGAGCTGTCTTCGTCAAACGATCCACGACAACCCAAACTGCATCATTACCCCTCGGTGATCTAGGCAAACCAGTGACGAAGTCCATCGTAATATGCTCCCATTTCCACTCTGGTATAGCCAACGGCTGAAGCAAACCTGCTGGTCGTTGATGCTCGGCTTTCACTCTCTGACAAGTCAAACATCTAGACACAAACTGAGCAACCTCCCTCTTCATGTTGTTCCACCAATAATGCTGTTTCAAATCCCGATACATCTTGGTTCCACCAGGATGAATAGTATATTTAGAATTATGAGCTTCCTCCAGAATACCTCGTCTCAAGCCCGGTTCATCGGGAACACAAACCCTGTTCCGAAACCGAAGAATACCATCCTCATGCACTTTAAAGTCAGACTGATCATCCGTGATCTGATCCTTGATCTTCTGAAGGTTAACATCAAGCTGCTGAGCTTCCCTGATCTGAGACAACAATAAAGGCTGAATACGGAGATGTGAACACATCACCCCAACCTGAGTGAACTCTGGTCTCCAATAACTAAACTCCTCAAGAACCTCCCACTTCTTGACAGCCAAACAAGAAATACTAGCCTTCCGGCTGAGAGCATCTGCCACAACATTTGCCTTACCAGGCAGATAATTGATAGAACAGTTATAATCTCCAAGAAGCTCCATCCACCTCCGCTGGCGCATATTCAACTCCTTCTGTGAGAATAAATACTTAAGACTCTTATGATCAGTGAAAATCTCGAACTTACTGCCCCACAGGTAATGACGCCACTTCTTGAGTGCAAAGACAACTGCTGCCAACTCAAGATCATGAGTCGGATAATTCACCTCATAAGGCTTCAACTTCCTGGAAGCATAGGCAATAACTCGGCCATCCTGCATATGAACACATCCCAAGCCCTCCTTGGATGCATCACTGTAAATGACCATATTATCGGTCCCCTCTGGTAGAGCAAGTACTGGAGCGGTAGTTAACCTCTTTTTCAACTCCTGAAATCCACTCTCACACTTATCGTCCCAATTAAAGATAGTCCGTTTCTGAGTCAACTTAGATAGTGGCCCCGCAATCTTTGAGAAGTCCTTGACAAACCTACGGTAATAACCCGCCAAGCCAAGAAAACTACGGACATCAGTAACACTCTCTGGCCGCTTCCAAGACATCACCGATTCAATCTTAGTGGGATCTACAGAAATACCACTCTGTGTAATAACATGGCCAAGAAAAGAAATCCGTCGCAGCCAAAATTCACATTTGCTGAACTTGGCAAACAACTGATGCTCCTGCAACTTCTCTAATACAAGCCGTAGATGTTGCTCGTGCTCCAATTCAGATTTAGAATAGACCAAGATATCATCAATAAAAATCACCACGAACTGGTCCAAGTACGGCTGAAAGACTCGATGCATAAGATCCATGAATGCTGCCGGTGCATTAGTCAAACCAAAGGGCATAACAACAAACTCATAATGCCCGTACCGAGTCCTGAAGGCAGACTTCGGAACATCGTCTGAGCGAATCCGAAGCTGATAATACCCCTGCCTCAAATCAAACTTAGAGTAGACTTTGGCTCCCTGAAGTTGATCAAACAACTCATCAATCAGTGGCAAAGGATATTTATTCTTGATAGTCACTTGATTCAAACCACGGTAATCTATACATAATCTCAAGGTACCATCCTTCTTCTTCACAAACAAAACAGGAGCTCCCCAAGGTGAAGAACTCTGCTGAATAAATCCTTTCTCCAACAACTCCTGTAACTGAGTCTTCAACTCCTTCAACTCAGCTGGTGCCATCCGGTATGCCGATTTAGAAATAGGTTGAGTACCGGGAACAAGATTAATCACAAACTCGATATCCCTATCTGGCGGCAATCCTGGCAACTCCTCGGGAAATACATTAGGATATTCCCGGATAATAGGGACTTCCTCTAGCTGTAGCTTAACAGATGGCTTGTTGATCAAATAAGCTAGATAACCCGAACACCCTTTACTCACCAACTTAACGGCTTTAGTTGCTGAGATAACAAAACTCGTCTTAGCACCCCGGTTACCCGCTACCTCAACTACTGGCTGATCTGGCAAACGAAACTGTACTACCTTGGTTCTACAGTTCAACTGGGCATCATACTTAGAAAGCCAATCCATACCCAAGATAACATCATACCCCCGGATAGGAAATAAAATAAGGTCCGAAGGAAAATTATGCCCCTTAACATGTATTAAACAATCCTTACATACTAAGCCAGTAACATACTTATCAGTCAAAGAGGTACTAATTTCAACCACATAAGGCAATCTTTCAGGTTGCAATTTAACACGTTGTACACAAGCAGGAGTAATGAAAGAATGCGTAGCACCAGAATCAATCAACACTTTAACAAGTTGATCAAGTATAAGAAAGTTACCTTCCACAACTGCAGTCTCCTCAGGCATCTCCTCTAAGTCAACTGCATAAGCCCGAGCCTGAACCCGCTGCTGCTGTGGTACACTGCCCGTAGGCCTACCCTGATAACCCTGAGTCGCTGCCCGACCCTCAGTCCTCGCATACTTAGGGCAATCCCTCACCCTATGATCGATGCTACCACAACCCAAACATGTCCCTGCCTTTACCCTGCAGTCGGACTCTACATGCCCTGAGCGCTTGCAGTAATTACACTGCGATGATGTGGCACTAGCACTGCCCCTAGAATAACCAGAAGCTGAAGAAGCAGCTGATACAGCCTGCTGCTGAGGTCTCACCACACTAGGCCTGTACTGACCCTGAGACTGGGCTGGCCTAAACTGAGTCTGAACCTGATATGGCCTCTGCTGAAACTGAGGCCGATAATAACTCTGCTGAGTCTGTGGCCTAACAGAACCCTGCTGGGCAGGTGGCCTGTAGACAACCTGTTGTACTGGAGGCCTATATAAAACCTGCTGGCCCGGCGGCTGATACGGCCTCTTACTAGGCTGACTGGAGACAATCTGATCCCCTTTCCTCTTCTCCAATCTAGAAGCTGCATCAAAAGCCTCAGTGAAAATATCATAACGATTCAGAGCCATCACATCCTGAATCTCGGGCCGCAACCCCAACATAAACCTGCGAGTCCTCCGCTCCTCATCTACCACATACTCCGGTGCATACCGGGACAATCGAGTAAATGTGGCCTCGTATTGAGCCACTGTAGCATCTCCCTGGACCAAGGCTAGAAACTCGGCCTCTCTCCGTTCCCTGCAAATCCTCGGGACATACTTTGCCCGGAAAGCCATCAGAAAGGTACCCCAAATATAAGGAATACCTTGTGCCGCCCAACTAGCCCTTACCGTGCGCCACCACTCCTCTGCCTCGTCATCTAACAAATACACGGCAAAAGAGACTTTCTGCTCATCAGTATAGCCAAGTGGATCATAAATCTTCTCCAACTTGCTAATCCATACCTCCGCCTTCCTATCATCCGGCTCCCCCTGAAATCTCGGTGGGTGATATCCTAAAAAGTCCTTCAGGGTACCACGCCCGTGATTACCACCCTGAATATTCAGAAGCTGAGCCTGCATAGCCTGATTCTGGGCAGCCTGCCCTGCTAATAACTGTGCCTGACTAGCCACTAACTCTGCAATCCGCTCCATAGCGGCTCCAAATCGGTCATCACCCCCGTCACGGCCCGGTGCCACATTACTCGGAGTCTCATCAGTCAACTCAGGCCTACCTCTGGTTCTCGGTCGACCGGCCATTCTACTAATCAAAGAGTTAGCACAGTTATAGCACGTAGACAGGTTATAAACAACTATTACCACATAAATAACAAACTCATATAAAACACATAATCAAATTGATCACATAATCACATAAGCACTTAAATCACATAATCACTTAATCAATTAATCATACCAATACATATTTCATTTTTCTTTCCTTTCATACATATTTCATGCTAAGACCATTACCCACATTCCGAGAATACCCCGGCTGACAACTAACATGAGCTCTGATACCACTTAAACTGTCACGCCCCAACTCGACCCCACCTACGATCAGTCAGGACGCAACGGAATTTCGGCGGCATAACGACAGTAAACAGATTTCCGAGGTTCTAAACCAACCTCATTAAACATCATACATCCAGTAATTCCTCAATACAAACAACAACATACAACACAACCATATTATACAATAAAACATCCTCGTTATACGCCTCCGTTCCAACATGACATACAATACCTCAACTTTATCATACATTTCAAAAGTAAGTTGAGACACAACTACAATTTAACCATAGACAAAAGGAAACCGCTAAGTTAACATCATTTGGTTCAACATCTTTTCAATATCTATTACATTAAGAACCGTAAAGCATATAAAGTCTATTAAACTAATATACAAGACATTTAACAACATAAAGTCATAGATAAGATTCGGGAACATATGACTCATCCACAAAAGGCACATTTTCCACATTCTCCTCTTCAGGAGGCACGTACCCGTAATCTTGTGAAAGTACACCTGAAACATGCATTAATAGAGAGTGAGCTTATATACATAAGCCCAGTGAGGATCCGATAGATCTCGACAGTATTCACTACGCTCCTTGGATTTAGTCCTTTGAGCAAGTAAACACACAACAACAATAATAACATAAATAAAGCTATCATCACATAACTATATGACCATTCAATAAGGATACTCTATTTGGTGTAGCTCCAAACGCCATCACGATCTCAACCGTTCTTCTTATAACTCCCCATTACTCACGCACCCGAGGTACCTCACTATCCCCTTCCCTCCATGACATCTCCGTCATGCGAGCTGGGGGTAGCCTATGGCAGTCATGCCGGTTTCAACCCGACAGCCCGACGCTGCCCGAGAGGTGGCACACACATACCAAGGCTCCATTTTCATCAATCATCATACAAGCATAAATCGATCAATCAATTGGGAGATCAGCAACAAGAGTGCCCGATTCCCGCATTCAATAATAATCAATCAATAACATCAATATAACATCAATATAACATCAATATAAAATTAAACATCAAACAACGTAGTTAGATGACAAAGTAGGCCATCTAACCGGACATGCATAATATTCATAATTAAACTCTAAATTACTCAACAACAACTCACCATTCATCACTCGAACACTACCCAACCATCTAAGGCATCGTTCAAGAAATTAAAGAATGACAACCTAACTTCTAAAATTCATAACTTACAATCTACTAATCCAAACATTGCCAAATCAGTTCCTATCACTCACCCATTCAACCTACTACATTAGCCCTCTCGGAAATCCACCATAACACCTCCAAAACATGCCCGATAACCCTAAAACCCTATGACGTCATGGCTGGATTTTCCGGATTTCCACACAAACAATGTAATCGAAAATTCGGCATTACAACAGCGCTAACACGTAATTATCAAGTATTTAGAAATCGACGGCAATCGATTTCGAGCAACACAACTCAATTAAATCAACTTTGAACATTTTAATCAAAATTAAATACCCGGAAAATAAAAATTATGCTATATCCGACAGAAACTTGTAGTATTAGTATATAATGATCCCTAGCATGCAAGGAGCAATAATCTATCATCAGATTTCAATTCTAACGGTTCAATCTTCATTTATACGCAAAAACACAAAAATGACATTTTGAGATCTAGAATTTTTCTCTCACCTTAGATGCGATATAAGCCTAGGAATGCGTGCAATGCGTGCCCAACAAGCAGAATCCAAGTCGGTGCGAAGTTTCACGGACAAAAACTAGGTTTTTCTTTGAAAAATTGGATTGAAAGCTTAAGTTTTTCTCTTCTCTTTTCTCTCCTCTTCCTCTCGGCAATGTGTGTGTGTGTGGTGGTGTTTTTGTGTTGTGTGAGTGTGTGTTGAGGACATAAGCTTAAATGGTCAACTATTTAATTAAAGTCAAAGTTATTTTAATAGGTAATTTTGTGTTTTTAATGTCTTTAATTGCATTTTAGTGATCACCAAGTTAAAATTAATTATGCAACCCCCAAGATATCTCAAGTGAGTTATTTTTAGGTGACAAGAAGTTTTACATTCAAAGAATTCCACCCGAGTCGGCTTAAAACTCGATTTTCGCAAAAGTCGGTGTAAAAACCCTAATAAATTCTTAAGCCGATTTTAAAACCGTTTTCATCAAACACAGGTCTATTAAAGTCCGTGGACTAGGTCTAGAAGGGTTAAAAAGACCAGTTTCAAAATTATAGCGGACGTGTTTCGAAAACACTATTCACTGAAAATCGACGATAAAATTTCTGACTCCGATTTTGATGAAAATTTCATGAATGCACATTTAGCACGTATTAGAAGTATTGAAATCAAAATTATAACTTTCTAGGTCCTATAGCACATAAACAGGTTATATGCACGCAAAACGAGGTAAAACACGTAAAACGAGATAAGCAAGAAAGTGGGGTTTCACAGTTAGGGTTCTAAGATCCGACCCAGATCTGTTCGGATCTAGATCTGGGTCAAGCCCGAAATCTAAGTTTGAATCCAAAGTATTGGGTTTTAGGGTTTTTTATTCCTTTTATTTTCTTTTCTTTGGGCTAATGGGCATAAATTAAGTTGGGCTCTTTTGGGCCTAGCTTAATTTCATATTTGAATATAAATAATGTGGACTGGTGGTAATGTCCGGATTAGGCTATTTGTTTTATTTGGACTTGGACTTGAATATGGACTAAAGAAAAATAAGTTGGACTTATTTTAATCCTTAAATTTCAAATTGCTTAATTATTTTGTTTGACAAATTAATTAAAGGAGCCCAAATATATTGTTGACACTTTATATTAATAAATAGTTTATTAATTATTAAATATAATTTGATTATATTTATATTTTGTAAATATGAGATATTTAAGAAATAAATTTAATAAAGAGTTTATTAAATTAAAAAATCTAATGTAAAGAGTTTATATTAGAAAATTTAATTGTGTTATACTTGTAGTTAATTAATAAATTATTTATTAATTAATTACTATAAATATAATGAGATTATATTTATTTAAATATGAGATATTTGAGGATCCAAATTAATAAAGTGGTTTATTAATTGGATAAACTTAATTTAATGAGATTATATTAGGAGACTAATTGTGCTATATTCGTGGATTACTCTTCTTCATTATTTGCTATGTTTGGGAGTGATCATGGACTAGTCTTAGATGTATGTATGAATGAATTAATTAATGGATGAATGTCATTATTTTATTTATTTAACCATTTTGGGTTTTATGTAATATTTTAAAATGGGGCTTGCATGCCTCTTATCCCCATTTTAAAGATGTAAAATGTAACACCCCGATCCCTCTCGAGACCGGGAGTTCTATCAATCAATCTAATCACAACCCAATTCCAAACCCGGGCAAAATTTTTAGGAAAAGACGGACGAAGTCTCCCCTATTTCTAGGCAAAATGTAAAACCTGTAATAGCATATAAGTGGGCCAATACCGTGTCCAACCATACAAACACCTCAAGGTCATCTGAGCCTTGTTTCTCAAAAAATAACCACAACAAGTATATGTGCATTTCCAGTTTAAAAGCTAGCTTATCTGTTCTCATCTTTGTCAAGTACATTCAAGCTTGACAATTAAACCATACTAACATATTGCATAAAATAGACTATCATACCATTCTAACTCTTTTCCTTTGGACATTACAAACATGCATTGAAGTTAAACTATACTAACTGAATACATAAACTAGCTTATCATTCTACCTCAATTACCTAGTTAAATTTAAATTACATTCTTTTTAACAATAAATACATACAACACATGAACATACATCTTTGCATCTTTGACAACTCAAGCCACATAGCACGCAAGGCAACTCTTCAAGCACGATCTATCACATAACCACGAACTTTCCAACTAACAAGGCATTTCTTGAAATGTGGTGGTGAGGAGTGAGTATACTCAATACGTATACTTAGTGAGGGCGAGACAGATATCTAGGTGGAGAGAAAGAAAGTCGTGCAATGCAAATAAGACAGTTAAGCAATATAATTGACATGTAAGCAATCAATATAAACAATCAATACAATAAACAATTAATAAAATCATTAACACAACCATTCAAAGTTATACCACACTTTGAAGGCTATGGTTCACTCATACGAGCAATGTACCATTTCACGAGCAATACATCAATCTCGAGCTTGGTGTTGACAACGATGACAAGAAGCGCACAACCACCTTATAACATCCATTGGGTGTACTCTGGATGTACCCCGACACATCTACGAGCTAAATTTCCCACGGTGGCACCCCTAGCGAGAATAGGAATAGGACACGGAGCTAGAGCAAACCAATCCTGGCAGCACGAGACTGCCCAGAGAGGCCCATCACTCACGCGCCTGATACTATGCAATGCAATACGAGATACAAGCAATAAACGAGCAATAACACAAAAGTGCAGATTAGTGGCGATATACAATATATCAAGCATTTATAATCAATAATAGCAATCAATTAACTTTTCAAGCATGATTATCATTAACTTCAACAAGAACATCAACTAGACACGTAATAGCAGTTCAAACACGAAAACGTCTAATATTACTATTCAATCTCTAACTTTCAAAGGCAATTATGAGGAAACGAGCTACGGGATTAGGAAACCAATTTCACTACATTCTCTTAGGCACTACAAGGCACGTCTCTATGTCACTAAACTTCATTTTCTCACCCGGAGCCCGAAGGTTCACTTACTGCGTTTGAACTACAACTATACTAACTGATCGCTCAATCAACACCACAACAGCGCCAAAAGTGCTTCCATGCCCTCAATAGCAAAACCCCTAACTCAATTCGAGCACAGTCAACTTTTGGTCGAACGGCCCCTTTTTGTTTCATTGTCTAATTTCCAATTTTAACAAAGGTCGGTCCATTTTTATTGCACATTTTATCTTTCTATCACTAATGGCACCTATCCAAATCAAGCAATCGCAATTCGGATCAAAATATGAAATTCTAGGGTTTACTATTCATAATGCACTATTCATTATTCTTCCACAATTTCAAATACGCAATTTCAACCGTGAAAATTGTTAAATAGCTATCAAACAATGCTCTACGAACTCAAAGGAAGCTATATCAAGCAATTATAGGCATTATAACAAATTATATATCAAATCTAAAAATTTGTAACAAAGATCAAATTCGAATATAAATGCACAAAAGCGTGAAAACCCTCACACAGATTGAAGACCAAGACCTGCAAGGACCCGAGCCACGACCCCCGAGCAATTCCACACACGATTGTAGAAGAAAATGCAAGCAAAATCTTTTTTTTTCTTCCTTGGGAGCTTCGGCCAAAGGGGGGGACTTGGGGAGAATTTATGCATTTGTTTTTTTGATAATTTTGGCTTATTTTGTATATAAAAGGTAACAAGGGCATTTTGGTCTTTTGCAAAATTAAGCTTAAGTTAAAAAAATGGTCAAATAAGCTTATTTTGATGCCATTTAATCTAATTCAGGTTAAAACAATGTAATTAAATAAAAAACAACTAAAACCAGTTAAATTAAGCTAAAAACATTTTTCACTAAGTCCGAGGAATATTTCTCTAACTCTCATTTTCGAAATACTACGATCAAACGGTCAATAAATGATCGTTAATAAAGTGATGAGCAATAATATAAAATTTTAATTTTTGAAAAGTAGAATAGTAGAATAGTTTAAAATTCACTCCGGCTCAGAGTTACTTTTCTCATTTATTTGAAAACCGAGTAATTTTAATGCAAGACAATTAAAACCGATTATTAAATAATCAAAATAATCAAAATAATTAATATTTATTTAAAAATAATTAATTTAACTATTTCTAGAATATTTTAAAGAATTATGAAGTTAATGCTAAGATACAAATAAACAAGTTAATATAAACACGTAATCAAATGCAATTAAACACTAACATTTAAGATGACACTTAATTAAATACAAGAAAGTAAATTCAATTTCTATAAATAATAAAAATAGGTGATAATCTTTTAATTAATCAATATATAAAAATTATTAAATGCTTCCAACAGAAATATCAAAATAGTACAAAATGATTGATTTAACTAATTAAGCATTTAATTAAATGCAGTCAAATGCTATTAAATGCATGCTGGGTTCGAGTTATCACATCCTTCCCCGTTTAAAACAATTGCGTCCTCGCAATTCTTCTTCCGTTAGAACTCAACATCAACTGAAGCCCAACTCTTACTAATCTTCATCGGTTGCTGGGCAAGATAGTGAATAAAGATGCTCGTAGGAAAACCCGAATAGAAATCCCAACCAAGAATGCCGAGAAAATACCAACTAAAGATTAAAGCAGGGATACTGTAGATGATATCAATACCACATATTAATGGCAAGAAGAATACTGAAGGAATACCCTATTTACGAATCTCCAATAGAAGTCTAACAAGTACCAAATAAGAAAGTTAAAAGATAGCCAGAACAAATGCATCTCATGCAGTGCTGATTACCGTAAGTAGACCCAGCTGAAAGTTCTGTAAAAGAATATAGAGAAGAATACCAAAGGCCAATCTCTAAATGAAATCCTCCAATCGTTGAGTCCCTACCGTAACATCTTAGTAAAACAGCAAGTATAGATTCCCTTGAGTGGAAAGGCCGAAGGAGAAGCCGTAAACAATACAAGATAATAAGTCCAAGCAGAGTTCCAAGTGTAGGATCTTCCAATAAATGCCAATAAGGAAAATACTAGTAGAATGCCCAATAAGAATTCCAAAGAATACCGTGAGTAATATTACACAATAAGTCCAATAGGAATTCCAATTACCAAACCAACTGAGGAGTACTAAAGAAAATACCCGAAACAATGCTCCAATAAGAAAGTAGTAATGATTGCCCAATAAGTAAGTACTAGATAAATGGCCACTAAGAATTCTAGAGAATGCCATTGAAGAATTTCCAATAAGGAATGCCAGTAACACACCAATAAAGACCGAGACACATATACCATAGATAATACCATGCAGTAAGTCCGATTGAATACCAAATAGACAAGTCTACCAAGAAGTGCCAACAGAAGTCTCCAAAGAATACCCAATAAGAAAACCAAAGCATACGCTCCAAAGAATAGCCAAATAGAACCTCAAAAGAAAACTACTATTTCACAATTGTTAAGCACAGAGGAGGACCCTAGAGATTCGCCAATAACCGAGCTCCAAAGGCAAACACCAACCCCCAAATAATGGCTAATTAAATGCCATTCATTTCCTGCCAATCCATACACTTTGAAATGCCAGTTGTGAACCACTTTCTTCAGGGGAGAAAGAATACTTACTTACCATTTCCATGGGACATGTATGAATGCCAAGATATCACATTTATACACATGCCTTAAACTATTATGCAAGTAAGTTTACAAAAGAGTTTACAAAATAGTTTATTCAACAAAGTCACTCAAGCACGACAATCAAGTCAAGCACAACATAATCAATTCAAATCATAGCATAACCAATTCAAGACATTCCAATACACACATTACAAGCAATACTTCAAGCAAATAACAATTCACAAGGTCGATTCGATTCACGATGCCAATTCGATACACGAGTGGTCACTTCACTTCACGTAACACACATTTAGCACATAACACATAACTATATCACATAGGTGCACACATTCAGGTCAAGACACACAATCTCACATACAGGCACACACTTAACAAGCACACATTCAAGGATCACTACCCACCAGACCGAGGACCCTGTCCTGGCCTATGAGCTAAACAAGCTCTAATACCACCTGTAACACCCCGATCCCTCTCGAGACCGGAGTTATATCAATCAATCTATTCACAACCCAATTCCAAACCCGGGCAAAATTTTTAGGGAAACACGGATGGAGTCTCCGCTGTTTCTAGGCAAAATGTAAATCGTGTAATAGCATATAAGTGGACCAGCACCGTGTCCAACCATATAAACACCTCAAGGCCATCCGAGCCTTGGTTCTCAACAAATAACCGCAACAAGTATATATGCATTTCCAGTTTAAAAGCTAACCTATCTCTTCTCATTTTTGACAAGTACATTCAAGCTTGACAACTAAACCATATTAACCTATTGCATAAAATAGACTATCATACCATTCTAACTCTTTTCCTTTGGACATTACAAACATGCATTGAAGTTAAACTATACTAACTGAATACATAAACTAGCTTATCATTCTACCTCAATTACCTAGTTAAATTTAAATTATATTCTTTTTAAAAATAAATACATACAACACATGAACGTATATATTTGCATCTTTGACAACTCAAGCCACATAGCATGCAAGGCAACTCTTCAAGTACGATCTATCACATAATCACGAACTTTGCAACTAACATGGTATTTCCTGAAATGTGGTGGTGAGGAGTGAGGATACACAACAGGTATACTCAGTGAGGGCGAGACAGATATCGAGGTGGAGAGAAAGAAAGTCGTGGAATGCAAACAAGGCAGTTAAACAATATAACTGACAATTAAGCAATCAATATAAACAATCAATACAATAAACAAGTAATGAAAGCATTAACACAACTATTGAAAGCTATACCACACTCTGAAAACTATGGTTCACTCATACGAGCAATGTACCATGCGATTCGATTCCACGAACATTACATCAATCTCGAGCTTGATGTTGACAACGACGACAATAAGCGCGCAGCCACCTTATAACTTCCACTGGGTGTACTCCAGAAGTACCCCGACACATCTATGACCCAAATCTCCCAAGGCGGCACCCCTAGCGAAAATAGGAATAGGACATGGAGCTAGAGCAAACCAACCCTGGCAGCCCGAGACTACCCAGAGAGGCCCATCATTCACGCGCCTGACACTTATGCAATGCAAAACGAAATACAAGCAATAAACGAGCAATAGCACGAAAGTGCAAATTAGTGGCTATAAACGAGATAACATGTATCTACAATCAATAACAGCAATCAATTAACTTTTCAAGCATGATTATCATTAACTTCAACAAGAACATCAACTAGACACGTAATAGCAGTTCAAACATGAAAACGTCAAATATCACTATTCAATCTCTAACTTCCAAAGGCAATTACGAGCAAACGAGCTACGGGATTAAGAAACCAATTTCACTACATTCTCTTAGGTACTACAAGGCATGTCTCTATGTCACTAAACTTCATTTTTTCACCTGGAGCCCGAAGGTCCACCTACTGCGTTTGAATTACAACTATACTAACCGGTCGCTCAATCAACGCCACAACAGCGCCAAAAGTGCTTCATGGCCTCAATAGCAAAACCCCCAACTCAATTCGAGCACGGTCAACTTTTGGTCAAACGGCCCCTTTACGTTTCTTTGTCTAATTTCTAATTTTAACAAAGGATGGTATGTTTTTATTGCACATTTTATCTTTCTATCACTAATGGCACCTATCCAAATCAAGCAATCGCAATTCGGATCAAAATCCGAAATTCTAGGGTTTTATTATTTAAAATCACTATTTATTGTTCTTCCCCAATTTCAAATACGCAATTTCAACCGTAAAAATTGCTAAATAGTTATCAAACAATGCTCTACGAACTCAAATGAAGCTATATCAAGCAATTATAGGCATTATAACATATTATATATCAAATCTAAAAATTTGAAACAAAAATTAAATTCGAATATAAATGTACAAAAGCATAAAAACCCTCACAGAGATTGAAGACCAAGACCCGCAAGGACCCGAGCCACAACCCCCGAGCAATTCCACACACGATTGTAGAAGAAAATGCAAGCAAAATATTTTTTTTCTTCCTTGGGAGCTTCGGGCAAAGGGGGGGACTTGGGGGGAATTTATGCATTTGTTTTTTTTTTTGATAATTTTGGCTTATTTTGTATATAAAAGGTAACAAGGGCATTTTGGTCTTTTGTAAAATCAAGCTTAAGTTAAAAAAATGGTCAAATAAGCTTATTTTGATGCCATTTAATCTAATTTAGGTTAAAACAATGCAATTAAATGAAAAACAACTAAAACCAGTTAAATTAAGCTAAAAACATTTTTTACTAAGTCCGAGGAATATTTCTCTAACTCTCATTTTCAAAATACTACGATCAAACGGTCAATAAATGATCGCTAATAAAGTGATGAACAATAATATAAAACTTTAATTTTTGAAAAGTAGAATAGTAGAATAGTTTAAAATTCACTCCGGCTCAGAGTTACTTTTCTCATTTATTTGAAAATCGAGTAATTTTAATGCAAAACAATTAAAATCGATTATTAAATAATCAAAACAATCAAAATAATCAATATTCATTTAAAAATAATTAATTTAACTATTTCTAGAATATTTTAAAGAATTATGAAGTTAATGTTAAGATACAAATAAACAAGTTAATATAAACACGTAACCAAATGCAATTAAACACTAACATTTAATATGACACTTAATTAAATACAAGAAAGTAAATCGAATTTCTATAAATAATAAAAATAGGTGATAATATTTTAATTAATCAATATATAAAAATTATTAAATGCTTCCAACAGAAATATCAAAATAGTGCAAAATGATTGATTTAACTAATTAAACATTTAATTAAATGCAGTCAAATGCTATTAAATGCATGGCGGGTTCGGGTTATCACATAAAACCTCTATTTCCATTTTTTTTATCCCCACTAGATTAGGAATCTATGTACATAAATGTAGTGAAAGATCAAGATGAAGACATCAAGAGTTGGTGGGCCCAGTTTGCGAAAGGAGTTTTGTGAAACCGAGGAGGAGCAACCCATGAATCTATCTTGTGGGCCCTTTATTTGATTTAGGAATTCAACCTAGTGGCTCGGGTTGATAGTGCTCCTAGTCCGTGATCATCCTATTTTATTTTATGCATTTATTTATTTATTTATGCGATAAATATGTGATGAATGCATGTATGTTTCTATTTTATTTATGCGATAAATTAAAAATAGAAGCATGTGAAAAGTGAGACCTAATTTAAAAACCAGCAAATCTTCCCAAACTAAATATTAAGTTAATAATGGTGTAGTCTTGAGAAGATTATATCATTGTCTTCCGTTATCATAGATTGATTTATATGTTGGGCAAGTAAGTAGTTGGCTATGAACACATAAGGGTTATTTATTTGTATCAACATATGAACTAAATCTATATAAGTATGAGATGTAAAAAATTTGGATTCTTACTGGCAACTAAAAATCTATCATGTGAGATGTCGGTCTTGCATTGATCCAAATTTCCAGGATAATAGGTTTAACTTAAACAATCTTGGAGACCAAAAATTTATAATGTGAGGTTGCAAAGATTGGAGGCAAGAATAAATTGGAATTTGTATGAGATAGATTAAATAAGAGGTTATTCACCTATTTGTTTTAACTTCACCAAAAATCTCAAATGTGAGGTAGGTTAAAGTAAATGGGCCCCTAATTCCACTAAAAAAACACCTTATTGTATTTCCATTTTCCACTAGGGAAGTGTGGGACTCGAAAAATTTAGTGGGGGTTACTGTTTGATTTCAAGACCCTAATCAAATGATTAATAATATAATTATCTAACATCCTTAGAAATTACTGCATACATATAATATCAGATGTGAATCCCAACCTTCTATTTTGACTAGACCAAACTTCAATGACTAGCTCAATGTTTTGAGAATTGTTCTCAAATTTGAGAAAGTCATATACGTTCTAGCTGCCGAAATAAGTTGTCAAAAGATGCAAGAGAGCATGGATAATGTATCCATCATTAATTACTTACAAAGAGTTGTGAAATAAGCAAGATAGGACAACTAGGTATGAGATATCTAGTGATAGATATGAGATATCTAGAAAATTGTTCCAAATAATAACTAGAAGAATTGATTTGAGAGCATGTGTTCTCAGGATGAGTATCTGGAGTCCATGAGTTTATTCATGGTTTATCATATGCAGACAAATCTAATCCTTAAAGTCAATTCTTAATTCTCTCTTGTTATTCATAATGGATTTTTCTGTGTGAATACATTTGACACAACCTTTGGACATGAGAGTCATGTATCAAGGGCAGATCTAGAAGAGTGGAACATAATTGGTAAAAGAAAATTATTTCCACTGCAAGAAAGTAGAAAAACTAGGAGAGGAAAATCCAAAGGACTTCAAAGAGTTTGAAGAGAAATGGATGTCCTCTATAAGTACATCTTGTCTTCTTGTTTACCCATCTGGGTGTTCATTAATTTTTGAAATAATTGTTATTCACGTGTTTCATTTATTTGGGAAATAAATGAATTGACACGAGTAAATTAATGAACAAGTTTTATATGGATGATGTAAAACGTGATAAATGAATAATATGAGAGATCAAAAGATATAGATAACTCTAAAATTATTGTGGCGCTTATGATTAGGTCATAGAGGAGAAACAAGAATCACTCAATTGGTGAAAGAAGGACTGGTAAGCCCTTGAGGCCCCAGGACAATCCTAACACGTGGATCTTGTGTTCTTAAAATGATCAAATCGCCTTTTATGGGACAAAATTAAAGGACCACAAATATTTAGGGTTTATACATAGGGATGTATATGGGTCATTTGGCAAAATAGCCCAATAAAGATCTAGCTAACTTACATATACTTATGATTTTCATAAGAATGGATCTAAATCGTTTGAAGTGTTCAAAGAATTCAAAACTAAAGTAGTAAATCAAACTAGAATTGAGAAATAAGTGTCAATGATGAGATCGTGAAGAATGCTTAGCTTCATTTTCTGATAGTATCTCAAAGGAAAATAACATAGTTTATTAACTCTTTCTGGTACTTTGATGCTTGATGAAGTAACGGAAAGAATGAGTTAGACCTTGTTAGACATGGTCTAGTGAATGATAAACTATGTTGATTTATAATTTAGCCTGTGAGGCTATATTCTCCTTATAACAGTTCATCTCTTGGATAAGGTCACTTCCAAATAAATCTTAAGTACTTCATATAAGATATAAGATAATAGGATACCTAGTCTTAAGGTGTTAAGAATGAAGGTTATCCTACTTTCAATCAAAGGCTTAAGATTGATAAATTAGAAATAAGATTAGACAAGGTTAATTGGTTATCCCAAAGATTCGTTGGGATATAACTTTTATTCCCTTGTTGACTAGAGAGTCTGTTAGCAAGTACAATTTCTTCTTGAAAGAATAGTTCATCTAAGAAGATAGTGTGAGAAGAAAAGTATGACTCAGTGGGAGTCACTAAGCAACCAGCAAACCCAAATTGAATCTAGAATTTGATCCTAGATAACTTAATCCAAGAACAACCAGTTAGTTTTACAGTTTTTTAGATCAATAAGATCACAATAATCATGTTGATGATTTTTATCAGTTATGAAAAGCTATGTTTGACATGAGCTCAAATGGTTTAAGGCCATAAAATCTTAAATGAATAAAGGTGGAGACCTTTAAAACAAATGGTGAAAGATTATAGTTATAGGTAAGGAGTTGACTATGAGAAAATCTTTTCACCAATTGTTGAAATTCATTATGATTTATTGGCCATAGTTGTACACTACGATTATGAGATATGGTAGATGAATGTCAAAACGGAATTCCATAATGACTTCATTAATGAAGACATTAATATGGGATTGCCAATATGTTTTGAGTCCAGTGATGAATCACAAATAGTGCAAGCTAAAAGGATCCATTTATAGACTTAACCAAGCCTAAGCAATCTAGAACATTCAAGTTGACTTCATTGAAAATGAAGATAAACCGTGACTACACAAGTAGGTCTAAGTTATTCAAATGAATTCTCCAAATAAGTTTTGGAATAATCCGCCTAAATCCTTGGAAGATGATTTATAGCAATAGACCAAAATGATTAATGGGTTTTTCCAACAGGGTATTAAAAGTGTTTAACATGTACATAGATTCTAAAAGAGGATTGTTCTCTCTTAAGACATGACATTTATCTCTCTAGGATTTTGAGTCCTAAGACTGCTAAAGAGAGAGAGAGATTGGACACATAAGGTTCAAAGTGCTGCAACAATTAAGAAAACTTATACGTCATGCTATGTATAAAGACATGATATCATAAATGCTAAGAGTGTTATGAGCAGATGTCTGTCTGATCTAGGTTAGGAACGCTGGAAAACAATCAAGAACATTCTTAAGCACTTGAGAAGCACTGAATAAATATACTTGGTATATGGAGAAGGTGAAACTTAACATTTTATAAATTCAGACTGAGAATCTGAAGTGGATTATTAAAAATCCATATATGGGTTCATACTCACCTGTAATGGAAGATCAATTATTTGGAAAGGTTCCAAATATTGGTACAATTGCAAATTCCAAAGGTTGAGTGTATCGTTGCATCAGATGTAACAAGAAGAAATGATTTGGATCTAGTAGTTTGTAACTGAACTCAGGATGGTTCTTTCCATTAAGTCAATGGGTAGTGTTGTGACGATAATGGAGTTGTAGCGCAAGCTAAGGAACCTAGGTCTCACTAGAGATCCAAGCATGTTAAAGAGGCATTATCACATCGATTAGAGATTGTGGGAAGAATGATATTATGTAGTAAACAACGTCAACAATTGACGGTACTAGTCCACTGTCTAAGGCAATGATTCAACAGTCATTTGATTATCATCTTGAGAAGATGGGTATGAGATACTAGAGTAATTGGCTTTAGTGCAAGTGGGGGATTGTTGGATTATATGCCCTAAAAGCCAATTTTAGGTCATAATAATTACATTATTTATTTAATGTGGGAAGTTTATTTAAATATAATTAATGCAATTAATTATTTAAATAAGATTTCTTAGAATAATAATTATATATTCTATCTTTAAGAATAAGAATATGAGTGACATAATCTATATTCATAAATATATTCTAAAATAGTCCCCGATCATAGGATAAATTAATTGGGCGTTGATTTATCCGAAAAGATCGGATTACAATCTACCATCCAAATAATATGAAATATTGATTTGGGCGATTAGTCTTATATCGTAAGGGTATATGTATAAGTGCTTGTTGAGAACAAGTGACTGGACATGACCGTTAATATAACGAATTACATGGAATAGTCAATAATTCGTTGTAAAGTGTAATGGTGCAATTAAGTCCTTAGACTTGAGACACCATGGTTATCTTGTGTTAGGGATAACGTGATTTGCTGGTGCAATAAAGCTAGTCCTGATCAAGGATTGGATAATATACTTAGTGGTTACGATCTATTCCGGCATAGAAATAGGTGTGTGTAGATATAAAATCTGTCAATTAGGGATCCTATGTGATCTATTAATCAAGTAACTAGAAATCCTTGGCCGAGGTAGAATAGTGGAAGTCGTTCCACGTATTATTCATAAGTTACTAATTAAATAGATTTGGACATATGAGTTTGACGACCCTATCCATGGCTCTGGCTCAATAGGGATAATTTAGACAGAATGAATTGATTGCATGATTGTTACTAAAGGTTCGTAGAATTTACACTTTATCATTAATTGGGTAGTCATGATATACTGCTAGGTATCATTCATGACTTACGAGAATTAAATTAGAAGAGTTCTAATTAAATATTAATTGGATTAATATTATTTCGCTGCCAATTAATTATGAACCGGAGATGTCACACACAAGTAAGATTCAGAATTAATCAGCAAGAAATATAAATTAAATATTGGAAGAGTCTAATATTTAATTGGACTTAAGACTGATTAGATTGAAATATTAGTCCAATCATTTGATCAGTCCAAGTCCAGTAATTAGAACTAGCCCAAAAGCTAGCCATAATAGGTCTAGTGTTTCCTATAAATAGGAAACTATGACAAACAGAAAAGCTAGCACAAATCCTGTCTTTTATGGCAAATATGTTTTCTCTAAAACTCATAGTGGGGGTTTTTTTACTGATTGATGGCTCGAATCTCGTGTAGATACTTTCGGAGGCTTCACAATTGGGGAGCTCTGATTCAATCAATCTCTACAATGGATTCGTCATCATGAAAGGTAATCCTGAAATCATTCTACACGTAATAAATATCGATTATTTATGCATATATATAATCTACATAAATAGCCATGAACGAAATACATGTGTATTATTATTTTTGCTACGTTTATTCTGATTATAAAATTTTTAAAATACCATGCATGATTTCTAACAAGAGGGTGACCTTAATATTGCATACTTCCATAGAGTTGTTAAGGGTCACTAGACTAGAAACTCTATTTCCAACATTGTGGACGACAATGGTATGTTCTCTCCTCCAGCACTGAGATTGTGGATAACTTGTTAGTTATTTCAAAAACCTTCTTTGTATTGCTAGATTGGATAGAGTTGAGTACTCCATTGAACACCTCAGGAATGTCCTTGGTATATCGATCTTAGAGGAAGATAAGAGCATGCTTTCTATCAATAGCTCAAAAAGTCCAGCTCTGAATGGGTTTTTCTAGTTTCTTCTACAAGAATGCATGTGTGAAACCTGCACGGAATCCAATGTGCATTCATATTATTTACTCTACATATACACTATTTAATGCGCATATTATATCATTTGATATGTGTTTATAACAAGTTACGTGTATATCATAATATTAAATATGTGTTTATATTGTTTTACGTGCATTTGCATTGTTTAACGTGCATCTAAATTAAATTATGAGTATTAGGATGTTTTAGATAACGTAGGTGATAGTTAAATTTTACTACACAACAATAGCTAACCAAATTAGTTAGAATTGGACATAATGGCAAACTAGTGAATTCTATTTAGTTAAAAGGGCAAACTGGTCCTTGGGCCTAAAAATAAAATATCCCACCTAACAAATCTAACAAAACACACACAACATAACATTACACACACACTTACACGACTCACACACCCACACACACAATACAACTCAGCCAAGAGAGAAGAGAGAAAGAAGGAGAAATGAGGAAGGAGAATGAGGATTCAAGCTATTTTCTTGCATCTACAAGCATCTCTAGCTCATTTCTTACTTTTCTTGCATTCAAACTCAAGATCTAAGGTGAGGAATGTTTTCCATAAAGGTTTTCAAAGTCATTCGTGCTTGATTTGTGGTAGTAATTATGTTATTGAACTTGGATCTTACTTTGAGGGTTGTTGATGGATTTAATGATATAGGTATCTTGAGTTTAGGTATAAAATTGAGTACACTTGCTTGATTTATGATTTATAATGCTTGCTTAAGGGTCTTGTTCATGTATGGAAGCTTTGGGTTGAATTGGAGTTGAAAAAAGGTGAGAATGCTTAGCTGAAAAATTTTCGTAGCTGGGCACGACCGAAAGACCCCCCCTCCATCGGTCGACCGGTGGAGGACCGCTCGTCCGCTGATGAGGCTTCTAGTAAAATGCGATAAATTGTTTTAGTGATTTCAGGAGCTATAGAGGTCGGATTGAGGCATAGTCGGAAGTGTTAGAACCGTATCGAACCCTAGTTTATCATAGTATGATTAAATTATCGATTTATGCCACAAGTTGAGTGTTATATTATTGCCAAACTCCTATGTGATGTTGGGAAACTAATGGATATAGGCAATATAGGATGGTTAATCCTTGCATAATGTCATAGAAGTTATACATGAAATTATTACTGATCATGCATACCGAGCTAAAATGGGTTACTTAATACTACATGCTTATACATGTTTATTGTGAATAAACCTTCTTGGTTGATTATCACATACTTGTTTATGAGTTAAATTGATATGATTGAGATCTTGACATGGGTGTTTGTTGTACTTGAATGATGGCAACCTACTTTGTTGCCCTCCTATCAATGTTGTTTCCTATCTTGTGCTTACACGGTTAATAATTACGGGCACGGCAGTTGCAACTACAATTATGGGCATGGTAGCGTTCGTTTCCTCTGGGTAGCATCGGGCTACTAATCGGTCTCGACTATGGTGATTATCCGAATATCACCTAATGTTTGAAGTTGGGGAAATGGAAAAATATTGAATCAAGGTCGGCCGTCTACAACAACTAGAAGAACAACCGTATCCTTTTAATATTATGTGCTACCACTCCCGTAGGAGTCTTTGCCCTGGGAGTTGGGTTATTTGTTACTGTAGCTTGTAATTGCTATATCCTATTAATTGATAATATGCACATTGTATGGCATGGTTTTCAAAAGGATTTTGAAATGAAAAAATGGTTGCGAAAATCCCCGTTCCCCGTAACCCTCACTAAGCTATATGCGAGGATCTAGCTCACCCTTTTTTATGACAATTACAGGGAAGACTATTTAAGGAACTTTGCAAGTTGAAGGAAAGGATTGCATACGTGAAAGACTTCTTGATTGAACGTTGTATAAGTACATGAGATACCTGATGTAAATTGAAGAATCTAGATCTGGTATATATGTATTCGGTGATAAGCATTATGTAATTTGATGGATTATGATTGTAATCTTAATTGTCAGTGATGAAGTTTGTATAATGCCAGTGTTGGATAATATAACTTTAAGTTGGTGATTATTCTTCTGAGACTTAGAAACTGATCTTTTGGTTAGCTATTTGGTTCGATGGTTTGGTAGTTATTTGAAATTTTTAAGAAGGTTAAAGTGGTTGTACATTTGCTAAGTTATTAATTACATGTTTTAAGTGATTCGAACGTCATGTTCTGGCCTTAACTTAGCGATGAGTTTTGTTCGGGGTGTGACAGCCTGGGATGTTGTTGGCAATGATATCCATTGTGCAGTTTGTAATCTCTTTGAGTTTGGGACTTTGTTGAAGGATAGCAATTCTATATCTATCTATCTCATTCCTAAAGTGGATAATCCATCAAGAGTTCAGGACTACAAGCCTATTTCTTACTGTAATTGATTTATAAATCTATCTTGAAGGTGATTGCAAATAGACTGGTCAAAGACCTAGATTTGATTATTTTCATGAATCAGACGGCTTTTATTCCTGGAAGGAAGATTTTGGATAATGTTCTTATTGCACAGGAATTGGTTAAAAATTAGGGCAGAAAATGTATTAGCTCTAGGTGCATTATCAAATATGATATTATGAAGGCTTATGACTCAGTTGATTGGACTTTCATCCGTCCTTATCTTGTTGCCTTTGGGTTTCCCGGGATATTTATTGGTTGTATTGATATGTGTATTATATCTCCTTCTTAGTCGATTATGATCAATGGTCAAATGGAAGGTTTTTTCTAGGAAAAAAAGGGTCTTAGACAAGGCTATATGATCTCACCCTATGTGTTTATCATTGTCATAGAAGTGCCATCTCAACTTCTTATTAGGTGTAGTGAGGTGAGTGGATTTAGTTTCTATCCCACATGTAAGGAGGTTAAACTCAACTACCAAGCCTTTGTAGATGACATTCTTATCTTCTCCAAAGACAATCCGAGATCCATTGTGCTCATCAAGAAAGCCATAAATATCTTCTCCAAAATGTCCGGGCTTCAATTCAGTACTGTCAAGATGAAGCATATTTTGCAAGTTGTTTTGACAGTTGCAAGCAATTTATTTGTGATTTGTAAGGTGTCATGGAGGATGATCTTCCCGTGTGCTACCTCTGTATCCCGTCGATTACCGACAGGCTTGACAATCAAACGTGTACTACTCGTGTGACTAAAATTACAGCCCGAATAAAACAATTGGACAACCAACTGGCTATCAAATGCAGGAATGTTGCAGCTTATTAACTCTATTTTGCTTAGCATTAGTGCTTATTGGTATAATATTTTCATGCTGCCGAAATGGGTCATTGAAGAAATTGAGAGAAAGTTTGTGACCTTCTTATAGAAGGGCGGTGGAGAGAGTGCCAAAGTCGCTTGATCAAAAGTTTGTAAGCCTAAAAGTGAAGGTGGACTCGGTATGCGCAACTTGATGGATGTTAATTAGGTTTCTCTTTTAAAATAGTTCTGGCATACCTATTATAACAGTTTTTCCTTATGGGGATATTGGGTGAATCGTGTTCTATTGGATAGTAGAAGTATTTGGAGTGTCGACATCCAGTCCAACACTTCTTGCTCTTGGTGCAATATTCTCCAAATCAGACAGACATCTTGTAAGTTTGTTTGTCACCAGGTTGCTAATGGCTGAAATACTTCTCTCTTTTGGGATCCATGGTTGTCGTGTGGTGACCTTTGGGACCCTCCTAGAAATTATAATTTTGAGGTTCCTGCGGAATTTATCTTTGAAAAGATGGCTGAGTTTATTCATGACAATCTTTGGAATTGGTCGGATCATTTGCATTGGGTAGATGCCTTAATTGATTTTTCCCCAAGGAACAATTTGGAGGACAAGGTCACGTGGTTAGCAGGTTCTTCTGGAGTCTTTAATTTTTATTCTACTTCTGTCCGAAATAGATGCCATGAGATTAATTGGGTTAAACTGTCCTGGGATAAAACTATTATCCCAAGAGAAAGTTTCTGCACTTGGCTTTGCTATGCCTGATAGACTGACAACTAAAGTGAGATTATTTGAATGAGGCATTTCTACTGATATTAAATGCATTTTTTGTGGTTTAGAGATGGATTGTAGGAGCACTTGTTCTTCGCTTGCCCTTTCACTAAATGCATTGGAAATGGTGCACCAAGAAACTTAGATGTGGAGATTTGAATATTGGTTGGGATACTATGGTAGATAAACTTAGCACAATCTGTAAAGGTTAAAGCTTGAAGGCTGCCCTAGCTAGGAATGCTTTTAATTCTTGTTTGTACAACATCCGGCTTGAGCATAATGGAAGAGTCTTTGGAGCCACAACGTAAATAGAGGACCAAGTCATCGCTAAAATCTTCTCAGATGTTACGGGTAAAGTTATCTTACAATGTAAATCTCCTAACACTTTAGAAAATACTATTTTTGTAGGGAATTGAACATTTGTATATCCTGTTTAATTCCACCTGTGAGGGTGTC
This sequence comes from Ehretia macrophylla, assembly GCA_037974665.1. Taxonomy (NCBI): domain Eukaryota; kingdom Viridiplantae; phylum Streptophyta; class Magnoliopsida; order Boraginales; family Ehretiaceae; genus Ehretia; species Ehretia macrophylla. The sequence goes on from CM075782.1 coordinate 32,728,169, forward strand.
TTTTGCTGTAAATGCTTCTGACTTGTGGAATGAAATGTTTTATTTGCTGAGCAAAAAAAAAAATGTAAGCACTAAAGTATATACAGAGTCTTCAAGACATGGCTCTCCTCATATAATTGCATAAACTAATAATTAATTTACATACATTGAAACAATTCTAAAATGTATATGCTGAGTTTTCAACACATAACACTTCTGATATAATAATGACATAATATATAAAATGGAGAAAAGTAAACAATGGTAGTAATACAAAATATACCTTTTATAATTGTCATCTGCGTGACTTACAATCGACGACGGCGTGACTTACAATCCACAACTATAAACTTAGTCATAATGCTCTTCTACTTCTCACCACTTCCTAAGGTTAGCAATAGGTTGATGACGTCCTCGAGTCAACACACTTCACCTGTAAATCCGGATAATGAATCCCTCATTAGCTCATCTGTAAACCCATGTTCTCAAATGCCTCAAGGAATATGACCTCAGCTGAACTCCCATTATCCACCAGTATCTTCCTCACCAAACAATTTCCAATCAGCTCAGGTTATGGAAGAAGGATCCGAGAATAAGGTATCAGCAACCACTAGTTTTATTACCGGATGACTCATGATGTTTATATCGGTCTATTATGCGCCTTTGCATCTAGCATTAGGTAGACTTCATACAATAATTATCCTAGCTTTACCATATCTTTTATTTCATTTCTTCTGAAACAATCAAAAGCACTTTGGATCTACTACCAGAAATTCAATGCGTAATCTCAGTATTCAGTGTGTATTCCTGAATAATATTGTTTTTCAATTATTCAACCATTTCATTTTACCAAGTTCAATGTTAGCCAGATTAGTCAACATTTATATGCTTCGATGTAACAACAAGATATTATTTATAACAAGTAGTTTTCTTGGTTGGTTAACTAGTCACATTTTATTCTTGGATTAATAGTATTAGTCTGGATACAGAAAAGTGATTCTATTAGATTGAATAACTACATTCGATCTAATAAGTACCTTGTGTTAGAATTAAGAAATTCTATGGCTCAGATCTTTAGTATTCTCTTATTTATTGCCTGTGTCTGTTATTTAGGTAAAATACCGTCACCCATTCTTACTAAGAAACTAAAACAAACCTCAAAACATAGAAGAAAGGGTGAAAAGTGAGGAAGAAAGAGATGTAGAAATAGAAATGACTTCTAAAATGAAGGGGATTAACCAAAGAATGATCCACAGAAGAATACCTTCTTCTTCCCTTTTTTTCTGAGAAAAAAAACAAGGAGGATCTGAATAGAATCGATGAAACAAAAGAAATCCAAGTGAATGAAAAGGAAAAAAAACAAAGGATAAATTCCAATTTCACTTTCTAGAGACAGGCTCTAATAATAGTCCAGTTTTTTAAGATTCTTATCTGAATATGAATGGGAATCAAGAAAATTCAAAATTCAAAATACTTAATAAAGAGACTTTTTTTTATAGATTCAAAAAGTAGAAAGTAGTACTTAATAAATTAATAAAAAGATTGATACAAAAAATAAATACAAGAAAAGATACAAAGAGATACGTCTGCCCCTACATATTTGATATTTTCTCGTACATATAACCCAACTGAGACATTATAGAATAGGCTAAACCTCTTTTAATGTCTTTTTCATCAAGAGCTAAAGTAGCTCATAAGAATACTGTTATTATTCCTATCAATGTAATAAAATTCATTATATATGGTATAACTATGAAAGAAGAAAGAAGGCGAGCTACGAGAAAAATTCCTACTAGTACCATAGTAGCAGCATTGGTAAGAGCCGAAATAAGAATAGGTCCTTCCATTGGCATCAGGTAACCATATATGAAGTCAAACTTTTGTAGATTTAGCAATTGCAACGACAAATAACAGAATGGCACATAAAATAGCAAAGCAAAAATTGACCTCATTAGTAGAATTCAAATTATTGAATACTTCGCATAAATCCCAAAATACGAAATTACTAGTTTTCTGTTAAAAACCTAAAATTCTAATAATAAACCAAAATCCCTTATACGATCAGTTACAAATGCTTTTTGACAAGCATTTGCTGCAACAGATCGTGTGAAGCAAAACCCTACAAATAGATAGGAACATATTCGAACCAATTCCCAAAAAATATAAGTTTGGATCAAATTAGAACTAGTAACTAATCCCAACATGGAAGTACTAAAAAAAAACTCATATAAGTAAAAAATCTCATATATCCTTGATCATGAGACATACAATTATCGCTATAAATAAGAACCATAATTCTAACAATAGTGATTAATATTGACATAATAGAAATAAGTAGGTTGATCAGGTTGCCAAATTATAAAGAAAAATTATTATTAATGATCCAAGACCATACATATTGGTAGATAGAACGGCTATTTATTTGATGAATAGACAAATTGATTTAAAAAATCATGACTGCACTTAACAATAAAAGAAGAACTCCCACTTCTATTAACATAGAGATAGATAGATTTTTGTTCCTATCGAAAAAAGAAGAACTCCTACTCCTATTAATATAGAAACTGTAAGTGGAATGCAAAGGTATGATCCACGGATATTGATATGTCTGTTCCAAAAAAAAGTTTTTGATTTCTTAATTAAGCATTTTCAATTCACTGAATCTTACCTCTTTTGAAAACAGTCAATAAAAAATCAAGATATGCATTAACTTAAAGTAACTTCAATAGAATTTTAGAATTTTCTATTCTTACTTATTCTGAGTCTCTGCTAAGTACTTTAAATATTCAATTCAAGAAGTTCCAATTGGTCAAATGATATGAAACAGATTTATTAGTAGCCTCAAAAATTCAAATTATACGTACTTTTTTCCTGAGTTTGACCAGTTACTAGAAAACAAAGGATTAAAGTTTTTCATTTAATTAAGCAAAAGTTGGGTTCTTATCTTACACCTTTTGCAATTTTTTATTCCATATAAATAAAATTTAGAACAATGAAAATCGATAGAAAGAAATAGAACTGGATAGTGTTTTGAATTCTTTATTTTATTAAGTTCAACCATTTCGATTTCTACGGCATGATGGATTCTATGGACTATAGATATAGACTTGAAAGATAAAAAATGAGAAACAAAGATATAAATCAAAACAAACTATTCTTTTTATGGATATTCTATGGGAATATAATTTTTTTTTTTAAAATCACATATTTTTTTTTCTATTTCTAAGTCAAATTTATGAGATGTTCACTTATTTTTCACCTATCTAGATTCTTTGTTTATGAAGAAAATAAAATATTAGCTAGATAATATATATATATATATATATATATATATATAATGAATAGTAACAATGATTCCTTTTGACTGCTAGATGTCTTTCACATCCAGCTATGCCTTTTTTTCATTTTAAAATGACAGTTCCAAAAAAAACGTACTTCTATATCAAAAGGAAGGGATATTGGACCTCGTTAAAAGCTTTTTTGTTAAGCAAATCTCTTTCTATTGGAAAGTCAAAAAGTTTTGTTGTGCGATAAATAAATAAGTAATAAAATATTGAAATAATTTAAATTGACTTTACCCGAACAATTGAGTCATTTGATTTATAATATGTACTTTAAGTTAATAATTTCTATTACCTAATGAACAAATCAATATAAAATGTAACTCACTTCACTCTTATAACATATAGAATAAAAATAATTCTATTTATTGAATTTGAAAAAGAATAAGACTTCTTTTGTTGACAAAACAAACAAAAGAATAAACACAAAATACAAAGTTTTTCCTTTCTTTTTAGTATATTTTCTCATTTAGAAGGTGGAGAGTTCTATCTTCCCCCATCAAACTATTTGGTTTGTCACAATTCCAATCTCTGTTGTCGGAATCGTACGATTCGTGATGCGAATCGTACGATTCGATACGATTCAACAAAGAATCGATACGAATCGAATGAGAGAATCGTGAATCAACGTGAATCGTACCAAATCGTAACGAATTGTACGATTCACTGAATCGTTCGCAATTCAGGCCACACTCACAAACTGCACCATATATGATGAAGTTGATGTGATTTCAACGTCTATTGGAGGAAAACCGATAGAGTACATTGAAGATTCTGTTGCCATTGGGTCATTCCATGCCTTGAAGAATGGCATACCAGTTATATGTTTAGCTGGTAATAAAGGACTAGGTGAAAAAACTGTTTCAAATGTTGCGGCCTGTGGATCGTTTGCTCTTATTGGAGTCCAACAAACAATTGAATGCTGCTAAGAAATGACAGTAACTAAGAAGGCAAGGACACTGAGAGGAAAATGGATAGGAAGAATGGGACTCCAGACTATTAGTGAATTAGGCGATGCATCTTTACGAGCTCAGCCGTGCTGTGAGTGGAGAGTTTTGTTTAGCTTTGTGTTTTGATGTAGATAAGTCTTGTTGACCTCTATACGATGTAAGTATGGTAATTATATTTCACACAAAGAGGTTTACATCATGGCACTATTTATAGTACAGTAGGTTACAACAACAAGAATGATAAGGACGCAAGATAACTATAAGCTCTAGGATTACAACAATTAAGCTAAACAAAAACATATTCGAAGTTATCTTCTATCACAGACAAAGTGATATAATTGATGTCCAATCTAACTTATCATTTAGAAAGCAAAGAAATATTACTGATGTCAATGCTAACTTTATCATTTAGAAAGTAAAGAAATATTGGGCATCAGACACAAAAACCAAATTATATTAGCTTGTTTTATTTTATTCTTTATCACAAACAATGGTACTATATATTTTTTAATTTTGAAATTCACACGCAATCGTATGTGGTCTTTGTAGTTTGGACATAAAATTGCTTTGGAATTTAGTTTGCAAGATAGTGATTATTAGAAAAGTAACAAAAAACATATATTAATATTCATTCAAAAGAAGAATTTCAACTAAAAACTGTTAATAGAAACATAATATATCAAATTAATCTAGTTTTAAATTTGTGACCGAATCGGTACGATTCGCGATTCGATACGATTCACGATTCAAAAAAATGATATTTCGATTCACGATACAGTTCACGATTCGACAACTATGATTCCAATAAAATTGTTTTTCTTTAGCTATAGAAGAGAGGATATAAGATCTTTAATAAAAGCTAATGAATCATTGAGAAACTAATCTTTTGTCTAACTTTATAATTTATTTTTTTTGAATTACTATATAGTAAGAATAGATTCCTCTTATATCTTCCATTGTCAACCCAATCAATAAAAGCCCTTAGTGAGGATATTCTGTATGAATAATGTGTCAATTTTGGATGATCCAAAATGGTTCTTTCTTTTTTGTGTTCTTTGCTAAAATGTATTTTTTTTTTGTTTTATATTGATGAAATCAAATCAATGAGAAATAGATCAAATGGAAAAAAAAATATTTTTTGAATTCTATCAATTGATTGAGGACAAAACTGTAGAGTTATAATAATTCAATTCTCATTTCAGGAGAACATAAAATACATAGAAGTCCCAAGTTAAATTAAGTAAAACAAAGACCCAAAGTTTCAATAATAAATCTTCAAATCGCTATTTGTATTTGAACCAATTTTTATTCATTAATTCGAATCTTTCCTAAAAGCTTATTGCATCGAATTTACTTCTTCATTTTAACAATTGCTTATTCATAGGCTATTATGAGTTGAAGACAAGCCACTATGGTAAAATTGGTAGACATAATGCTCTTAGGAAGCAGTGATAGCACCATATTCTAGTTATTTGATACATCTATTTGTTTTGTTCTAATCAATCTCAAATAATCACCTTACTCTTGTGTCTTACGATTCAAATTACTAGATTTTTTATGATTTCCAATCTGAATCTCAGTATCCATCAAAATAATCAAATCAAAGAAGGAAAATAGATATGGGCTAATAAAATTATGTTGTAATATTTCTTTTTAGTAAGTGCCCGTGGAATTTCTATCAATCGTTCATTCAATTAGTTTTTCAAATTTCAAAATGGAAGAATAAAACTCACCGATTTTAAGGCCTAAACCATGATATGAAACGGGTTGATAAAGTAAAGGATAAATAAAATTGAGTTTCTATAATTAGAAAATAAGTGAAAAATGCACAATATGTGACTTGCTTGAGGTAAGATTTTATTATGCATAGTATATCATTAGACAACCAAGGATCATCATTTGGGACAATTAGCCCTTCTAGGTCATCAGAAGTAAAGGAGATCTATTACTCCCTCTTTTTTCATAAATGGGCCTTCTCTACCTGATTTGACATAGGACTTCATTCCTGCATTGGTATATCATCTGGTTGTTAAACCCCCGGTGATGACTACTACTATCCTTTCTGGTGCACCCTGCTCACATCTCGGGATCTTTTCTCTTTCTTCCCTCATTGAAGTGTTCTTGTCACCATATATTGGCCAAGATGGCATCTTTGTATCAATGCTTCAATCTGATGCTTGAGGTGTCGACAGTCCTTAGTGTCATGCTTGTAGTCATTGTGGAACCTGCAAAATATTTCTCTGCTTCACTTATCTAGGTCATTTTGTAACTTCTAGGCCACCATAGATCAGGATTGGTTCTAATCTCTATAAGTATTTGAGATCTTGGCATATTCAGCGGGGTACACTCCCCCTCATATCCCCTCATTGGCTCGAGAACTCCTCTATTTGGTCGGCCTCCTTGGTTAACTCTTACCTTGTCTTCCTTCGCATTTCCCTTGGCATTGTTGGACTTTGAGGTCACTTTTCTTTTCTTCCTCTTTCTTGGCCATCATGACCTCCTTAGATTTAATATACTTCGTTGTCTAGGTCATCAGCTTGGCAAAGTTCTCAAGTTCTCTTTTAGCAATAGAGGAGTAAGATATACGGGACCTCAGCCCTTGCATAAAGGCAACCATCACCACAAACTCTACCAGCCCTGGGATATCGAGTGTATCCTGATTGAACCTGTGAGAATAATCCCTGAGACTTTCCTTATCCCCCTACTTGATAGAGAATAGTGAACCTGTAGATTTCAGTGACTTGCAACTATTGGTAAACCTTGTGATAAACAACTCAGCCTATGGCAAAAAGCTCTCCACTGAGTTGTCAAGGAGTTGTTGGAACGATTGTCTCGCTACCTCGATTGGTGGAGGTGGGGAGACCCAAAGCTACAAGTTGTCTAAGATGTCATATAAGGACAGTCTATTGGCTACAGAATGCAAATGGTCATCTGAGTCTTCGAAACCATCATACATAAGGAGCGCGGGGAGCTTATAGCTCGGGAAACTTGTTCCAGTTGAATTTCCCTTGAAAAATGTTAGAGTTCGTTTCAGGTCCACAGTCATTTTGGTGACTTCATGCCTCCTTGCATCATATTAGGTCAGTGTTGTTGAGCTCTCTCTAGTATGTCGACAAGGCCTGAGAAACTTATTGTTAGAATATACACTTGTCCCACATAGAAAAATCATAAACTCTTAGACCACTTAATAAGATCCTAGACTACTCCACTTAGCACCAATTGGTTTTAAGATAGAACTTCAGTTATCTTAATATAGTATCAGAGCTAGGCCCATGGTCTAGTCTTATTCATCTTCCGTGTGCGACCCATCTCAAATTCGGTCCACTTGTCTTCAATCTTTCGCATGTGCATAGTCCACACACTTTCAATCTTCCACATGTGTTATTTACCACATGTGTGTTCAATCTTCTATGTGTGACCTATCTCAAAAAAATTTGGTCCACATGTATTAAATCTTCCAAGTGTGACCATCTCAAAATAAGGTCCACGCGTGTTCAATCTTCCACGTGTGACTCCTCTCAAATTAGGTCACACGTGAGGAGCAATGTTAAAATATATATATGTTATACGGGCTTAGGCTTCTCTTGAATAATAATTATTGTGGCAAGCTCAGAATATCAAAGAACAAATAGGCTATAACACACATGTGTAACACTTAACTATTGACCTAAAAGAGTAAGCTATTGGGTCTTGAGCCTACACATGTTTATTAATATTTCATTATTTTCCTAATCAGTCTATGTGGGAGAAATCATTCTCTTTGCTCTTTAGCTCACCATGTGAAAGTTCTAACAAATCTTCCCATTTTCACATGTGAACTCCATTTGGGTCTTAACTGTCCCTTAATCCAACTCCATTTAGGTCTTAACTCTCCCTTGATCCTCATTCATCGCCGATGAATCCATTTTAAGCACCTCTCACAAGCTATTTAGATATTCTTTTGTATCTTAGCTACTACCATGCCGACTCCAGTAGCTCTTCTTCGTGCACCCCAATCAATCATGCACCTTAGCTACTACTATGCCTTCTCTAGTACCTCTCCCCTGTGCACCCCAGATTAACCATTCACCTTAACTACTACTATGTGAACTGGAACCTCATACAATTTTGAGAGTATAGCCCAAGAATTATGCTTATTGTGTCCCTACTCCATCGTCCAAGCCCTGCTGCCTAGCTTACCCAAGTGTCCATCACGATAGTCCACCATAATTCATCGAGAGTCCGGACAAACCATCGGCTCTGATACCAATTTGTTGTGGAAAGCCTTGAGAATCTGAGAGACACATATGTAGAACTCAACTATTGACCCAAAAGGTTAAGCTATTGGATCTTGAGCCTACACATGTTTATTAATAGCTCATTATTCTTCTAATATTTTCATGTGGGAGAAATCTTTCTCTTTAGGTCACTATGTGAAACTCCTAACTATAATCATAATAATAATAAATAACTTGAGAAAATATTGTAATCTTTCTATTGTGCGAGTATTAGGTTGACGGATGTTTTCATTTTTTCAACAAAATAAGTACTTGTTATTGGTCATATTCGACAAAAGGAATGGTTACATGTGGAAGTTTAGATTGATAAATGTTTTTCTGCCATGTTTTTTTTAGCAAAACTATATATTTTGAAATTGAGTTTAGGGCATTAAAAGTGGCTTTCTTCTTTAATTTTCGTCAGTTTTGCAAGTCCAAAACTGGAAATTCCTTCTTTACCAATTCGTTGTGTCTCTCGATTGGTATTGGGTATTAAGTGATCATCTCATCTAAAAGTTGGAGTTGATTGCGCTTTATACGTGCACGTAATTCTATATATGAGTGGGGGCCTGGGGATGGGGTGGAGAGTTTTGAACTTAAGACATCTTGGTACTTAGACTTTGATACGATATTAAGTAAAATCTTATCTAAAAGTTTAAACTGTTAGATAAAGATTTGTTGTATTTATTTATTGTTCAACATTGGATAAAGTTCTATGTTTTGATACAAATATATTTGGTGGGTAATTTGAATCGTTTAATTCACTAGCAAGTTAAAACTCATTGATATGAATCACCCCATTAAGGTATTAGGAGGTGGGAAGTCTTGCTAGCTTAAAACTTGCAAGTCTCAATTGTGTTGTCACTAAACTCTAAAATAAGCGTTTTAGGATTATCTTAAACCCTTGAAAAAAAGGCCATAGTTTCATCATAGCATATAATGGTTATGCTTGGAGTGATCCTCTTAAGTCTTAACACACAAGGCTACGTGAATCCACAAATCCAATAACTAAAGTATTTAAAATCACAAATTATTACAACATCGTCTTCAAGTATTTGAAAGAACTCCAAATAAAATTATTACAAGTCAACTACCAAATCAAAACATTTAGCATAATGCAAAGACGTAAAAGAATTAGTGTTTCATCACTATAAGTCTTATTTTTAGGGTCGCGTTTGATGGTCTTGTTAGTCCTACTTGCTAGTGCACGTCACGTCTTATCATCTGAAAATAGAAACAATTAAAGGAGTGAATGTACTTAAAGATCTATAAGTAAGAGTCTTCAAAGAAAATTGAAAAGCATGAATGATCAAGGCAAGCCACATTAGCTTATAGAAGAACAAGAGTTCAAAAGACATGCCCAAGAATACATGTAATGATTAAAGGAAAGTAGTAAATGTCAATCACGTTAAAAATCAACTGGTAAAAATAACATTTTTTCTGTGGGTACAACACTCCTATAGGCTCACATGATATGCGTATAAATTCCCAATAGACACACACGATAAGTGATCACATGAAATTATAGCAAGCATTCACCAAACACCTAAAAAAAATTCACAACTTATACTATATATATAAGAATTAATAGAATATTCTCATCTCGCTAAAACAAAACAGAACAACGGGTTGACTGTTCATATATGAAGGCATACTTCATGAGTTAATAATTGCCATTCTTGGTGATCAAACAATGAGTAGCGAGCAGGGGCGGATCTAGGAAATTTTGTCTGTGGAGGCTAAAACTCATAATTTTTTTAATTATATGAATACATTTTATTTTCAATGAGGGATAATAATGTTTTTAACTAAAAAAACATAGATATCAAAAAAAAAAAAAAAATCAAAAAAAAAAAAATCAAAAAAAAAAAAATTTAACATTTTTCTGGATCAATTGTAGTCCCCACTGCCCCTTATGTGGATTCACCCCTGGTAGCAAGGAGAAATAAATTTAACAAATAAAAACTAGGTACATTAAGTTCAACACAAGGGAGAAGATTTGAAGTCAGTACAAAATTACTATGAGAGACTTTAAAGAAATTGGTACCTATCTGTTAGAACCAAGGAATATGTTACTGACTTCAAGGCGTGTATCGAATGCCACTTTCCAAAACGAATATTTCGCTCCTAATCCGTGCAAAAAGTTTCCTGCGAAAAACCTTTAGGATACAATGAAGTTTTTAGTTTGTGTCTTTTGCACTTGACAAAAACTAATCTAAAAGTAATCTGTTGTGTTTATTTTCAGATCTGAAATTTATGTTAAAGTTAGTTCTTTCCTCCAGTAAAAACACTACTTTATATAGGACCAAGGAGGGGAAGTTAATTATAAATAGTTGTGACTCTTAAATTTGAAAGATTTTCAAAATGGTGTTGTTTCAAACATAACTTTTCAGATTTAAAATTCTGAAATTTTAAAAATGTTTCAACAATCCCCCGTCATTTTTAAAATTGAGATATAAGTGGTTCTCAACAAATCTGAAAGTAACATGCATAAATAAAGGTATCTTGCGATTTGAACCCTTAATTAGTGAAAGTTCATTATAACTAATCGGAATAGTATGGTAGGCTATGCTTTGAACCACACATTCTCTATGAAAGTAGTACAAACTATCACACATGTTACTTTAAAACACTATATTACTTTATTACATAAATGACACATAAATGACCTTGTGTCCGTATCCATTCATGAGTGTATCGAAACCAAGCCCTTTTAATTCCTTGAAGCGGCACCACTTCACACTCATATAGGTAGACTTTATCAAAAGTGCCCCCACAATTTTAACACTTCGACGATCACGTCTATAGGTCTATTAAGAGTGTTAAACTCAACCTTTCTTTGAATCTTCGGGTACCAAGCACTAATTAGCTTTGGGATAACATGATACATTTAGTACTTGCAATTACACTGATGACGTACTTTAACTCATTGAACTCAAGACTTGATGTCGTATCAAGCGTTGAGTTGAGGTTCCATCATTGGTAACTTGAATCGGTAGGCTTGAGACCCATCCCTTTTGATGTTTTATTCACCAAATCTCTAGCTAATCCTTTTGTTAATGGATCGGCTAAATTTTGACTTGATCTCACAAAACCTATAGTAATAATACCATTTGTAATTAAGTCCTTCAAATAACTGTGTCTAAGTCCAATATGTCTAGACTTTCCATTGTACACATGGCTATAAGCCCTTGACATTGTAGCTTCACTATCATAGTGTATGTATAACGGTGCAATAGGTTTTGGCCACAATGGTATTTCATATAATAAATCTTGTAACCATTCTACTTCTTCGCATACTGAAGCTAAGGCTACGAACTCAGCAGCCATGATGGAATCCGTTATGCATGTTTGTTTCTTTGAACCCCATGAAATTGCACCACCTCCAAGCATAAATATCCACCCACTTGTTGATGCATGATCTTCGCTATCCATATTCCAACTTGCATCAGAATATCCTTCTAATACTAAAGGATATCCCCCATAACTTATACCGTAACTCATAGTTTTCTTTAGGTACTTCAGTATTCGTCTTACACCATGCCAATGCATGTTACTTGGATTGCTGGTGTACCTACTGAGTTTCCCAACCGCATAAGCTATGTCCGGCCTAGTACATGTCATTGCATACATAAGACATCCTATCACTTTGGCATATTCCAATTGTGATACTGGTTCTTCAACATTCTTTGTAAACTTCATGTTGGGGTCGTATGGAGTTGAGGCAGGTATACAATTAAAGTGATTAAACTTTAATAGTAGCTTTTCAATATAATGAGATTGAGAAAGTGTTATGCTTTCACCATCTCTTATTATTCATATTCCGAGAATAACATCTATCTCTCCCATGTCTTTCATGGCGAAACTTCTTGACAAGAATTGCTTTGTAGCTTCAACTTGTTCTAAGTTAGTTCCAAAGATTAATAAGTCATCTACATACAAACAAATTATGACACCTTGGTCACCATTGAACATGCTATAGACACACTTATCCAATCCGTTAATCTTATATCCATTAGCCAAAATAACTTCATCAAATTTTTTATGCCACTGCTTAGGTGCTCGTTTTAGTCCGTACAAAGACTTTACAAGTTTACGCACCTTATTTTCTTGTCCGGGGACAATAAATCCTTCTGGTTGTTCTATATACACTTCTTCATCTAACTCACCATTCAAGAATGCTGTTTTTACATCCATTTGATAAATTACCAACTTGTGTATAGATGCTAATGCGATCAATACTCTAGTGGTAGCTATTCTTGCAACTGGAGAATACATATCAAAATAATCAATACTTTGTTTTTGAGTAAAGCCTTTTGCTACCAATCTTGCCTTGAATTTATCTATGGTACCGTCCACCTTCATTTTCTTTTTGAAAATCCACTTACATCCAATTGTCTTAGAACCAAGTGGGAGGTCAACCAGTTTCCAAGTTTTGTTTCCCATGATGGAGTCCATTTCATCATTGATCCAAAAGGCTGCATCATGAGACTTCATAGCTTCATCAAACGTTCTCGAGTCCATTTCAGTATTGAAGCAATAAGAAATTTTCCTACTAACAACTTCTCTAGTTCCTTCCACTAAAAACATAAAAAAGTCTAGTCCATAGGTCTTTGTTTTTCTTGGTCTTTTGCTTCTACGAAGTTCAATGACCTTTTTCTCATTCTCATTTTCCATAACTGCCTTTCTTTTATCATTATTACTATTTGTTTGGTCATCTTTTTCTGGAACATTATCTTTCATCCTTGAAATGGATTTGAACCTATGTTCGTCAAAGATAACATCTCTAGATTCAATCACAGTATTCACTGAAACTGATCTATTAGGTTCGATTACCATGAACCTATATGCTTTGCTATTTTGTGCATATCCTGCACTCAAGTCCTCTTTCACCTAACGTTTTATGTTTAGGCTCAGGAACTCTCACTATAGCTCGGCATCCCCAAATTCTAAAATAACTTAGATTTGGTTTCCTTTTGTTCCAAATTCATATGGAGTAGTGTTGCCCCTTTTATTAGGTACCCGATTGAGTATATGACATGCAGTAAGCAATGCCTCACCCCAAAACCCTTGACTTAAACCAGAATTGGAAAGTAAAGCATTGACCATCTCAGTTAATAGTCGATTTTACATTCTGCCACACCATTTTGTTGTGGTGTGTATGGTGCAGTTGTTTCATGTACAATACCAGTGGATTTAAAATATTGTGGATCATAGTATTCTCCACCTCTATCTGTCCTTAGTCGTTTTATGACTGTTTCACAATGAAGTTCAACCTCGACTTTGTACACATTAAATTTCTCCATTATTTCATCTTTGTAATTTAACAAATATACATAGCAATATCTCGAGAAATCATCAATGAAAGTAACATAGTATTTCTTTCCACCTATACTAGGGGTGCTATGAAAATCACAGACATCGCTATGTATTAACTCTAGTATGCTTGTTGTCCTCTCAATTTTAGGAAATGGTTTTCTTGTTATTTTTGTGAGCATACAAGTATTACATTTTTCATGATTCTTGTAAAAGTAAGGTAACAAATCTAACCTAACCATATCATGCAATCTTCTAAAATTCACATTTCCAAGTCTTTGATGCCATAAAAATTCAAGCTCAACCATATAAATAGAAATAGCATTCTTATTATTGGTAATCAAAGATACATTAAGTTTGAACATACCCTCACAAAGATATCCCTTTCCTACAAACATACCCCCCTTTGATAGTACAAAATTATTAGCCTAAAAAACAAATTTAAATCCAAACTTATTCAGTAAACTACCCGATACAAGGTTCTTCCTAACTTCTAGTACATAAAATACATTTGAAAGCAATATTTTCTTTCCAGAAGTGAACTCCAACTCCACATTTTCGACTCCCATGACATGAGTCGTGGAGGAGTTTCCCATGAACAACTTTGTGCCATCTATCACAGGCTCCAAAGTCTTGAAGAATTCCTTGTTCTTGCAGACATGTCTTGTGGCACCGAGTCTATCCACCATGTTGAATCATCATCTAGCATGTTAATCTCAGAAATGACAGCAATTAAGTCTTCATTTCCAGCATTAGAATTTCCTTTCTCTTTTTTCTTTTTGAAGAAACAATAGTCCTTCTTGAAGTGCCCTAGCTTACCACAGTAGAAGCAATTGCCTTTAGTTTTTTTTCTTGCTTTTCTGCTCACCACCTGATTGATTTGGCCTTTTATTGTTGTTCTTAGAAGAGTTTTTCTCTTCTATCATATGCACCTTTGAATCTGGAACTTTTGATTCCTTTTTGGTTCATCTCGCATACGAAATTCTTGTTCAACTCGCAAATATTTTGCCAAATCATCAAAAGACATATCTTCCCTTTTGTATTTGAGACTTCTTTTGAAATCTCTCCATGAAGGTGGTAGTTTGTCAATCACAATAGATACAATTATAGTTTCATCCATATTCATTTCATGCATCTTAAAGTGATTTAAAATCCTTTCTAGTTCATGCAATTGTTCCATGACAGGTCTATCATCATCCATTTTATAAGAATTAAAACGAGAAACAAGAAACTTCTTACTTGTAGCGTCTTCTTGCATATATTTCATCTGGAGTTTCTCCCATAATTCATTTGCTGTTGGAACTCCTTGATAGATGTCAAACAATGAATCAGACATGGCATTAAGAATATGTCCTCGACATATCTCATCATCATGGTCAAACTTCTGCCTTCTTCTCATTTCATTTATGGTCTCATTCTCTTGCTCTTCTGGCCTTGGTGTGTTCAACACATATACCACTTGTAAAGTTAACAACAAGAAATGAACCATCTTCTGCCATCTGAGAAAATTTCATCGATCAAACCTTTCTAGTTTCACAAAATTAGTAACCAAATCCCTCAAATTAAAAGCCATTGTTGTAATCAAAATATTCCTTTAGATTGTTAGAACCAAGGAATATGTTACTGACTTCAAGGCGTGTATCGAATGCCACTTTCCTAAAGGAATATTTCGCCCCTAATCCGTGCAAAAAGTTTCTTGTGAAAAACCTTTAGGATACAATGAAGTTCCTAGTTTGTGTCTTTTGCACTTAACAAAAACTAGTCTAAAAGTAATCTGTTGTGTTTATTTTCAGATCTGAAATTTATGTTAAAGTTAGTTCTTTCCTGCAGTAAAAAACTACTTTATATAGGACCAAGGAGGGAAAGTTAATTATGAATAGTTGTGACTCTTAAATTTGAAAGATTTTCAAAATGATGTTGTTTCAAACATAACTTTTTAAATTTAAAATTCTAAAATTTTAAAAATGTTTCAACACTATCAAATATGATAATAATGTCTTAAAATTGAACGTATAGCAAAAAATATTATATTGAAAACAAAGTTTCACCAAGGATTTTAGGAAGCCATGGTAACTCGGCATCTTTACATTATTATTATTATTATTTTTGTCTGGACTAGGTTATAAATGTTATGCCCCAAACCCTAGGGTAAGACTGGTGTTATATATATAAAAATAATAATTACTTAGACCTCTTTTCTATTAGAACAAAATAATTAACTAAAATTATTAATTATTTATACCTACAACATCCACTTATAAACCATACACTACACTGTCTTCCATCCATGTGGGATATCACAATAAATCACTAACAAAAGTCATGATTTTCATTGGCTAATTAATTTCGTGATGATTGCCCTCATGATCCAACGTCACATTTTCTACCAATTGAATACAATCCCCTAATTCCAGTAATGCTAGAAAGAGGACTTATGCCGAGAGAAGAACCATGGCACTCGTCATGCCTGTTGCTCGTTCACCATCTCTTCTCTCCTGCGATCACCTATAAGAGTGCGAGTGTTTGCTCAAATTAGTAAGTGTTGAAGATAGAAGAAACACTCTCGACTTATAGTGGATGATGATGCAACTAAAATGGAATTAGAGGGTACTAGTTCAAAATATGCAATATACAATCATTACCTCCATGGCGATTCCTGATGCCATTGTATTTACCCTTAATTTTATTCATCTCTATGACAACATCTTTCATGCTCATCCTCTCTCTTGGTGATTCCATGGAACAGGATACTCCAATTCTGAATATTGCAGTCATACACTCCACAATTTTCTCGATCTCTACGGCTCTTCTTTCTGTGTTGTCTGAATTATTGCCAATACCTTCAGCGTTTGATAGTATTGAAGGTTCCACAATCTCCGTTACGCACTCTGGTAAAGCCATCTTAACATGTTGATGAAGTTGCAGACTGTTTTTGAATGTATCATCAGAAGGTCTCTTACCAGTAAATATCTCGAGCAACATAATTCCAAAACTGTATATATCTCCTTATAGAGATAGCCTCTCACCCATACCATATTCTGGACAAATAAGTAACAGATCGTGTAAGCTACCACAATTTACATCTCAACAAATTAGGAACCAAGAAACTCTTAGGATAACAAGTTTTCACAGGAAAAGAATAGAAATAGAATAGGAGCAAATTAATATAAATATATTAAGAGAGAGATGTTTGAATACCTGGAGCCACATAACCAACTGTCCCCTTAAGGCTAGTTGAACACATTGGATTTTGAGAAGAGTTTTCATTTAAATGATTAGATAAAACTCTTGCTAGCCCGAAATCTCCAACATGTGCAGTCATTTCATGATCAAGTAGAATATTACTCAGTTTTAGATCACCATGGACAACTGGGGTTCCGCATTGATGGTGAAGATACACAAGGGCATAAGCTATATCAGTTGCTATGCTTAATCTTTGAGTAAGACTCAAATT
This sequence comes from Ehretia macrophylla, assembly GCA_037974665.1. NCBI lineage: Eukaryota > Viridiplantae > Streptophyta > Magnoliopsida > Boraginales > Ehretiaceae > Ehretia > Ehretia macrophylla. Next base: position 32,745,465 of record CM075782.1, read on the forward strand.
CTGAAGGATGAGTTGTGAGTTTTCACTATGGTGCAACCACTCCTCTAAACTTCCATTTGGCATAAACTCGAAAACCAGAGCCTTAAAGTCATCTCCTTTGAAGTCAATGCTTGAGCAGGCAGTGATAATCTTGAGTAGATTCCGATGACGAATGTTTCTCAGTGCATTGCATTCTGCCATGAAACTCTTGGTAGCTCCTTTTTGTGTAAGATTCAGAACTTTCACCGCCACAATCATTTCTCCATTACCGAGGATTCCTTTATATACGGAACCATAACTCCCTCGACCAATCAAATTGGAAGATGAAAATTTGCTTGTTGCTTGAGAAAGTTCAGCATACGAAACCTTTGGAAAATGTTCGTCAAACAAGTCCTTGGAAGAAGATTTAGCTCTTGTTTTTCTCCTCCACATGAAACCAAGATAAAGACTTGCTAATAAGATTGAACATGAAATGGCTACTGGGATAGCTATTTTGAGAACCAGAGAAACTCCTTTTCTATTTGGCACATCTACTTGACAAGCAGGAAGTCCCAAACTCTTCAATCCTCGACAAACGTTTTTGTTTCCAACAATCGAAAATGCACTTTGATTTCTGAAGATCCCTTAATGTGGTACCTCTCCTTCAAGATTATTGTACGATAAGCTCAAATATCATAGAAGAGTAAAGTTTTGTAGGTATGTTGGAATTACCCCTGATAAGTTATTTTTTGAAAGTTCAATGGTATTAAGGTTTATTAGGTTGCTCAAAGTTGAAGGAATGCTTCCTTCAAATGAATTATCCCCCAAATTAAGTTGCTCTAACATTACACAACGACCAATTGAACTAGGAATTTCTCGCGACAGCATATTTCCAGAAATATCCAATTTCACGAGTTTGCTCATGTTACCTACCTCCGAAGGCAGTACTCCTGTCAGAAAATTCTGAGGTAAGCCAAAAGATAGAGTAATTGAAGATAGACTTAGAATTTCCCTTGGTATAGCGCCGGTGAATTTATTCCTACAGAGCTGAAGTAGCTCTAGTTGTTGACAATATCCTAAGCTAGGAGGAATATTTCCTTCCAAACCATTCGTGTGTAAGTCTAGCTGAAGCAGTTGTGTCATGTTTCCGATTGAGGATGGAATGGCTCCATAAATTCTATTCTCGTACAGGGAAATTTGACCCAAGGTTTTAAGTTTGCTAATTTCTGTTGGAATTTTACCTCTGATCATGTTTTCAGAAATCTGAAAATATTGCAGACCAACAAGGGCCTCAATTCCTTCAGGAATGGTACCCGATATTTGGTTTGATCCTGCTGATAGCACCTCCAGTGCATCTGAAAAATTGGCAATTGAACTTGGTAGCTTACCCCTAAACATGTTAAACTCAATATCCAACATTTGAAGTTTGCTGCAATTAGTGAGCGAAGTTATTAGGAAACCGAGTTCTTCATCGTCCTCATTTTCCAAGTAGTTCTCTCCAAGAAACAAAGTGCTAAGATCTTTCAAGCTTCCAAGATTCGGAGGCACCGTACCTGTGAAACTGTTATTAGCAAATGCTAGTTCTACAAGTCCTGAAGCATTGGATAACGAATTCGGAAGATTTCCACTAAAATAATTTTTCCCGACATATAGCCCCAATAGATTAGAAAGAGTGGATCCGACATCTGAAGGGATGCTTCCATGGAGATTGTTCGCCGCAATACCAAGATATTTGAGTGCAGAAAGGTTGTAGATTGAGGGAGGAACTGTCCCTGATATGTAATTGTCACCTATTTGCAGAAACGTCAAATTCTCGAGTCTACCAAGCTCACTTGGGATGGTTCCCGGAAAATTGTTAACTCCCACGGATAACCGCACGAGGGAGGTGGCGTTCCCAAGCCAGGTTGGGATGCTTCCCGTCAGATTATTTGAAAAGAGAGAGAATTCACGGAGATTATTCTTTCTTACGAGATAGTTGAGTTCAAATGGTATTTCACCAACAAGTTGGTTGTAGTTCAAGTTAATGACTTGCAAATTTGAACAATTGAACAATTGCAAATTTGAGCCAAAGATATCTGAGTTGGAATAAGCGTCCGATTTCTTGGGGAACTTCACCTCAGAAAAAGTTTTTCGTCAGATTGATCTCGCTTAGAAAGCTGAGATTTCCTATGTGGGGTGGTAGCGTACCACCCAATTTCTTGCCTTGCAAATTCAAGACTGTAACTCTTTCAGGGTATCGATCACTGTACGAAACACCTTGCCAGTTACAGAAATGAACAGATTCATTCTAGGAGCTCATGTATCGAGTGGATCTTGAGTTATTCTTTCCCTGAATGCAAGCAATGCTTGCCTATCAGTTTCATTTCCGATAGAGGACACAACTATCATGGAGGATTTGCAAGAGAATAGAGACATGAAAAAGAGAAAATAAAGGAGAATAGAATAGGATTGACAGTTGGGAAACAGTTCCATAATAATGGAGCTGGAAGATTGAAGTATTGGTTATGACGTTGTAACACAATTAGACGGGATGAGTGGGGAGGGCAATATCTGGTGTCGTGTTGGCTATATGGGAACCAAAAAAGACAAAAAAAAAAAAAAAAAAAGAAAAAAAGAAAAAAGAAAGCTTTCAAACTTGAGAGTGACTACCTAATTGTGAAAAAAAATAAAATAAAATAAACAAAGTTTTCAAACGTGAGCAAACACTATCTTCTCCAATAAAGTCAAGTTCTCCCTTGAAGATGTTTCTGTGTGTTAATTAATACTTCTGAATCTTTTTGTTTTTATCTAACATTTCTACAGTACTTCTATTTCAATGGTTATTAAGTAATCCCTCCGTTACTGCCCTATTGCATGATTAGTTGAATCGATCCTCTATCTCTTTATCACGTCTCTCTATCAATATTGACTATCTATATAAGTTCCTTGACTTCAAACTGTACTGTTTCATATTAATATTGATTTAGTGTATTCTTTGTTTGTTATTGGCGTTGTCCATTCCTGCAGTGATTGATTTGTACTCTTTGACCATTAATTATTGTGATTTTCATCCTTTGGGAAAATTCCACAAATAATTTCTATTGTTAATTTCATATTTATTGTTCAAAATTAATCAATTTAGTCCCTATTATTTTTCTGAAAATTTTAAATTTGTCTCTATTGTTTAAAATTGTCCAATTTAGTATTATTTTTTAAAAAACAAAATCAATTTAGTCCCTATTATTTTCTAAAAAAATTCAATTTAGTCCCTGCATGTGGCCCCTATTTGGGGACCAAATTTAAATTTTTTTAAAAATAATAGGGACTAAATTGAATACTTTTGAACAATAAGGGCAAATTTAATTTTTTTAAAAAAATAATTGAATTAAATTGACTAATTTTAAATAATAAGGATGCATTTAAAATTTTAGAAAAATAATAAATACTATTTGTGACATTTTCCCTTCATCCTTTCTTATCGATTATTTCATTTTGGGATGAGTTCGAGTAAGCCTTTTATCCGCTCACAATTAGTATTCCGCTTGCTTTCTTTACAGATAGAACATAGTAAGTATGTCCTCTTTGGGAGGGGTAGTGAAACCCAGGCATGACAATTTGGAGTAGAAAACCTATTTAATTTTAGTCCCCATTAGCGTTGGACATGAATGATTATTTTAGTCCCCAATTGTTGTTCCTTAATTGTAAATTGGATAGTCTATCTTCCCTGTTTTGTCCTACCCTAGCGGTGGGTTCTTGTTCTCTTCCAAATGGATGGCTCTGCCAATTTTAGTAGAATTCACTCGTGCTTTTGTTAGAGATCATAATATGAGTTTGAATAAAATGCACCATACACCCCTATATTTTTATAAAGTTACATTATAAATCTTATATTTTCAAAAGTCGCATATAAATCTTGTGTTATCAAAAATGTTGCATATTCCCCCCTACCGTATATTTTTTTGTCAATTTTAACGTTTGATGAAATACACGCGTCTATGATGCAAATATGACATTTATCAGGATGTAAAACATTTGAATAAAGTCAGAAATACCCTATTTCTTAAGCATATTACAAAATGAAGAATGTTGTAAATATCTCATCTGATATTAAAAATATTACAAATACCCCCTTCAGATATTAAAAATATTGCAAATATACCATCCGACTAATTTATTTTCACAGGAAACTCAACGAAAGGTTGAAGCAAAATTTTTATTTAGTATCATTCTTTATGCCCAACTTAAGAATGAGAGTTTGGTACAATAAACAACAAAATATAAAACTTCACTTTGAAATAGACCAAAAAAATATGCCAAAAATAAAGAATTAGAAAAATCACACTCATTTCGAGATTAAGCAACTATCATACATTTACATTGAATCACATTCTTCTACTAGCATAATACACATTCAAATCGATGTAGAATTAGGCTTTTTCGAGTGTTTTTTCTATTTCTTTCTCTAGGGTTTTAGAAAGGAAGAGTTTAGAGTTGGTAAAGTTATTTTGCAAATGGTGAAAGAAGTTTAAATGAGGGTAATTTCATCGTTTAACAACACTAACTATCGGAGTTAAACAAAACTTAACTTTGAGGTGTGTATGCAACATTTTTCATAACACAGGTTCTATAACGTTACTTTTTAAAACACAAAATTTATGATGCAACTTTATAAAAACATAGAAGGGTATGGTGCATTTTACTTTATTTAATATAATTGAAGTCTATCATTTTTAGAATTTTTTTTTCCTGCACTAAACGTGAATGCTAAAGAAAACGCTCTATCAAATGGATGGTGAGGTATTTTATAATGTCTTGAAGTCAGATTGATCATTAAAATGCAATAGTATAGCCAATTGTGGATAGACTTACCTTCAATTGCTTATCGCAATTTTAACATTGAAATTTTATGTAAGCCATTATCTAATTTGCACAAATGTTGTTTGAGTAAAATGCATTATACCCCCTTATGTTTTTATAAAGTTGAGTCATAAATCCTGTGTTTTAAAAAGTAGCACCATAAACCTTGTGTTATTGAAAACATTGCAAATAACCCCTTGCCCTCAATTTTTCCATCAATTTTAACGTGAGTGTGATACACGCACTTATGATGCAAATATGAAACGTATTAAGCTGTAAAACACATGAAGAAGGACAAAAATACCATTTTATCAAAAGATTATATGACCAAAATACCCTTGATTTGTTCTTAACTTTTTCGTTTCTTTTTTTTTCTTTCACTCCCACCTCTGCCTAATCTCTCGCTAGTCGAGCTAAAAATCATATATGCAACAAACAACCCACCTCTGCCGAATCCTTCCACTTCTTCTCTAGACAATTTATTCTTTTCATCATTTTCTTCATTTTTTTATTTCATTTACAATTATCATTTTGGTGGTTTGCGTTTAGTTAGTAAGATTTGCAAACGAAAGTTGATATTTACATATTATGTAAACATATATATATGGGTATATATGTATATATATATATATGTATATATATATACATATATATATATATGTATATACATATATATATATATATATATATATGTATATACATATATATATATATGTATAAGCTTATCTTTAGTTAAAACTATCACTTAATTTTTAATCTTACATAATGAAGAGTTGGTGTTTCCTTTTAGAATTATTAGTCTTAAAATGTGGAGAAAAAGGTCAAAAAATGTCAATTGTGCATATAGAAGTGATACAAATGATGGTGCTGGTCCATTGCAAGGAGGAGATGGAGAATGGAGGTGATGAGTTGCAGAGTTTTTTTCCACGGGAAATATATTATTTTCTTGAGTAAAATGCATCATACCCCCTTGTGTTTTTACAAAGTTGCATCATAAACCCTGTGTTTTAAAAAGTCGCGCTATAAACCCTGTGTTATGAAAAACGTTGCATACACGCTCCAAACTCAAATTCTGTTTAACTCTGTTAGTTAGCCTTATAAAAAGACAAAATTGTCCTCGTTTAAAGATAAATCCGTCAAAGGGGGTATTTGCAACTTTTTTGATATCAGAAGGGGGTATTTATCACTTTTTTAATATTAGAATGAGGTATTTACAACATTTTTTATTTTGCAATATCAGAACCATGAGCTAATCTACCATCTAAGGAGATTTACAACCTTTACTAATAAATATCATTTAATTAAAAGAATAAAAAAACGTATAGCTTATATAACAGAACATTGATATCCACCATAAAAAATATAAATCTTATGCTTGAAGTTCAAAGTCATATTGCAACTAGCAATAATCGTACCTTCACTTGGAATCACGTTCTTCTACAAGTAGATTAAAATCTTTAAATCAATGCAAAATCAACTTTAAATCGAAGGAAAATTACTTTGAAATAGTTTTTCTCTCTAAGATTGTCAATTTTTTTTAATTTTTTTATCTTTGAAGGGGCAATTTACATCTTTATAAAAAAACATAGGAGCAATTAAAAACTTTATAAAAAACACAAGGGGCAATTTACAACCTTATCGAAAACACAATAGGCCATTTACAACCTTATCGAAAACACAAGGGGCAATTTACAACCTTATCGAAAACACAATAGGCCATTTACAACCTTATCGAAAACACAAGGGGCAATTAGCAACTAATGTTAAAAAGGGTATTTTCATCCTTCTGCATGTGTTTTAAAGCTTGATAAATGTTATACTTGCATTTCAAGCGTGTGTATTACACTCACGTTAAAATTGACAGAAAGATAGACGGCGGGGGGTTATATGCAACGTTTTTCATAACACAGGGTTTATAACGTGACTTTTTAAAACACAGGGTTTATGATGCAACTTTGTGAAAACACAGGGGGATATGGTGCATTTTACTCTATTTTCTTTGCTAAGAAAGAAATAATAGCAAGGCTCAAGTGGTTAACCCATCAATTTGCTATTAGAAGATTGAGAGTTCAAACCTTTTAGATCTGGTGTTTAGCTTTTATTTTTTCTCATGAACATCTAGTGTCATGTGTCGCCATTTAATTGGCAATGTCATGTGTCGCCATTTAATTGGAGTAGATGGATAGAACTGCCACTAGTCGCCACACATTGAATAAAGAAAGAAGGATGATAAAAATGAAAAATAAAAAAGTAAAATTGAGATAGTCACCACACATTGAATAAAGAAAGAAAGATGATAAAAATGAAAAATAAAAAAGTGAAATTGAGAAAAGAAAGATATATAAATGATAATATGGCCATTTTAGACTTGTTGTTAACGGACATTAACAGAATTAAAGATTGGAGAGAGTGTGCAACATTCGGTGTAACACAACAGATTATTTGTGACTTTTTATTGTGCAACTTTTGTCTAATATAAGGGTGTGTGATGCATTTTACTCAATGTTGTTCCCTAATTGTAAGTTGGCTAGTCTTTCTTCCCTGTTTTGTCCTACCCTTATGGTAGGTTATTGTTCCCTTCAAAATGGATGGCTCTACCAATTTTAGTAGAACTCATGCTTTTGTTAGAGATCATAATATGAGTTTTCTTATTCATATTGATTAGTCTTATATTATTCAACCTGTTATATGCTCGATTCAGTTCGACATATGAATTGTTACGCCTATCTTCAAATGCATTTCCTTTTATTGATTATATTTGCTTTGCAGCTAAACAAATTTTTATTCTTCCATTTCATATTTGAACTTATTAATCAGCAATCGAATTCAAGTCCTTGTATAAATATATATTAAAGAAAATTATATATGAAATCTTGGTACTGCATGACTAATTCAAAAGAGAGATCTGTCTTACTACCAGTCTCATTCTTGCCTGCACAGGTATTGTGCTAATCTTTGCCTTTACTTGTCAAAATATAAATCCGTTTTGCTTCCTTTTGGTCAATATGATTTAGTTCCAGCCATGTCTAAATGAACATTTCTATATTACCATATGGTTTTGAATATTCACCATCGTTCTTTGTTAGTATTTGATATCACTTATGCGATTCGTGTGATGGGTTATGAACCCCTTTTGTTGAGTGCTTTGATTTTCCTTCTACATATATAGCCTAATAGTATGATCATGTATTATACTACACACGCTAAGTGTAACTCCAGTTATCCCTTAATGCTTAATTCTCCCTTCAATTGCTCAAATATCTCTTGGGTACATTCAGTTTTTTTTTTATATATATTTTTTTAATGATTTCATAATAGGATAATTTATAGAAATGATCCTGGATTTTTGTATTTTTTGACATTTAAGTCCACTATCTTTCATTTTGGACAAAATAGTCATTTTTGTTTCATTTTTGTGACAATTGTTAGTTATGGGAGTAAAATCTGTCGAAAAAATAATGTTAGTGAGCACGTGAATGGTACGTGGCCATAAAATTCACAAATCTTCAAGAACAAAATTGTCACATAGTAAAATATAAACATTTTAAAGTTTATATATTTTGCAGCCACGTGCCATTTACGTGCTCACTAACGTTATTTTTTGATAGATTTTGCTCCAAGTACTAATGATTGTCATCAAAATAAAAGATGAAGGACCATTTTGTCCAAAATAAAAGATAAGAAATTTAAATGTCAAAAAAGGCAAAAATGTGGAACCATTTCGATAAATTACCCTTCATAATAATTTTTTTTTTATATCACCGTGAATGCTATCTACATCAATCTTTTGCTTAATCCGATTCGTGGTTGAATGTGCTCCAATGAGTTTTATCTTTTAATTCTTTACATTGAGGTCACCTAAAAGACAATATTTAATCGGCTTCCCACTTGAGCTACTATTTCCTTAATTATAAAGTTGATTTTGTTGTTACATTTGTACAATCCACAATCTAAGGTGGCCTGCGTTTGTTTATATTCAAAGAAAAATGCTTTCACACTCATCTCTTTCAAATGCCCATATACAATTCATTCAATTATGGCTTCGAAATTTGCCAAAAGTTCTATCTTTGTGAACCATAAATTATTTTGGAAACCCACAAAAAATGCATTTTTTAATTTGTAGTGCCTTATTTTGCCATCTTAATTATTTTGCTTCGGAATCCGGTCAACATAGCAATATTTCTTGATCTTTCAGTTGTCGTTAACAACTCCTTGAAGCGAATTTGTGCCTGTACATGTTTCATTGATTTGTGAACATTATTATTATTATTATTTGATATGCGTATAGGATCTGACTCGCCATCTTGACCCAAACCAATTTGGTGAGTGCATATTCTCATGACTCACATACAAGACAAATAAATTAATCCCTTAAAAGGAAAAGGATCCTACATGTGGGGGACACCAATGCCTATTTAAGACATGTCTACCATTAGTATAAATAGACCATAAATGCACCAAAGAAGGTAAGACATTTATTATCCACTTTCCTTTCAACTATCGTCTATCAACAAATATTTTAGTTCAAACCATTTAACTGACTTGATCATCGAATGAAGTCCCCAGAATATAACCCAAGTGATTTATTTCCATTGTTTTGCAGGTTTGAGTTTGGGACTATCAGGTTAACAACCTTAACATTATTAATTTCATTTTTGTTTTTCCCGATTGGACAACAATTCTACTCCACCCGTGAAACTATATGTATCACATTTCCAATTTTATTCCTTTTAAGATTCTGCGTGTATAACTTGACATTAACATCACCTTGAATCAAAAAAGTTTCGGAACCGAAGGATGTAACCACCCAAGACTTGAGCCTTATTCTTGTCTAATTAAAATATATATATATATATATATATATATATATATATATATATATATATTTGACTTTAAAGATTCCTAAGATTATGGCTAAGGCATGACAATAACTCATAAGTAGTGGTTATAAATGTGGGATTATGATCCTCTCCTAACTAGAAGTTATTCTAACTTTCTAACATTGTATTATAACTATTCATTTGAATTTCAAATTATAAACATTAGAGAAAAAATACTTTTGCTAAGTATATAAATGGCTAAGATGCAGTATTAGAAAGTTAAAACAAACTTCTAGTTAAGAAGGATCCAAATTGGAGTGCCTAAATATCTGGTATACCATTGGCCTCTCTATATTCTAATTAGGGTAAATGTCTAGTTTAGTCCATTATGTTTGGTGTAAATGACACTTTCATCCATTATCTTTCAAAATGAAATTTTTAGTCCATTATTTTTTGTGTAAATGACACTTTCATCAATTATCTTTCGAAATGAACCTTTTAGTTCAATATGTTTTACATAAGTAACGTTGCTAGTCCAATTTCAAAACATATTAGAGGAAACATATTGGACTAATGGCGTCATTGATGTGAAACATATTGGACTAAAAGGCTCATTTCGAAAGATAATTGATGAAAGTGTCATTTACACCAAAGATAATGGACTAAAATGTTCATTTTGAAAGATAATGGATGAAAGTGTCATTTACACCAAACATAATGGACTAAACTAGACCTTTACCCTTCTAATTAATTTCAATTGAATTGACCAGTGATCGTTTTTAGTAAAGCTCACTTTGATAATCAGAGACTAACTTTGTTAAATAGTATTTCTTGGTCTCTTATGAAAAACTTGTCATATAAAAAGTATCTAATTTTTTTTATATATTTTCTACTAATCATCTTTATAAGGTTAATTATACTTAATATTTTATTATTGTTCATTTTTGTTGTGAGTCCTGTTATTCTAATAATTTCGTAAGGAAGAACATTCTTGGATGCACTGCTTGTGCATAACCAAAATCTTTAAATGATTAAAAGCTCTAGAATTGATACTTTTATTTCGTTTTATCGATTCAAGGCCTCTCTCTACTCTTCTCATCATCTTCTTCTTCTCTGCTTTCCTTCAAGAGTTCCTAACACTCAACAAAATTGGCTAATTTTCTTTCTGTAATTCTGCTACCTAATGTCAATCAATATGAAATCTCTCATTGTTGTCGAGATTTGTTAAGTTTTACTATTATTATTGAGCATCCATCTCAGTATCCTACCTTTTGTTTTTGATTCAAGGGAGGATTAAGGTCGTACAACAAATATTATAGATATAACCAGAGAGATACGAAATCACAACCTCTTGCAAACACTGCGAATAGCTTTCATCTTCATAACAAGCAATCCATTTAAATCACTGCAATTCTCTGGAAGATCATATAAATACTTTGATAAAAGAAGTACATTTTGAGGGTATATTGACCACTGCAGCAAGCAATCCATTTAAATCACTGACCATTGTTATGTTGAGCAGAATCAATTCTCAACTCCATAACAAGCGCTCTTAGGAGTATCTCAATGCATTGAAAAGCAAGGCCATAATATCATAGGAGCTTTTAATGATTAAAATTTTGTAGATAATTATGGTCCTTACAAGAAGTGAATAGATTCGTTGCATATTATAGGACTCTCACAAGGCTATATAAAACCACAAATGAAATAAAAAGAGCATGAAAAATTACAAATTATTAAAATTGTCGCACCCCAAGTACTTAAAAGGTAACTCCAAATAAAATGTTGACAAAACGATTTCCAAACTCGATAATCTAACATAATGAAGAAACGTAAAACAATCACAGCGTTTCATCATTGCAAATCTTATTCTCAATGGTGGTCTTGGAAGGATTCGCTAACCCCACTCGCTAGTGTTTGCTACTTACTCATTATTATATGAAAAAAAGGAAACAATCAAAGGGGTGAACGAATCGAAAGCTCAGTAAATACTAGTCTTCCAAAAAAGAAAATTATATGTATGAATGATCAAGGCAAGACACAATAGCTAATATATGGACAAGTGATCACAAAACATTTCTAAGATATAAGAGTAAATGGTCTCTCAACTATAAGGTGGAGGACCAATTGATCCCAAAATTTTCCAAATAAATCTATTGGCCCTTAGACTTATTGTGTGACATCGTTTGTCCCTGTGTGACATCGTTAGTCCCTCGACCGAAATGCCGTAAAAAAGTTAATGGTTTACCCAAATTTTATTCAAAATTTGACAAAGTGTTGATCTTATGCCCAAACGTTAAATTTTGGATAATAATTGGAACGATGACTAACTGTGTTATATTATTATAAGTCCAGGGACTAAAAAGTTCATTTTGAAATATTGCGGATTAATGTGTCCTCCAAATTATACTTGAGGGACTATATAAATAGTTTACTGCGAAATAATTAATTATAGATATCGAATAAACACGACAAATCAAAATCAAGTGGTAAAAAAAAAAAATGGGAGCAAAGAAATATCATGTGAGATAAGTTGTGGCAATATTATAGCATATTTATTTTGATAATAACACGTTATGGGTAGAAGACCCCATAGGCATACACGTAAGGTATCACATCAAGATAGGGTGAGCATTCACTAAACACATCACATAAAATTCAAAGCTTATAGGATAAAAACTAATAGATTATTCTCAGCTTGCTAAAAGAGAACAAAATAGTGGGTTAACTATTCATGTACAGATATGAAAACAGGCTTCATGAGTTAATAACCCACCATTGATGGTGATAAAATAATGGATAGCAAAGAGGAATATTTAGTGAGAAAGGAAATGAATTTAACCAATAAAAACTAGATACATTATGTCAATTCAAAGCTTCCAGTAAAGAAATTATGAAGCCGTTACAAAGCTACAGTGGTCTGTGAGAAACTTAAAAGAAATTGGTACCCATCAAATGTTATAATAATATATTAAAATTGAAGGTATAATAAAGAATAGGTCTCTTAACTTTGACGAAAATGATAAATTGATTAATCCTAACTTTAAAAACGTGTCTTTTAGCCCTTTAAATTTACACAAAAAAAGGTATAGGGAGTGAACATATACATTAGGATAGTTTGTATAAAAAGGTATATCAATGTGCATGTGATGCCAAATTTCAAGTGATAAGTATGCATGATTTTATAATGTCTACCCACGAGTTCAAAGCTACTTCAAGTGCGGAATAAAAATGAAACTTCAACAAAGTTTTCTCAATTTTATGTCTTGTGCAATTCAGCATGATTCAAGAGTAGGTGGAAATAAACCAACAAAAATTTAAAAAATCCAAACAAAATACGACCTAAGAATTCTATTTAGCATAAAAACAAACATATGGCATGAATGATTTTGATATTCAACAATCAGTAGTGGCAAGATAACGATTATACAATCCCTAATTTCAATTATGCTAGAAAGAGGACTTACCACAAGAAGAAGAATCAAGGTGCTTGTCACACATATTGCTTGTTCACTATCTCTCCTCTCTCACGATAAGCTACATGAGTGCAAGTATTTGTTCAAATCAGCAAGTGTTGAAGATACCAAGATAAGATAGCCACAAATACACATTGTTTGCGTTTTGTTTGCAATTCTAATGAATCTAAATAATAATACAAAACAAAACACTCCCCCTGCCTACCCTATACCCCTCCCCCCCTCCTCCCCCTCCCCCCCCTACATGTTTTCAAAAATGTGGAGGAGTAAATAAGTTGAAAATTGTTAAGAGGTCCAAACCATTATGAGAGTTTAACATGTTTAAGATAAGGAACAATTACCTTTATTTCCATTCCTAATGCAAGTATATTTATCCTTAATTTTGTTCATTTCTTGCACAACGTCTTTCATGCTCATCCTCTCTCTTGGTGATTCCATTGAACAAGATACTCCAACTCTCAGTATTGCAGCCACACACTCCATAGTTGTTTCAACATTGTTTGAACCATTGGCCTCAACTTCAAAATCTAATAGCATTGAAGGTTCAAGAATTTCTCTGACGCGCTCTGGTAATGCAGTCTTAACATGTTGATGAAGATCCATATCGTTCTTGAATATATCATTTGTAGGTCTCCTACCTGTAAATATCTCCAGTAACATAATTCCAAAGCTGTATATATCTCCTTGTAGGGATAGCATTGCACCCATACCATATTCTGCACAAATAAGTTACACATTGTGTAAGATAACAAAATTAAAAATATCAACAAATTAGAAGTCCTTATTTGAACTTCTTTAGATATCTAACAATATAAACAAAAACAAAAACAAAAAACAAAAAAACAGAACTAGAAAAGTTATAAATCGATATAGTAATGAGAAATAGATATTTGGATACCTGGAGCCACATAACCAACTGTCCCTTTAACACCAGTTGAGCTCATTGGATTTTGGGAAGAGTTCTTATTTAAGTAATAAGATAAAACTCTTGCTAACCCAAAATCTCCGACATGTGCACTCATTTCATGATCAAGCAGAATATTACTCGGCTTTAAGTCACCATGAACGACTGGGGTTTCACAATGGTGGTGAAGGTACTCAAGCGCACAAGCTATATCAGTTGTTATGCTTAATCTTCGGGTAAGACTCAAATTCTCATGCCTGAGTTGTGAGTTTTCACTATGGTGCAACCACTCATGTAAACTTCCATTGGGCATAAACTCGAAAACTAGAGCCTTAAAGTCATCTCCTTTGAAGTCAATGCTTGAGCAAGCGGTGATACTCTTGAGCAGATTCCGATGACGAATGTTTCTCAATGCAATGCATTCCGCCATGAAACTTTTGGCAGCTCCTTTCTGCATAAGATTGAGCACTTTCACCGCCACAATCAATCCAACATTACTCATAATTCCTCTATATACGGAACCATGACTCCCTCGACCAATCAAATTGGAAGATGAAAATTTGTTTGTTGCTTGAGAAAGTTCAGCATACGAAACCTTTGGAAAATGTTCGTTAAACAATTCCTTGGAAGATGATTTAGCTCTTTTTTTTTCCTCTGCATGAAAGCAAGATAAAGACTTGCTAATAAGATTGAAATGGATATTGGGATAGCTATTTTTAGAACAAGAGAAACTCCTTTTCTTTTTGGCACATCAACTTGACAAGCAGGAAGTCCCAAACTCTTCAATCCCCCACAAAGTTTTCCATTTCCAACAATAGAAAATGCACTTTGATTTCTGAAGATCCCTTCTTGTGGTACTTCTCCTTCAAGATTATTGTACGATAAATCCAAGTATTGGAGCAAAGTAAAGTTTTGTAGGTATGCTGGAATGTGCCCTGATAAGTTATTTTTTGAAAGGTCAATGGCATTAAGGCTTTTTAGGTTGCTCAATGTTGATGGAATGTTTCCTTCAAATGAGTTATTCCCCAAAAAAAGTTGCTCCAACATTTCACAACGACCAATTGAATGAGGAATTTGTCCTGACAAGCTATTTCCAGAAATGTTCAACGTCACGAGTTTGTTCATGTTACCTACCTCCGGAGGCAGCCCTCCTGTCAGAAAATTATGGGATAACTTGAAAGAATGAATTGAAGTAAGACTTACAATTTCCTTTGGTATGGCGCCAGTGAGTTTATTCCCAGAGAGGGAAAGTTCCTGTTGTTGTTGACAATTTCCAAAGCTTGGAGGAATGTTGCCTTCCAAATCATTTGTTCCTAAATCGAGCTGAAGCAGTTGTGTCATGTTTCCGAATGAGGATGGAATGGCTCCAGAAACTCTATTGTGGTACAGTAAAATAGACCTCAAGTTTTTATGATTGCTAATTCCTGTTGGAATTTTACCTGTGATCATGTTTTCGAAAATCCAAAAATATTGCAGACCAACAAGGGCCTCAATTCCTTCAGGAATGATACCCGATATCTGGTTTGACCCTGCTAATAGCATTGTAAAAGCATCTGAAAAATTGGCAATTGAACTTGGTAGCTTACCCCTAAACATGTTATTCCCTATTACCAATCTTTGGAGTTTGCTGCAATTAGTAAGAGAAGTTAAGAAACTAAGTTCTTTACCATCCTCATTTTCCAGGTAGTTCGACCCAAGATACAACTTCATTAGATCTTTCAAGCTTCCAAGATTCAGAGGCACCGTACCTGTGAAGTTGTTAGACGCAAAGCTCAACTCTTCAAGTCTTGAAGCATTGGGTAATGACATTGGAAGTAACCCACCAAAATAATTCCCTCCCACATATAGTCCAAATAGATTAAAAAAAGTGGACCCGACATCTGAAGGGATTCTTCCATGTATTTTGTTCTCCCCAATATCAAGATACTGGAGTGAAGAAAGATTATAGATTGAGGGAGGAACTGTCCCTGATATGTAATTGCTACATATTTGCAGAAGTATCAAATTCTCGAGTCTGCCTAGCTCACTTGGGATGGTTCCCTGAAAATTGTTGTGTGCCAAGGACAACACCATGAGGGAGGTGGCATTCCCTAGCCAGGTTGGGATGCTTCCTGTCAGATTATTTTTCGAGACAAGCAATTGACGGAGATTCCCTCTTGATAGATAGCTGAGTTCAAATGGTATGTCACCAACAAGTTTGTTTTCGTTCAAGTCAATGTTTTGCAAATTTGAACAATTGGATAGACTGCTTGGAATTTCTCCTTGAAAAGCATTTTTTCTGAGACGGAGATATCTAATTCGGAATAAGCGTCCGATTTCTTGGGGAACTTCACCTCGGAAAAAGTTATCCGTCAGATTGATCTCCCTTAGAAAGCTGAGATTTCCTGCTATGTGGGGCGGTAGCGTACCAGCCAATTTCCTACCTCCCAAATTCAAGACTGTAACTCTTCCAGGGTGTCGCTCACTGCACGAAACACCTTGCCAATTACAGAAGTGAACAGAATCATTCCACGAGTTCATGATATTGAACGGATCTTCAGTTATCTTTTCTTTAAAGGCAAGTAATGCTAGTCTATCGGTTTCGTTTCCAGTGGAGGATGCATCAGTTATGGAGGATTTGCAAGAGAACAGAAACATGCCCAAGAGAAAATAAAGGAGAGTACAATAAGATTGCCGTAATCGTAACCAAAATTTGGGCAAAAGTTCCATAATACAGGCCGCAAGAGTAGATAGAGAGCTGTCTATATAGTTGAGCTTGGAAGAAAATTTCTACGGCTTGGAATTTTGAAGTATTAGATGAAATGCTCTATAAGAAAATTGAGCAGGAAAATGACGACGAATACTGGATTTAGCATGTAGCCATTCTAACAACATTGTGCTGTGAGGGGCACACGCACGCACATACATGAGGTGAAGCAATACATAGATTTACGTGGTTGAGTTACCTTTAACTTTTGATCTCAATTCTGGATAATCTAAAATTATAAATTATTTATTTGTGTTATCTATTCATCAATAGTAATTAATTTAAGTTCAATTTTAAAATTGATAATGAAACTACTGCGGAGGATTTGCAAGAGACTTAAAACTTTGGACAAGAGAAAATAAAGGAGAAATTGAATTATATTGACATGATTGTAACAAAATTTTGGGCAACAGTTCAATAGTACAGGGAGCAAGAGTAGATAGAAAACTGGAACCTATAGCTAATCTATTTTAAGGGTTTGGGACATTGAAGTGTTGATGTACTGCTTCCAAAGATAATTAAGCAGAAAAATGATAATGCAGAAACGGATTTAGCATGTAGCCGAAAAAGCTTATATACAGTCAAAATTTCTTGGTACAAGAATTTTTTTGGCCTTTGACAACACTTGCTACATATATGCAGCAAAGCAAGACATAGATTTACGTGGTTGAGTCACCTATTATCTTTTTAATTACTATTTATCAAAATAATAAAAGAAAATTATGCAAATGGTCCCTATTATCTTTCCACAAATTTTAAATTCGTCCTAATATTAAAAATTAGTTAATTTAGTCTATGCCGATTAAATCTAAAAGGGCCCCTATAAGTACACACGTAAGCTATCCTTAGCGAAGTATTTCTATCTCCAAAAATTATTCTACTTCAATTAGAATCTTCTTTCTGTTTTTTATAGAGGTAGTTTGAACTAGAAATTCGAGCCATAGCCCAGACAAATCTATAAACACACAGGAAACTGAATGCAGCGTGAGCATTATGTTAATGGTTATTTCTATAATTAGTGCGCCCATTTAAATTAAGGGATAAGACGTAATATAATATGGTTTGTTTCTATTAAAGTTTGTTGTTCTATAGTTGTCATACGCACGAAGCTCGTATTTGATTCCTGTACTGGATGTGTGTTGACCCTTTCGGAGGAAAAAGAAAAATTGATTTGCTTTCAAAGGAAAATGCTGGATTGCAACCAAATATCAGATCAAGAAATGCCACTTGCGATTCCTCAACGTTCAGCAGCTACTGGTTTGGCCTTTGGTACACGGTCTCTCGACATGCTATTTTCTCTTTCACCAGTTAATATTTTGTCTGCCATGCCGTGTTTTGGACTCAAATTAATTGTCCCTTGGTACACGCTCTCTCGACAAGCTATTGTCTTTGACCCAAAAAAAAAAAGACAAGCTATTGTCTTTCTTCAGCTAATATTTTGTCTGCCATGCCGTGTTTTGGACTCAAATTAATTGACTAGAAAAGTTGTTTTTCTTCTATGTTCAATGGAAAATTGAATCAACGTAGAAGAAAGGTCATCACCTAAAGTTCAGAGCTGAGTGCTTTAGACTATACTCTGTTTGAATTGAGGGAGGGAAGTTTAATAAAGGAGAGGAAAAGAGAGTATCATAAAGGATAGTAGAGAAGACGATTCAATTATGTTTGGATTGGATAATTTGAGGAAAGGAGAATATCATAAATGATGATGGGTGTCCTTTGTTTGGACTAGGAAGAAAATGAAAGGGAAAAATAAGTTTTATATGTAAAATGACTTTTATAACCTTTTTTTGTTTTTGTATATATCCTTTATTTTTTTATTCTTTTATTATCTTTATCTTCTTCCCATGTCATCATCTTCTTCATTCTTCTACTGCAGCTCATGTTAATACACCACTACCAGTCTGGAAAAAAGAAAATTACAAAACCAACATTCAAACACAAGCACCGTCAGACTCACCACCGACTTCTCTTATTTCCACCATTTCATCCAATTCCACCACCATAAACACACAAATGCATAGTACATATAGATACACAAAAATACTGAGAAAAGAAAGGAAGAAGATGAAGAAGAAATAAATAATGAGATCTATTGCTATTGAATGATGAAGGTAAGCTTGAAACTTATGTAAAAAATAGGGGATAAAATAGGTATTGCAAATAGTAAATAATACCTCCCTATATTTTACCTCAATTAGGGAGGAACGAAATTTGGGGCTTAGGAGGGGAAATGAGCATACATCCATTTCATCTCCCCTCCTAAACCTTTGAAAACAAACAAGGGGAAAGATTAGGTAGTCCTTTACCATCCATCCTCTTCCTCCCATTTCCTTCAATCCAAACAGACCCTATATGTTTACTTCTAGTGACGGAGCCAAACATCGAGAGTCAAGGTAGATACTATAGTGGCACAACGAGTAACCAAGAATTTGGAAATGCTCATGTATATATAAACTAATACTTAATTACGTACATTATATCAATTATAAAATGTAAGCATTAAAGGGCAAATTCAAGGCACATGTTTAGAGAGATGAGAGAGAAAATATCCATTCTCTCTTGATCCACCCCACTTACCTACCTTTGACACTATTGACCTCACCGTCCGCCACCTCTCTTCAGCTTTTTTTCATTCCAACCTTTGATCTTGTAACCCATACACTTACCAAATCCGTCCCCTAGCTCCTTGTGTGGTTTCTGTGGGTTCTCCATGGCCCGGAAGAACCTAGTACTTTTTCTAAGGTCTAGTCGAAGAGGACTGCCCCTACCTCGCAATCTCTTCCATCTGCTGCTTCGGATCGTCGAGGAGGGTGTCTTTCCATACCCATCTATTCCCCTGTTAGTTCTCCAGTAGCTCAATCTAAAGTTGATGTTGCAGCTTATTCGAGCTCCCCTCAAGTGCTACCTAGGTAGCTTTGGCTTTGTAGGTATTGTCGGAGCTTAATCTAAAGTTGATATTACAGCTCATTCGAGCTCCTCTCAAGTGCTACCTAGCTTTGGTTTTGTAGATGCTGTCAGACATGAAAGTGTAGTATGAGACTCTTCCCCAAGTAGAGGACTTTCATCCATTATTGTTAAGACAACTGAGGTTTCAACTTAAAACCAATTTGTGCCAAGTGGAGTAGCCTAAGATCTTATAAGGTGGTCTTAGAATTTTTAATTTTCCGATATGGAACAAGTGTTATATTCTAACACTCCCCCTCATATGTGACCTGATTTGATAGGGGTAACATGTGAAAGATTGAACACGCGTGGACCTTATTTTGATATGGTCACACTTGGAAGATTGAATACATATGGACCGAATTTTTTGAGATGGGTCACACATAAAAGATTGAACACACATGTGGTAGATAACACATGTGGAAGATTGAAGGTGCATGGACTATGAACACGCGAAAGATTGAAGACAAGTAGATTTGACTTAAGATGGGTTGCACGCGGATGAATATGACTGGACCAAGGGCCCAGCTCTAATACTATGTTAAGATAACTGAGGTTCTAACTTAAAACTAATTGGTGCCAAGTAGAGTAGCCCAGGATCTTATCAAATGGTCTTAGAGTTTCTGATTTTTCAATATGGGACAAGTGTTATATTTTAACAATTATCTACTCATCACTTACACTTTGACAGAGTGATAGGTAATGGCTCGTTTAAGTCTCACCAGAGTGAGGATAATTCTAGTGAGTTAGAGGATGGTATACCTAGTAAAACCACTACTTCAGTTACTAAGTCTTGGAAAAACCTGTTTGAAGGAGGTTATAAGGACACATTGCAGCTCACTTATACTAAACCGCAAGTTGAAGACGGTAAAATCATGGTTAAAGCCACAAATAATGTTATTGAAGATGGTATTGCTTATTGGAAGTCTTGCTCGGTGGGTACATTTCTGGGCCGTGGTCATCCGTTCTTCCTGATTAAGAAAATGGTGGATACTTAGTGTAAAAAATTGGTAATTTTGAGATAAAGGTGATGATGGGATTTATGTGTTTAGGTTTGAGGATGAATTTAAATATAACTTGGTCTTGGGTCAGTTCTGGCATGTAGGTAACAATCTACTTCTTCTCGGGTGATGGAAATCAGATACCTAATGAGAGAAGGTAAAATCGGAAATTGTTCCGATTTGGGTCCAGCTTAGGAAAGTTCCATCGGTTATATGGACTAGGAAGGATCTTAGCTAAATTTCTAGTGCTTTGGGCATCCCCTTACAAATGGATGCGGCGACTGAGGCTAAAACCTGACATAACTATACTAAGATCTATGTTGAAGTTGACTTAAGCAAAAAGTTACCCTTGACTATTTCATAGGATATTGGAGAGGGGAAGCGAGTAAATATGAAAGTTGAATATACTTGGAAACCTTTGTCTTGCAATGTGCGCAAGAACTTGGGTCACAATGTAGTAGGTGGAAAAACTCTCATGAGGAATAGATGGAGAAGGCTCTAGTCGTCACTGACAACCACTCTAACCACGAGGATTCTTACCAAGTTGATTAGGTTGCTTCGATGGAGTGACTTTTCAGCATAGTGGACCGATGTTTGCAGGAAGCCTAATCATGGAAACCTAGTGTCGAAGTCCCTTGGTTCTCACTAGAGACCTTACAAGTCCCCCTTACATACTCTTGCTAAGGATAAACATACTAATTCCTTTGCCAGTGCTGAATGAAAAGGATCCCCTAGTGCATGACATGCTTAATGAGCTCAACATAGGTGAGCTTGCCAAGGCTGAGGAAACAAGGACCCAGAACCCCCTGATCTTCAATGATTATTTCTTCATAGAATATTAGAGGTATGAATAAGACTTTCAAACAAATGGAAGTCCAAGTTTTTACTAAAAAGAATAGAGTTTATATTTTTTTCCCTCTTGAAACTAGAATCAAACACGCTAACGCGCCCTTGATTCTCAAGAAAAGTTTTAAAAACTGGAGTTTTCTTGATAATTATGGGTCTTCCTCACGTGGTAAGATTTGGCTCCTTTGGAACAATGCTAAGGTGTCTATTTATATGGTTGATATTATTGATCAGGCTATCCATTGTTAGGTGACTGATAAGGATTCAGGAGAATGGATTTTCTTTAGCTTAATAAATGGTAGTAATGAGTACTCAGAGAGAAGTAGATTGCTAAATTGGTTGCCTGGAAACCTTTGACTCTTGGTAAACCTTGGTGCAATTTAGGCGACTTCAGTGAGATTTTACAAGTTGAAGACCACCTAAATTGCCACAACCTTCCTTTTATTACTATTGAATTTGCTTTGGCCATTGATGGGATTAGAGTCGTGGAACACCAATGGGTTGGTCCTCGTTTTTCCTGGAGTAACAAGGATGATGATGCATATATGAGAGCTAGTAGAATTGATAGAGCCCTGGTTAATCATGAGTGGTACCTCAACTTTACCATATCAGTTTTGATGTTGGGTGCCCCTAGGATTTTAGATCACTGTCATTTGGTTTTGAACACAAACTTGGATGTTACTTCTTGCAAAGCCCCATTTAGATTTTATAATGCGTGGACCTCTCATATTGGTTATAGGCCTATCTTGGAGGAGGTTTGGAGTATGCAAGTTTTTGGCTTTCCTATGTACCACTGAAGGCTTTCAAGATTGGTGATTCAATTTCTTCTATTAGAGCTCCACCCCTGATCAGTGACTTGTTATTAAGAAGATTGATCTTAGTGTTGAACAAAATAAGAAAATATCGAAATCATATGCAAAAGCGAATATTGGAACCACCACCAACGATGGCTCTAAACAATAAAAAATAACTAAAACGCCTATATTGTAAATGATTTGGGTGTATTCGAAAGTATAATTACATAGCTTATTTATAGGTCCCATAACTTGGTGACCAAGACAAGAATCCTAATTGAATAATAAATCTACACTAATAAGGAAAACTATAATTTCCATAAATCAAGCCTAAATTAATGTCTTGAAATTATGCGAAAATATCAATTTTGTCAACACTTAGAAGGCAATTAAAGGAAGCCTTAATTTGTGAAGAAGATTGGTTGAAAGAGGGTGACCTTAATACTGCATACTTCTACAGAGTTGTTAAGGGTCACCAAACTTATAAACTCTATTTTTAACATTGTGGACGACAATGGTAATGTTCTTTCCTCTAGCACTGAGATTGTGGATAACTTGTTAGTTATTTCAAAAACCTTTTTTGTAGTGCTAGAGTGGATAGAGTTAAGTACTCCATTGAACACCTTAGGAATATCCTCAGTACATCGATCTCAGAGGAAGATAAAAGCATACTTTCTTGTCTTGTTACTGATGATGAGATTAAAGGGGCAATGTTTTCTATCAATAGCTCAAAAAGTCCAGGTCCGAATAGGTTTCCTACTATCTTCAACAAGAATGCCTGGGATGTTGTTGGCAATGATATCTGTTGTGCAGTTCGTAATCTCTTTGAGTTTGGGACTTTGTTGAAAGAGAGCAATTCCATATCTATCTCTCTCATTCCCAAAGTGGATAATCCGTTCTTGTCTTGTTGCCTTTGGGTTTGCTGGGATGTTTATTGGTTGTATTGATATGTGTATGTTTTTTCTAGGGAAAAAGGGTCTTAGACAAGGTGATAAGATCTCACCCTATGTGTTTATCACTGTCATAGAAGTGCCATCTCAACTTCTTATTCGGTGTAGTAAGGTGAATGGATTTAGTTTTCATCCTAAATGTAAGGAGGTCAAACTCAACCACATGGCCTTTGTAGATGACATTCTTATCTTCTCCAAAGCCAATCCGAGATCCATTGTGCTTATCAAGAAAGCCATAAATATCTTCTCCAAAATGACCAAGCTTCAATTCAGTGCTATCAATATGAAGCTTATTTTGCAGGTTGTTTTGATAGCTGCAAATAATTTATCTGTGATTTATAAGGTGTCATGGAGGATGGTTTTCCCGTGTGTAGGTATCCTGTCGATTACCGGCAGGCTTGACAAGCAAACTTGTATTGCTCATGTGACTAAAATTATAGCCCGAATCGACCATTGGACAACCAACTGGCTATCAAATGCAGGAAGGTTGCAGTTTATTAACTCTATTTTGCTTAACATTACTGCTTATTGGTGTAATGTTTTCATGCTGCCGAAATGGGTCATTGAAGAAATTGAAAGAAAATTTGTGACCTTCTTATGGAAGGGAGGTGGAGATAGTGCCAAAGGGGCCAAAGTCGCTTGGTCAAAAGTTTGTAAGCCTAAAAGTGAATAAAGACTCGGTGTGCGTAGTTTGATGGATATTAATCAAGTTTCGCTTTTAAAACAGTTTTGGCATACCTATTATAATAGTTTTTCCTTGTGGGGATATTAGGTGAATCGTGTTCTGTTGGATAGTAGAAGTATTTGGAGTATCGACATCCCGTCCAACACTTCTTGTTCTTGGCACAATATTCTCCAAATCAGACAGACATCTTGTAAGTTTGTTCGTCACCAGGTTGCTAATGGCCGAAATACCTATCTCTTTTAGGATCCATGGTTATCGTATGGTGACTGCTGGGTGTATTATTGATATATGATTTCAGCACATTTTCACTTAAATTTGGTTAGTTCTTGAGTAATTTATGAGCAATTTGATTGGTTTCGTGTTTGTTTTGCAATGTAGGTAAATTTCATGAGAAAGCATGGACTTCGAGGCGAAGATTGAAGAAAAATGACTAAGGGAGAGCTTTCATACGACTTGTGAAACAATTGAAGAAATATCAGAAGTAGCGCAGTCATAGCGCAGCTGCGCAGTATCGCAAAAAATTTAAGGGCAATTTTGGAAAAGGCGCGAAAAGAAGAAACCCTATGTTTAAAAAGAGAAAAATAAACGTTTGATAAAGAGCTTTTGGGAGGCTGGTTTTTGGAGGAGAAGAAACATTCCAGAGGAGAAAAACTTCAGGATTCGCGAGTTGAAGATGGAGGAACGATCTGGAGACGGACTTCTGCCCTAAATTTTCTCCAAATCCTAGTTTTCTCTATCTCTATTATCATGATTTTTGTTACAATTGGAATTTTATTCATTTTCATGATTATGTTCTAAGCTATTTTTCTAGGGCTACGATGTAGTCAGATTATGAATATTTGATGCTTTAGGTTTTGATTGATTGATGAACTATTCCATATATGCGTTGAGTATTTCATGCTAAGTTTAATGTTTGTGATTTCCTGATCAATAATTGCATGATTCGTGATTTGGTTTGAGACTGAGAAGTGATAACTATATTAGACCACGTGTGAAATACCATTAAATCGTCATAAGCTAGAGATAGTTATGAGATCTAATGTAACATTTGAATTTATAGGGCTTAATACGTTCCATAAGTTCACAGTTATCACAGAGATGTAATTAGCTTGCTTATTGGGATAGACTATTGATGCTTAAGAAAGATTAATATCTACCTTAGCGAAATTGCTAACAACATAGGGAATAGACATCAATTGATTTAAATCACTAGTTTCAAATAGGATTAATCTTGGTGAAATCGGAATCCCTAGAGTATTTTAATTATTGAATTACCATCTTTTGTTAATTTCATAATTGTGTTAGTTGCTATTTTTCTTATAAGTTCTATAATTTCTTTAGTCGTTAGTTACAAATTCTCCATTCGTGATTGTCCAAATAAAGTTAGAGCTAAATCAATTTCGGTACTTAGTAATCACAATCCTCTTGGAACGATCTTTACTTATCACTTTATTACTTGTTGCGATACGTACACTTGCGTTTGAAATCACACAACAAGTTTTTGGCGCCGTTGCTGGGTACTGTGTCAATTATTAATATTGATACCAAATAGCTTTAATTTTACTTTGGATTTTATTTTATTCTGTCTTTATTCTCTTATTTTCGTTACATGTGTTTCAGGAACATATTCCTTTACGTGCATGCGAAAGTTTAGAGGTAGCAATTTGTTGCCTTTCGATCCTTAGATAGAACGGACCTGTCGGAAGATCAAAAAGGAGAAAAGAGCTACTACAACTACCCATCATTTGCAAGGAAATATGGCTGACAACGTGGTAGCACAAGAAGGAAATAATCGGAAAAATCCGCTTAGAACACTGCGAGAATATGCTTTACCACCCACTGGAATTCAACCAGTGATTAGGAGGCCAGCGATTCAGGCAAATGATTTTGATTTGAAGACAGTGACACTATAATTGATTCAGAATATTCAGTTTCATGGACTGCCTTCTGAAGACCCTAATCAACACATCGTGAATTTTCTAGAAGTCTGCGGAACTGTTAAGTACAATGGAGTCACTAATGGAGCTTTGCGCCTTCGCTTGTTTCCTTTTTCCTTGAGGGATCAAGCTAAGAAATGGTTAAACTCGTTACCTTCGGATTCAATCACTACTTGGGATTATTTGGTGTACAAATTTTTGTCAAGATTTTTCCCACCTGGCAAGACAGCAAAGCTGCGCATTGAAATCAATAATTTTGCGCAACATGAAGGAGAAACTCTGTGTGAAGCGTGGGAAAGGTATAAGATGTTGTTGAGGAAGTGTCCTAATCATGGAGTACCCAAGTGGATGCAAGTTCATAATTTTTACAATGGGTTGATTAGCACCACAAGAACTTTGATTGATGTATCAGCAGGAGGAGCTTTAATGAACAAGACAGCAGATGAAGCTTATGTGTTGCTTGAGGATATTGTCTTGAACAATTAGTAGTGGTCAATCAAGATAGTCACACCAAAGAAGACAGCTGGGATCCATGAGATTGATGCCATAACCGCCTTGACAATGAAAATTGACAATATCGCAAAATAGTTGCAGAACAATCAAGTAACTGCTAATGTTGTTCAGGCGGCAGTGGTGTGCAAGTTTTGTTGTGGTCCGCATTATAGTGCAGAATGTCAGGTTGGCAATCCATTTGCGCAAGGCACAGCAGAACAAGCACAATATGTGGGAAACTTTAATGGGTAGCAGCACAATCAATATCCCAACAAATATCATCCAGGATTACGTTATCATCCTAATCTATCTTGGAGAAATAATCAAATTGTGTTGTAGCCTGAGCAGAATAACCCACCACCAGAGAAGAAGGTAAACTTGGAAGATGCATTGGCTCAGTTGGTGACTTCGCAAACTCAGTTTATGAATGAAACTAGGACAAACTTCCAAAACCAATCTGCACAAATCAGAAATTTAGAGGTGCAGTTTACTCAAATGGCTACTTTGTTTTCTAAAAGACAACAAGGAAGTTTACCTAGTACTTCGGATATAAATCCCAGAAGAGATGGCACGGAGCATTGCAAAGCGATCACTTTGAGAAGCGGCAAAGAGTTAGAGAAGCCAATAAGAACCAAGAAGGTTGAGAAAAGTGAAGCAAAGAATAAGGCGAAAGATGAAGAGAAAGTAGAAGCTCAGCCACAACCTACACAGGAACCACCTGTGGTGGTGCCATTCTCTCAATGATTGTAGAAGAACAAGCTTGATAAACAATTAGCTAAATTTCTTGAAGTCTTTAAGAAGCTTCACATTAATATTCCATTTGCAGATGCACTTGAACAAATACTGAGTTATGTGAAGTTCATGAAGGATATCCTTTCAAATAATACGAGGCTTGGAGATTACGAGACAGTTGCACTTACTGAGGAGTGCAACGCCATCCTACAAAAGAAGCTACCACAAAAACTCAAAGATCCATGGAGTTTTACTATTCTATGTGAAATTGGCAATGTTGTTTTTGAGCGAGCTTTGTGTGATTTAGGTGCAAGTATTAATTTAATGCCTTTGTCTATTTTTAGGAAGCTTGGTTTAGGAGAGGCAAGATCCACAACTGTAACATTACAGTTAGCTGATTGCTCGCTAACGCATCCCAGGGGAGTTATTGAAGATGTACTTGTCAAAGTCGATAAATTTATCTTTCCTGCAGATTTCATAGTTCTTGATATGGAGAAAGACAAAGAAATTCCTATCATTCTTGGAAAACCTTTTCTTTTAACTGGGAGAGCACTTATTGATGTTCGAAAGGGTGAGCTTCGGTTGCGAGTACAAGACGAAGAGATAATCTTTAATGTGTTCAAAGCTTACGAGTACCTAGAAGCCAGCGACAGTTGTTTTCGCATTGATGCCATACAAGCTATAGTGTCTAACCATGGGGGTCAATTGGATCCCTTGGAGGCTAGCTTGTTACAAAATGATTATTTTGTTCCTGTGGGATTGGAGCACAAGGAATATTAGGCAACTAAACAACTAAACATGGGTGTGCAAGCAGCGGATGAGAAAGAATTGTTGCAATTGAATGAGCTGGAAGAATTAGGTAATGAAGAAGATGAGAATGCAAGAAGTTACAAGGAGATGACAAACGAGTGGCATAACAAACTTGTTTCGGGAAAAGATTTCTCTCATGGGCAACAAATACTTCTTTATAACCCATGGATTCCTAGAAAACGCAAGTCAAGATGGTCTAGCCCCTTTGTTGTGACTAAAGTGTTGCCCTATGGTGCTGTAGAAGTCACCCATTCAGATAAAGGGACGTTCAAGGTCAACGAACAACGGTTGAAATCTTATTGGGATGATGAGATTGATAAACACAAGACCGTTATCCACCTCAACTCATCATGAAGAAATTACTCCGTCGGGTTGTCAACGTTAAAACAAGCGCTTTTCGGGAGGCAACCCAAAGTTTTCTTACTTTTCTTTATTTAATAGTTTTAGTTGTTTTTAGTTAATTTTTGAGTTATAGTTGTCATAGCTAATTGTTAATTTTTATTGTCATGTAGGTTCAAGAACAAGTTTGGGGGAAGTCGAGAAAAAGAGAAGTTCTACTACGTCAATTAAGGGGAAAAATATGGAGAAATTGGTGTTTGGAGTAAAGGGGATGCGTGCATTGAAGAGAAATGCAAGAAAAATAAGAGTTGTGAAAGTAGCGCTATTGCACTATGATATAATGCATCTGTGCTCACGGTGTCTAAAAGTTACGTTCACAAGGGGCTGTTGGAAGAGAAAGAGCGCAGGCGTAGCGCAGCTGAGCTCACGTCCTTCAATTTGATGTTCGAAGAAAAGAATACAGTGCAAGCGTAACACAACAGCGCTTACGTCCTTTCTTTTGACGTTCCAAAAAAAAATTGAAAAAATTGCATTCCTATTTCAGCTTCTACTATCAACACCCAAATACACATATCTATCTCTCTAAATCCTAAGCCCAAAATCTCTCAAACACTCAAATCTCAAATCTCCTTCCCTCTTACTCCTCACATTCTTCTATCTCGTCACTCTCTCTCACTCACCCACAACAACCCATAGCCGAAAAAAACACCTCAACTCCACCCATCGTTATTCACAACGACGGCGTCATTAGGATAACTCAGTGATAGAAGATTGAAGGTTACCGACGATGACTGAGGTAGCCCATACCACCCACGTAAGTCCCCTTCTTGTTTTTGTGTTGTGAGCTAAATTTGAAAAAAAAAGGGCAGCTGGGTCCGAAGTGGTTATCTTTGTTATTGTTTGTGTGTTTTGTTGTGTTGTGCATAATGGGTAATATATATTCTTGGATAAAGTAAGTTGTGGATACTACTTGCACGCTAGTTGTTTGATAAAAGTCTTTAACGAGGCATAAAGATTTATAGAAATCTTGTTGTGTTCAAGACTGATTTATATTGGGAATCTATGTGGTAGTTGGGAGAATTGTAATTGCATTGTGTTGTTCGGGCTATTTATGGTGGTGGGCGTGCCATACTTTGCTTGTATTTGAGTTATGAGTTCTGGAAGACTTGTTGAGTAGTGGAAATCAGTGACATTTATGTGTTTTGCAATTGTGTGATATTTTAAAATTGTCTTGTGATTAGCACGATACAATGGTAGTGGATATGTGTTGATTGCGTGAGGTTGTCATATTGGTTAAAGTGAGAAATGCCTGCAGTTGAACTTGTGTTTGTGGGGTGATGTCAATTGGAAGAAGTTGTTTAACATATCAACATACCAATGACATCTACTGGATCAAGTTGCTTCGCATAATTGGAGCTAAAATATTTGAGGAGCCTTCGGACAATGAACGACATAGGTATTCAGGGAAGTCTTCTGTTTACTTTTCTTTACTTTTGACATTGAGGACAATGCCTCGTTTAAAGTTTGTGGGTGGTTATTATGTGTTTTCCTGTGTGAACTTGTTCTTTTAGTATTTGTATTATGTGGTTTTTTTTTTTTTACTACAAAAGAAAGTCATTTCATTCTACTTCACAAATAAGTACAAATGCTCAGCTCAAGCTGATACACCATTCTGTACAAATGATACTATTTTCAAAACTATTACAATAATTGTGGTGTAAACCAATTTTTCCTTTAACATCCAAAATTTTTTTACCAATGATTTGTTCTTCAGTATTCGTACACGAATTATAGATTCTATTGTTATTTTTATTATGTAAAAAATTTAAAAAAAAAGCAGAAAAATTTGAAAAAAAAAATTGAAAGTGATGCTGGAAAGATAAGAAATAGGTTGATGATGAGTAGCGTAAGGCGTACATGATAGTAATGAGGATAATTGACTAAAACACACCTTCGTTTTACAGAAAATCCCCACCTATTGCGTACTTAGCTTCACCTAATTATGTTGATACTTAGAAAAGGTTTATGTGAGTTTAAGTGAACATTTGATTGTCACTAGAGGCGAAATCCTAGGTTGCATAGCATTAGAGAAATGATTTAGGCCATCTTTGGATCGTTTGAGCCTTTCAAGCCAACCCTTGTAATAATTGAATATCCCTAGTACACCCCTTTGAGCCTAAGATAGCCTTTTATTTCTTATGCAACCTATAATATCTTCCTTAACTTGTCAAGTTTGATTTCCCCATATTATGACCCTCCTACCTGTAACATATGATTGTTATAGGATGATTATATGGAGCCATGTTTTGTATTGAATGATGAGAGGTTTGATGATTTGGTGATGTGTTATTTTGTTTCAGAAAAAAAAAATGAAATATTGAGAAAAAAAAAGAGAAAAGAATGAAAAGAAAAGAGAAGAGCCACACTCCTTGTAGTTAATATCATGCAAGTTTGGGGGAGTGTGAATTCTTTTTGTGTTTGTAAAGGTTGTGGATGAATGTTGAGAAAGTGAAATGAAAGAAGAAAGAAAATAGATATGTTGAATAATTGTGGTGGTAAGAAGTAGAGTTGGTATGTGCTCCATTGAACATCCTCGAATAATTGTGTGCTTACGGGTAGTTTAGCCTTGTTTTATATCCATTATTCTACCTTGACCCTAGCCACACGTTGCAACCAAATGCAAAGTCCTACTGATCTTTAATGCTATGATTGACCTATATTAGTGGAGAGTGACATGAAAAGTAAGTCTATGAAGTCCTAAGTGATTAAAAATAAAAGATCCACATTAGCAATTCACTTAGCTTGCATAAACTCATCCGGGTACAATTGATTAGCATAGAGGCTATACACACACTCATTTGGGGGATTTGAAGTAAAATAAAATTTATGTGATTCTCATGCTTATGATTGAAAATTGCCTTTTAAGGTTGAGTTGTGAAAGGTTGCCACTAAGGCTGTGAAAAAAAATTTACTATCTCACAACATCACTTTCATGAGTTTTATCGTGTCGAGTCTTTAGTTTTTTTTTTTTTAGGTTGGTTCTTTCTTTAGTTGTGTCTTTTGCTTGAGGACAAGCAAATCTTAAGTTTGGGGGTATTTGTTGGGTGTATTATTGATATATGATTTCAGCACATTTTCACTTAAATTTGGTTAGTTCTTGAGAAATTTATGAGCAATTTGATTGGTTCGTGTTTGTTTTGCAATGTAGGTAAATTTCATGAGAAAGGATGGACTTTGAAGCGAAGATTGAAGACAAATGACTAAGGGAGAGCTTTAATGCGACTTGTGAAACAATTGAAGAAATATCAGAAGTAGCGCAATCAAAGCGCAGCTGCGCAGTATCACAAAAAATTTAAGGGCAATTTTGTAAAAGGCGCGAAAAGAAGAAACCCTATGTTTAAAAAGATGAAAATAAACGTTTGATAGGGAGCTTTTGGGATGCTAGTTTTTGGAGGAGAAGAAACGTTCCAGAGGAGAAAAACTTCAGGATTCGCGAGTTGAAGACGGAGGAATGATCCAGAGACGGACTTCTGCCCCAATTCTTCTCCAAATCCTAGTTTTCTCTATCTCTATTATCATGATTTTTGTTACAATTGGAATTTTATTTATTTTCATGATTATGTTCTAAGCTATTTTTCTAGGGCTACGATGTAGTCAGATTATGAATATTTGATGCTTTTGGTTTTGATTGATTGATGAACTATTTCATATATGCGTTGAGTATTTCATACTAAGTTTAATGCTTGTGATTGTCTGATCAACAATTGCATGATTCGTGATTTGGTTTGAGACAGAGAAGTGATAACTAAATTAGACTACGTGTGAAATACTATTAAATCGTCATGAGCCAGAGATAGTTATGAGATCTAGTGCAACATTTGAATTTCTAGGGCTTAATGTGTTCCATAAGTTCACAGTCATCACAAAGATGTAGTTAGCTTGCTTATTGGGATAGGTTATTGATGCTTGAGAAAGATTAATATCTACCTTAGTGAAATTGCTGACAACATAAGGAATAGACGTCAATTGATTTAAATCTCTAGTTTCAAATATGATTAATCTTGATGAAATCGGAATCCCTAGAGTATTTTAATTATTGAATTACCATCTTTTGTTAATTTCATAATTGTGTTAATTGCTATTTTTCTCATAAGTTCTATAATTTATTTAGTCATTAGTTACAAATTCTCCATTCGTGATTGTCCAAATAAAGTTAGAGCTAAATTAATTTCGGCACTTAGTAATCAGAGTCCTCGTGGGAACAATCTTTACTTATCAGTTTATTACTTGTTGCGATATGTGCACTTGCATTAAAAATCACACAACAGTGACCTTTGGGACCCTCCTAGAAATTCTAATTTTGAGGTTCCTGTGGAATTTACCTTTGAAAAGGTGGTTGAGTTTATTCATGACAATCTTTGGAATTGGTCGGATCGTTTGCATTGGGTGGATGCCTTAATTGATTTTTCCCCAAGGAGCAATTTGGAGGACAAGGTCATGTGGTTAGCATGTTATTCTAGAGTCTTTAATGTTCATTCTACTTGGAATTCCGTCCGAAATAGATGCAATGAGGTTAATTGGGTTAAACTGGCTGAGATAAAACTATTATGCCAAGACAAAGTTTCTGCATTTGGCTTTGCTATGCTTGATAGACTGGCAACTAAAGTGAGATTATTTGAATGGGGCATTTCTACTGATGTTAAATGCGTTTTATGCGGTTTAGAGATGGATTGTAGGAACACTTGTTCTTCGTTTGCCCTTTCACTAAATGCATTGGAAATGGTGCACCAAAAAACTTAGATGTGGAGATTTGAATATTGGTTAGGATACTATGGTGGATAAACTTAGCACAATCTGTAAAGGTCAAAGCTTAAAGGTTGCCCTAGCTAGGAATGCTTTTAATTCTTGTGTGTACAACATCTGGCTTGAGCATAATGGAAGAGTCTTTGGAGCCACAATGCAAACAGAGGACCAAGTCATTGCTAAAATCTTCTAAGATGTTAGGGGTAAAGTTATCTTACAACGTAAATCTCCTAACACTTTAGAAAATACTATTTTTGTAAGGATTGAAACATTTGAATATCGTGTTTAATTCCACCTGTGAGGGGTGTCTTTTGCTATAAATGGTTGTGAGTTGTGGAATGAAATGATTTATTTGCTGAGAAAAAAAATGTAAGCACTGAAGTATATAAAAAGTCTTCAAGACTTGGCTCTCCTCATATAATTACGTAAACTAATAATTAATTTACATACATTGCAACAATTCTAAAATGTATATGCTGAGTTTTCAACACAACTCTTCTGATATAATAATGACATAATATATAAAAATGGAGAAAAGTAAATAATTATAGTAATATAAAATGTACATTTTATAATTGTCCTCTGCGTGACTTACAATCAATGACGGTGAGACTTACAATCAACAACTACAAACTTAGTCATAATGCTCTTCTGCTTCTCACCACTTCCCAAGGTCAGTAGCAGGTTGATGACGTCCTCGGGTCTACACACTTCACCTATAAATCCGGATAATGAATCCCTCATTGGTCTCACTAGCTGCTCTGCAAACCCATGTTCTCAAATGCTTCAAGGAATATGACCTCAGCTGAACTCCCATTATCTACCACTATCTTCCTCACCAAACAATTTTCAATAAGCTCAGGTTATTGAAGAAGGAATCGAGAATAAGGTATCAGCAATCACTGGTTTTATTACCGGACGACTGATGATGTTTATATCGGTCTATTATGTGCCTCTGCATCTGTCATTAGGTAGACTTCATACAATAACTATCCTAGTTTTACCATATCTTTTATTTCATTTCTTTTAAAATAATCACAAGCACTTTGGATCTACTACCAGAAGTTCAATGCGTAATCTCAACATTCAGTGTGTATTCCTGAATAATCTCATTTTTCAATTATTCAGCCATTTCATTTTACCACGTTCAATGTTAGTCAGATTAGTCAACATTTATATGTTTCGAAGTAATGACAAAATATTATTTGTAACAAGTAGTTTTCTTGGTTGGTTAACTAGTCACATTTTATTCATGAAATGCTTGGATTAATTGTATTAGTCTGGATACATAAAAGTGATTCTATTAGATTGAATAACTACATTCAATCTAATAAGTACCTTGTGTCAAAATTAAGAAATTATATGGCTCAGATCTTTAGTATTCTCTTATTTATTACTTGTGTCTACTATTTAGGTAGAATACCATCACCCATTCTTATTAAGAAACTAAAACAAACCTCAAAACATGGAAGAAAGGGGGAAAAGTAAGGAAGAAAGAGATGTAGAACTAAAAACGACTTTTGAAATTAAGGGGATTAACCAAAGAAGGATCCACAGAAGAATACCTTCTTCTTCCCTTTTTTTTTTTGAGAATAAAAAAAAAGAGGATCTGAACAGAATTGATGAAACGAAAGAAATCTGAGTGAATGAAAAGGAAAAAAATAAAGGATAAATTCCAATTTCACTTTCCAGAGGTAGGCTCTAATAATAGTCTAGTTTCTGAAGATTCTTATCTGAATATGAATGGGAATCAAGAAAATTCAAAATTCAAAATACTTAATAAAAAGACTCTTTTTATAGATTCAAAAAGTAGAAAGTAGTATTTAATAAATTAATAAAAAGATTGATACATAAAACAAATACAAGAAAATATATGAAGAGATACGTCTACCCCCTACATATTTGATACTTTCTCTTACATATGACCCAATTGGCACATTGTAGAATAGGCTAAATCCCTTTTAATGTCTTTTTGAGCAGGAGCTAAAGTAGCTCTTAAGAATATTGTTATTATTCCTATCAATGTAATAAAATTCATTATATACAGTATAACTATGAAATAAGAAAGAAGGCAAGCTACAAGAAAAATTCCTACTGGTACCATAGTAGCAGTATTGGTAAGAGCCGAAATAAGAATAGGTCTTTCCATTGGCATCAGGTAATCATATATGAAGTCAAAATTTTGCAGATGTACCAACTGCAACGACAAATAACAGAATGACACATAAAGTAACAAAGCAAAAATTGACCTTATTAGTATAATTCAAATAATTGAATACTTCACATAAATCCCAAAATTCAAAATTACTAGTTTTCCATTAAAAACCTAAAATTCCTAATAATAAACCAAAATCCCTTATATGATCAGTTACAAATGCTTTTTGACAAGCATTTGTTGCAACAGATCGTGTGAACCAAAACCCTACAAATAGATAGGAACACATTTGAACCAATTCCCAAAAAATATAAGTTTGGATCAAATTAGAACTAGTAACTAATCCCAACATGGAAGTACTAAAAAAAACTCATATAAGTAAACAATCTTAAATATCCTTGATCATGAGACATACAATTATCGCTATAAATAAGAACCATAATTCTAACAGTAGTGATCAATATTGACATAATAGAAATAAGTAGGTCAATCAAGTTGCCAAATTATAAAGAAAAATCATTATTAATGATCCAAGCCCATACATATTGGTAGATAGAATTGCTATTTATTTGATGAATAGACAAATTGATTAAAAAATCATGACTATAATTAACAATAAAAGAAGAACTCCCACTCCTATTAACATAGAGATAGATAGATTTTTGTTGCTGTCGGAGAAAGAACTCCCACTCCTATTAACATAGAAACTGTAAGTGTAAGCAAAGGTATGATCCATGGATATTGATATGTCTGTTCCAAAAAAAAGTTTTTGATTTCTTAATTAAGTGTTTTCGATTCACCGGATCTTACCTCTTTTGAAAGCAGTCAATAAAAAATCAAGATATGCATTAACTTAAACTAACGTCAATAGAATTTTAGAATTTTCTATTCTTACTTATTCTGAGTCTTATACTTCAAATATTCAATTCAAGAAGTTCCAATTGGTCAAATGATATAAAACAGATTTATTAATAGCCTCAAAAATTCAAATTAGGCGCACTTTTTTTATTGAGTTTGACTAGTTACTAGAAAACAAGGGATTAAAGTTTTTTATTTCATTAAGCAGAAGTTGGGTTCTTATCTTACACCTTTCGCAATTTATTATTCCATATAAATAAAATGTGGAACGATAAAAATCGATAGAAAGAAATAGAACTGAAGTGTGTTTTGAATTCTTTATTTTATTAAGTTCAACCAATTCAATTTCTATGGCATGATGGATTCTATGGAGTATAGATATAGACTTGAAAACTAAAAAATGCGAAACAAAGATAGAAATCAATACAAACTATGATTTTTTACGGATATT
Organism: Ehretia macrophylla; assembly: GCA_037974665.1. Taxonomy (NCBI): domain Eukaryota; kingdom Viridiplantae; phylum Streptophyta; class Magnoliopsida; order Boraginales; family Ehretiaceae; genus Ehretia; species Ehretia macrophylla. The sequence continues at coordinate 32,782,001 of CM075782.1, forward strand.
CTATGGGAATATAATTTTTTTTTAAATCACATATTATTTTTTTTCTATTTCTAAGTCAAATTTATGAGATTTTCACTTATTTTTCACCTATCTAGATTTTTTGTTTATGAAGAAAATAAAATATTAGCTAGAGAATATATATATATATATATATATATGTAATGAATAGTAACAATGATTCCTTTTGACTGTTAGATGGCTTTCACATCCACCTTTGCTTTTTTTCTTTTTAAAATGGCAGTTCCAAAAAAATGTACTTCTATATCAAAAAAGAGTGTTCGTAAAAATATTTGGAAAATGAAGGGATATTGGACCTCGTTAAAAGTTTTTTTGTTAGGAAAATCTCTTTCTGCTGGGAAGTCAAAAAGTTTTGTTGTGCAATCAACAAATAAGTAATAAAATATTGAAATAATTTAAATTGACTTGACCCAAACAATTGTCTCAATTGATTTATAATATGTACTTTAAGTTAATAATTTATATTACCTATTGAACAAATCAATATAAAATGGAACTCACTTCACTCTTATAAGATATAGAATAAAAATTCTTCAATTTATTGAATTTGAAAAAGAATAAGACTTCTTTTGTTGACAAAACAAACAAAAGAATAAACACAAGATACAAAGTTTTTCCTTTCTTTTTAGTATATTTTATCAAAGTAAATTGCTTGCCGCCTCTCTTTGTTTTGCTCGAAATACTCATTCATCCCCTATGTTTTTAAAATAGGCTTATTACCCCGCTGTGATTTTCGGAATGTAGCTGACCGCCCCCCTCTATTAAAAAAACCATCTAATTTAACAGCAATTACAACACACGCGCTTGAAATGCGATTTTTTTTATGCTTTTCGTTTAAATAAATTTGTTGCTGGACAAAAATACCCTTTTAGTAAATTTTTTGCCACCCCCCTGTGTTTTGTTTGAAATACTCATTTACTCCCTGTAATTTTAAAATAGGCTCATTACCCCCCTGTGTTTTTTTGATTTTAACTTTATGTAAGGGTATAATGATCAATTAACTAATTTGGTAACGTTTGTTAATGGAATAAGAGATTTTGGGTGCGTCAGCTTAATCGAAAAAACACAGGGGGGTAATGAACCTATTTTAAAAACACAGGGGGTGAATGAGTATTTCGAGCAAAACACAGGGGGGCGGCAAGCAATTTACTCTATTTTCTCATTTAGAAGGTGGGGAGTTCTATCTTCCCTATCGACCTATTTGGTTTGTCACAATTCCAATAAAAAAATATTTTTCTTTAGCTATAGAAGAGGGGATATCAGATCTTTAGTAAAAGCTAATGAATCGTTGAGAAACTAATCTTTTGTCTAACTTTCTAATTTTTTATTTTTTCTGAATAACTATATAATAAGTATAGATTCATCTTATATCTTCCATTGTCAACCCAATCAATAAAAACCCTTAGTGATGATATTCTAAATGAATAATGTGTCTATTTTGGATGATCCAAAATGGTTCTTTCTTTTTTGTGTTCATTGCTAAAATGCATTTTTTGTTTTATATTGATGAAATCAAATCAATGAGAAATAGTTCAAATGAAAAAAAATTTGAATTCTATCTGTTGATTGAGCACAAAACTATAAAGTTAGAAGAATTCAATTCCAATTCTGGAGAATATAAAATACAGAAAAGTCCTAAGTTAAATTAAGTAAAACAAAGACCCAAAGTTTCAATAATGAACCTTCAAATCGCTATTTGTATTTGAACCAATTTTTATTCATTAATTTGAATCTTTCCTGAAAACTTATTGCACTGAATTTACTTCTTCACCTCGACGATTGCTTATTCATAGGCTATTATGAGTTAAAGACAAGTCGCTATGGTAAAATTGGTAGACACGATGCTCTTAGGAAGCAGTGATAGCACCTAGTTCTAGTTATTTGATACATCTATTTGTTTTGTTCTAATCAATCTGAAATAATCGCCTTACACTTGTGTCTTACGATTCGAATTACTAGATTTTTTATGATTTCCAATATGAATCTCGGTATCTATCAAAAGAATCAAATCAAAGAAGGAAAACAGATATGGGCTAATAAAATTATGTTGTAATATTTTTTTTAGTAAGTGCCCGTGGAATTCCTGTCAATCGTTCAATCAATTAGTTTTTCAAATTTTGAAAAGGAAGAATAAAACTCACCGATTTTAAGGCCTAAACCATGATATGAAACGAGTCGATAAAGTAAAGGATAAATAAAATCGAGTTTCTATAATTAGAAAATAAATGGAAAATGTACAATATGTGACTCGCTTGAGGTAAGATTTTATTATACATAGTATCTCATTAGACAACCAAGGATCATCATTCGGGACAATTAGCCCTTCTAGGTCATCAGAAGTGAAGGAGATCTGTTCCTCCTTCTTTTTTCATAAGTGGGCCTTCTATACCCGATATGATATAGGACTTCATTCCTGCATTGGTATATCCTCCGATTGCTAAATCCCCAGTGATGACCGCTACTACCCTTTCTAGTACACACTGCTCACATCTCATGCTCTTCTCTCTTTCTTCCCTCATCAGGGCATTATTGTCACCATATATTGGCCAAGATGGCATCTTTGTATCAATGCTTCAATCTGATGCTTGAGGTGTCGACAGTCCTCAGTGTCATGCTTGTGGTTATTGTGGAACCTGCAAAATTGTTCTCTGCTTCACTTCTCTGGTTCACTTTGTAACTTCTGGGCCACCATATATCAGGATTGGTTCTAATCTCCATAAGTATATAAGATCTTGGCATATTCAGTCTCCTTGGCCCGAGAACTCTTCTATCTGGTCGGTCTCCTTGGTTAACTCTTACCCTGTCTTCCTTCGCCTTTCCCTTGGCATTTTTGGACTTTGAGGTCTCACTTTTCTTTTCTTCCTCTTTCTTGGCCATCATGCCCTTAGATTTAATATACTTCGTTGTCTGGGTCATCAGCTTAGCAAAGTTCTTAGGTTCTCTTTTAGCAAGAGAGGAGTAAGATATACGGGACCTCAACCCCTGCATAAAGGCAACCATCACCACGAACTCTACCAGCCCTGGGATCTCGAGCGTATCCTGATCGAACCTGTGAGAATAATCCTTGAGACTTTCCTTCTCCCCCTACTTGATAGAGAATAGTGAACCTGTAGATTTTGGTGACTTGCGGCTATTGGTAAACCTTGTGATAAACAACTCAGCCTATTATAAAAAGCTCTTCACCGAGTTGTTAGAACCATTGTCTCGCTACCCTTGTTAGTGTAGTTGGGAAAGCCCAGAACTATAATCCTTCTGAGATGTCATAAAAGGACAGTCTATTAGCAATAGAATGCAAATGGTCATCTGAGTCTCCGAAACCATCATATATGGGGAAAGCGAGGAGCTTGTAGCCCGGGGAACTTGTTCCAGTTGAATTTCCCTTGAGAAATGCTTGTAGGTGAGACCTGCCAGAGTTCTTTTCAGGTCCACAGTCATTTTGGTGACTTGATGCGCCCTTGCATCATATTAGGTCGGTGTTGTTGAGCTCTCTCTGGTATGTCGACAAGGCCTAAGGAACCTGTGTCACCATCGTCTTGGCACTGCGGAGGCCTGGTCCTAGCAACAAGTTCGGGTTCTAGGTTAATTGGTGGATATGTAGGTATTATGTTTGGTGGGTTCATTTGTCGTAAGGTTTGGGGTAGTGTCTGGGCTTGGTTGTGATCTTGCACATAGGTGCATATAGCTTGCTGAACAACAGTGGTTACAATGGCCTATAAGTTTGCTGGCAGGGGCGAAAATGCTGTGTCTGCTACAGTCGGTGACAACCGTGATGGCTGGTTATCGATTATGGGTGTGTGATTGTTGATGGGTTGTGTCTCTGTTTGGGTTTATTCACTTTGTGGAGGATTTGTGGCTCCTCTAGCTTGCCTATGGCTTCTAGTGTTGACCATGGTGGTTTCTCAATTGGAATATCAATTCGTTCCCATAGACGGCACTAACCTGTTAAGGTAAAATATTGTCCTCTAGCTAGTAATCATCTATGGTGTCTCTCTGATAACTTGCAACCAAGGAGCGGATGTGGGTTGATCCCACGTGAGCACTCCAACGCTCAAATAAGTATAGTACTTTAGAAAAAAGATGATAATAATGATTCAATCAATATAAAAGATCAATTACCTTTTCTTGATGAAAGAATAGACTATTTATACCCTTGCAAGGACATTCTTCCTAATTTCATCGTATTTTGTCTCATCTAGCTATTATAGTATAGGTGGATACTCTTTACCCGAGCTTAGTTGGCTAGAGAAATAATATTCGAGCATTGCCATCTTGGAATGGTAGAACCCAAGCCTGAATCACCTTGGCTTGGTTATGAGATATATTAGTTTGTTGTCTTGGAGTTACAGCTCATCTCAAGAATAGACCTCAGCTCGGTCATACCCATATCAGGGAAAAAATTTGAGAGTTGCGAGATCGAATCTCATTGGTTACATCTTTAATATATATATATATATATATATATATATATATATATATATATATATATATATATATATATATATATATATATATATAGTCTGTATATATATGTTAATACAGACTTAGGCTTCTCTTGAATAATAATTATTGTGGCGAGCTTAGAATATCAAAGAACAAATAGGCCATAATATACATGTGTAACACTCAATTATTGACCTAAAAGATTAAGTTATTGGATCTTGAGTCTATACATCTTTATTAATAGCTCATTATTCTCCTAATCTCTTTGCTATTTAGTTCATCATGTGAAACTTCTAACAAATCTTCTTCTTTTCACATCTAAACTCCATTTGAGTCTTAACTCTCTCTTTATCCAACTCCATTTGGGTCTTAACTCTCCCTTAATTCTCATTCATCGCCGATGAATCCATCTTCAGCACCTCTCACAAGCTATTTAGATATTCTTTTGCACCTTAGCTACAACCATACTCGCTCTAGTAGCTCTTCTCCATGCACTCCAATTGACCATGCACCTTAGCTACTACTATGCCTTCTCCAGTAGCTCTCCCTGTGTACCCCAGATTAACTATGCACCTTAGCTACTACCATGCCAGCTGTAACCTCATACAACTTTGAGAGTATAACCCAAGAATTATGCTTATTGTGTCCCTACTCCATCGTCCAAGCCCTGCTGCCTAGCTTCCCCAAGAGTCTATCACGATAGTCCACCATAATTTATCGAGAGTCCAGGCAAACCATCGGCTCTGATACCAATTTGTTGTGGAGAGTCCTGAGAATCTGAGAATAAATGTGCCATAACACATATATGTAGAACTCAACTATTGACCCAAAAACTTAAGCTATTAGGTCATAAGCCTACACATATTTATTAATAGCTTATTATTCTTCTAATATTTTCATGTGGAGAAATCTTTCTCTTTACTCTCTAGTTCACTATGTGAAACTCCTAATTATAATATAAAAAAAAAAAATAACTTGAGAAAAGAATGTAATCTTTCTATTGTGCGAGTGTTAATTAGGTTGACGGATGTTTTCGTTTTTTCAACTAAATAAGTACTTGTTATTGGTCATATTCAACAAAAGGAATGGTTACATGTGGAAGTTTAGATTGATAAATGTTCTTCTGCTATGTTTGTTTTAGCAAAACTATAGATTTTGAAATTGAGTTTAGGGCATTAAAAATGGCTTTCTTCTTTAATTTTCGTCAGTTTTGCAAGTCCATAATTGGAAATTCCTTCTTTACCAATTCGTTGTGTTTCTCGAATTACATTGGATATTAAGTGACCATCTCATTTAAAAGTTTAAGTTGATTGAGTCCTTATACATGGACGTAATTCTATAAATGAGTGGTGGCCTGGCGATGACGGTGAGTTTTTTGAACTCAGAACCTCTTGGTACTTAGACTTTGATAAGATATTAAGTAATCATCTTATCTAAAAGTTTAAACGGTTATATAAAGGTTTGTCGTATTTATTTATTGTTCAACATTGGATAAAGTTCTTTGCTTTGATACAAGTATATTTTGTGGGTAATTTGAATCGCTGAAGCTAGCTTTCCATTTAAATCACTAGTAAGTTAAAACTCATTGATATGGTGAACAAATCACCCCATTAAGGTATGAGGTGGGAAGTCTTGCTAGCTTATAACTTCGCTGCAACTCTCAATTGTGTTGTCACTACTCAACTCTAGAATAAGCGTTTTAGGATTATCTTAAACCCTTGAAATAGAAGGGCATAGTTTCATCATAGCATGTAATGGTCATGCTTGGAGTGATCCTCTTAAGTCTTAACACACAAGGTTACGTGAATCCACAAATCAAATAACTGGAGTGTTTAAAATCACAAATTATTACAACATGGTCTTCAAGTATTTGAAAGAACTCCAAATAAAATTATTACAAGTCAACTGCCAAATCAGAACATTTAGCATAATGCAAAGACGTAAAAGAATTAGTGTTTCATCACTATAAGTCTTATTTTAGGGTCGCGTTTGATGGTCTTGTTAGCCCTACTCGCTAGTGCACGTCAAGTCTTATCATCTGAAAATAGAAACAATTAAAGGAGTGAATGTACTTAAAGCTCCGTAAGTAAGAGTCTTCAAAGAAAATTGAAACGCATGAATGATTGATCAAGGCTTAAAGGAAAGTAGTAAATGTGAATCACGTTAAAACTCAAGTGGTAAAAACAACATTTTTCTGTGGGTACAACACTCCTATAGGCTCACATGATATGCGTATAAATTCCCAATAGACACACACGATAAGTGATCACGTGAAATTATACCAAGCATTCACCAAACACCAAAAAAAAATTCACAACTTATACTATATGTATAAGAATTAATAGAATATTCTCATCTAGCTAAAAGAAAACAGAATAGCAGGTTGACTGTTCATATATGAAGGCAGACTTCATGAGTTAATAACTGCCATTCTTGGCGATAAAACAATGAGTAGCGAGCAAGCGCGGATCCAGAAAATTTTGTTAGTGGGGTAAAACTCATACTTTTTTAATTATATGAATATATTTTATTGTCAATGGGGGATAATAATTTTTTTAACTAAAAATACATAGATATCAAAAAAAAAATTGAAAAACATAATTTTTTTTAACATTTTTCTGGATCAGTTGCAGTCCCCACTGTCCCCCATGTGGATCCGCCCCTTGTAGCAAGGAGAAATATTTAGTGACAGGAGAAATAAATTTAACAAATAAAAACTAGGTACATTAAGTTCAACACAAGCTAGGAGATTTGAAGTCAGTACAAAATTACTATGAGAGACTTTAAAGAAATTGGTACCTATCAAAACAAAGTTTCACCAAGGATTTTAGGAAGCCATGGTAACTCGGCATCTTTACATTTTTTTTTTTTTTTGTGGGGACTAGGTTATAAATGTTATGCCCCAAGCCTGCGAGTAAGATTGGTGTTATAGATATAAAAAGACAATTACTTAGACCTATTTTCTACTAGTACAAAATAATTAACCAAAATTATTAATTGTTTATACTTACAACATCCACTTATAAACCGTACACGTACACTGTCTTCCACTCATATGAGATATCACAATAAATCACTAACAAAAGTCATGATTTTCATTGGCTAATTAATTTCGTGATGATTGCCCTCATGATCCAACGTCACATTTTCTACCAATTGAATACAATCCCTAATTCCAGTAATGCTAGAAAGAGGACTTACACCGAAAGAAGAACCCTGGCACTCGTTATGCCTGCTGCTCGTTCACCATCTCTTCTCTCCTACGATCACCTATAAGAGTGCGAGTGTTTGCTAAAATTAGTAAGTGTTGAAGATAGAAGAAACACTATCGACTTATAGTGGATGATGATGCAACTAAAATGGAATTAGAGGGTTGTGTGCTAAAACTTAGATTCCTGTGACTACTAGTTCAAAATATGCAATATACAATACCATAGTTAACATGTTTAACATATGCAATATGCAAACTGGAAATTGTCAAGAGGTCCCAAACATTGTTGAGTGTTTAACATGTTTCGAATAATGAATCATTACCTCCATTGCGATTTGTGATGCCATTGTATTTACCCTTAATTTTATTCATCTCTATGACAACATCTTTCATGCTCATCATCTCTCCTGGTGATTCCATGGAACAGGATACTCCAATTCTCAATATTGCAGTCACACACTCCACAATTTTCTCAATCTCTGCGGCTCTTCTTTCTGTGTTGTCTGAATTATTGCCAATACCTTCAGCGTTTGATAGTATTGAAGGTTCAACAATCTCTGTTACGTGCTCTGGTAAAGCCATCTTAACATGTTGATGAAGGTCCAGATTGTTCTTGAATGCATCATCAGTAGGTCTCTTACCAGTAAATATCTCGAGCAACATAATTCCAAAGCTGTATATATCTCCTTGTAGGGATAGCCTCCCACCCATACCATATTCTGGACAAATAAGTAACAGATCGTGTAAGGTACCACAATTTACATCTCAACAAATTAGGAACCAAGAAACTCTTACGATAACAAGTTTTCACAGGAAAAGAATAGAAATAGAATAAGAAAAAATCAATATAAATATATTAAGAGAGAGATGTTTGGATACCTGGAGCCACATAGCCAACTGTCCCCTTAAGGCCAGTTGAACTCATTGGATTTTGAGAAGAGTTCTCATTTAAATGATTAGATAAAACTCTTGCTAGCCCAAAATCTCCAACATGTGCAGTCATTTCATGATCAAGCAGAATATTACTCGGTTTTAGATCACCATGGACAACTGGGGGTCCGCATTGATGGTGAAGATACTCGAGGGCATAAACTATATCAGTTGTTATGCTTAATCTTTGAGTAAGACTCAAATTCTCAAGGCTGAGTTGTGCGTTTTCACTATGGTGCAACCATTCTTCTAAACTTCCGTTTGGCATAAACTCGAAAACCAGAGCCTTAAAGTCATCTCCTTTGGAGTCAATGCTTGAGCAAGCAGTGATAATCTTGAGTAGATTTCGATGACGAATGTTTCTCAGTGCATTGCATTCTGCCATGAAACTCTTGACAGCTCCTTTCTGCATAAGATTTAGCACTTTCACCGCCACAGTCATTCTGAGATTACTCAGAAATCCTCTATATACGGAACCATGACTCCCTCGACCAATAAAATTGGAAGATGAAAATTTGTTTGTTGCTTGAGAAAGTTCAGCATACGAAACCTTTGGAAAATGTTCGTCAAGCAAGTCCTTGGAAGAAGATTTAGCTCTTGTTTTTTTCCTCCACATGAAACCAAGAAAAAGACTTGCTAATAAGATTGAACATAAAATGGCTACTGGGATAGCTATTTTGAGAACCAGAGAAACTCCTTTTCTTTTTGGCACATCTACTTGACAAACAGGAAGTCCCAAACTCTTCAATCCCCCACAAAGTTTTCCATTTCCAACAACAGAAAATGCACTTTGATTTCTGAAGATCCCTTGTTGTGGTACTTCTCCTTCAAGATTATTGTACGATAAATTCAAGTATTGGAGCAAAGCAAAGTTTTGTAGGTATGCAGGAATTCGCCCTGATAAGTTATCTTTTGAAAGGTCAATGGCATTAAGGCTTTTTAGGTTGCTCAATGTTGATGGAATGTTTCCTTCAAATGAGTTCTTCCCCAAAAAAGGTTGTTCCAACATTTCACAACGACCAATTGAATGAGGAATTTTTCCTGACAACCTATTTCCAGAAATGTTCAATTTCACGAGTTTGCTTATGTTACCTACCTCCGGAGGCAGCTCTCCTGTCAAAAAATTCTGGTTTAAGTTGAAAGAATGAATTGAAGTAAGACTTACAATTTCCTTTGGTATGGCGCCAGTGAGTTTATTCTCAGAGAAGGAAAGTTCCTCTAGTTGTTGACAATTTCCTAAGCTTGGAGGAATGTTGCCTTCCAAATTGTTTATGTCCAAAGAAATCCAGAGCAGTTGTGTGACGTTTCCAAGGGACGATGGAATGGATCCTGAAATTCTATTATTGTGCATGGCAATATTTTTCAATGCTCTAAGTTTGCCAATTCCAGTTGGAATTTTACCTGTGATCATGTTACTGTGAATCTCAAAATCTTGTAGACCAACAAGGGCCTCAATTCCTTCAGGAATGGTTCCCGATATCTGGTTTACCGCTACTGATAGAAACCTAAGTGCATTTGAAAAATTGGCAATTGAATTTGGTAACTCACCCTTGAACATGTTTTGCCTAATACCCAACATTTGAAGTTTGCTGCAGTTTGTAAGAGATGTTAGGAAACTGATCAATTCCTCACCATCCTCATTTTCCAAGTAGTTCGTTACAAGTGACAACCTCGTCAGATTTTTCAAGCTTCCAAGATTCAGAAGCACTGTACCTGTGAAGTTGTTAAGAGCAAAGCTCAATTCTTCAAGTCCTGAAGCATTGGATCTCGCTTAGAAAGCTGAGATTTCCTATTTGGGGCGGTAGTATACCACCCAACTTCTTGTGTACCAAACGCAGAACGGTAACTCTTCCGGAGTGCCGCTTACTGCACGAAACACCTTGCCAGTAACAGAAATGAACCGAATCATCCCATGAGCTCATAATATTGAGCGGATCTTGAGTTATCTTTTCTCTGGAGGCAAGCAATGCTAGTCTATCGGTTTCATTTCTAGTGGAGGATGCAAGTATCGTGGAGGATTTGCAAGCGAATAGAAACATGCACAATAGAAAATAAAAGAGAGTGGAATAAGATTGGCATGCAGATTGCGACCAAAGTTTGGTCAATAGTTCCATAACACAGGTATTAAGAGTATATAGAGAGCTGGTCTGTGTAGTTAAGCGTGGAAAAGGAATTTCAAGGGCTTGGAATAATGAAGTGTTAGATGAAATGCTTTATAAGATAATTGGGCTTGTAAATGATGACCAACAAAGATCTCATCTTAAGATAATTGTAGAATGTCTTGTAGACGGGCCGATACCCGTCTCCAATAAGTGGCCCACGCTTGTGGGCCTTTTTAATTGGAGATGGGCTGATGCCGGTCTCCATATTTAATGCCCGTCTCCATATTGATGCCCGCCTCCAATATGGAGACGGGCCGATACCCGTCTCCAATAAGTGGCCCACGCTTGTGGGCCTTTTTAATTATAGACCGGCTAATGCCCGTCTCCATATTGGAGGTGGGCATCAGGCCCGTCTCCATCTGTCTCCAATTTTAATTGGGCGACGACCCTGGTTTATGCCGGGCCGTCGCCCAATTGAATTTATTCTAACAGAGGGCAAAACCTGGTTCTACCCTTGGTTACGTTTTTTTTTTTTTGTAGAATAAAAAAAAACCCCACCCCTTATCCCCCAACCCCCCAACCTTCCCACCTCTCTATATACCCCTAACCATTAACTTGTTGAGGTAATAATGAATTTTTTTTTAGTATTTATACATGTTGTATATACATACATACATATATATATATATATATATATATATATATATATATATATATATATATATATATATATTTATATGTATATGTATGTGTAGATCTAGCTATAACCACCCCCCTCTTATGATGCTATGTACTCTCTCAACACATTACCCTCTCCCCCACCTCACAAATAATTTATTTTTGTGAGATTATTTATATATACATGTGTATATGTATGTACATCTATTTATATATGATACATTTTTTGTTGTTATGAATATGGGTATTAATAATGCACCTAACCTAAATATGTTAATTTATTTTTTTGTATTTTTAGAATTTTTTTTAAAATTTTTGGATTTATATTTTATTTTAATTTACGAATTTTTTTTCATTTTTATTGTCTATTATTTTTCTTTGTTATAATTCTTTTTTTTTTAATTTGTGTTATTTTTAAAACATTTTAGTTATTTTGATTTAATTTTTTGAGTTTTTTTATTTTCAAATTTTTTGTTTTTAAATTTTCTAATTTTTTTTTTGTAATTTCTATTTTTTTATATAATTTTTTTTCGTTATAATTTTTTTTTTCGTAGGTCTTTTTAACATATTTAGGTTATTTGTTTTTTTTTAATTTTTGGATTTTTTTTTTGAATATATATTTTTTTCATTTTTTAATTGTCTATTTTTTATTTATTACGATTTCATTTTTTTAATTGTTGTTTGTTTTTTTACATATTTAGGTTATATTTTGGTTTTTAAAATTTCTTTGTATTTTTTTTCCCCGAAATTTTTATTTTTTTTGGATGTCAAATTTCGGTAATCGTAAACCATAAAATTATAAATATAATGTCACGTCCGAACCCGGTCAACTATTAAAATATTTTATTTAATTTTTCTAACCTCATATTTGTCGAGTTGTGACATATTTATATTGTGTAACCTTGTACATTGTACTATTTGGTCATTTTGTGTAGTTCATTATACTATAAATGGATTTATGTGAATGTGTTTGAGTAATTTTAATAATGTACTGTTGCTGTGGAAATCTTTTAATTACAGGTTATCAGATTATTCACGGTAACAGAAAACCTCTGTCCGTTTGTCGTGTCCAGAGTTTATAGATTTTACGGTAATATTTTTTGAAACTTCGGACTTTTTTTTATCTTAACAATTTGTGGTATATGATTTCAAATTCGGATAATTGTCAACCATAAAATTAAAAATTCTAATGTCACGTCCGAGCCCGGATCAACTATTAACATGTTTTATTGAATGATTCTAACTTCATATTTGTTGAGTTGTCACTTATTTATGTTGAGTAACATTGTACATTGTACTTTGGGCCTTTCAACGCTTTATAATGAACATTGTATCTTGTACACGAACATTTTGAGTAATTTTTAAAATGTATTGTTGTTGTGAAAATGTTTTGAATGCAGATATCAGATTACTCACGGTATAGAAGAGATTTTGTCCGTTTGTCGCGTCCGTCTATCAATTTGAATAATATTTGTCAAATATAATTTAAAGTTAATTTTTGCATGTATGTTTCAAGTTTCACAATTTTGTTACATATATCATTTTCTGCATTGTATAACATTGTTATGTTTTTGGTTTGTTGTGTATCTTTGTCATGTTGTCAAACTCATGCGTAATAAGTCTCACTCATCGAATTCAGATAACTCTTTTACCTAATAATGTATTACGTAATTTTTAAAATGCAATAACATTTAACAAATTGGTCAAGTGCATCATTTTATGGAGTCAAATAGTTAATGGATGTATCAAAAATGGATTGACGGTAATCTTAATGAGGCCTTTATCCAATGTGTTTCGGATTTTGTATCCTTCGCAAACAGCCAACATTATTATATGGATGACAACAAGATAAGATATCCATGTGTAAGATGCCGAAACTTAAAATTCCAAACAACAGGAACGGTGGTTGATAATCTGTATCAGAAGGGTTTTATGTCTTTTTACTATCAATGGATTGCACAAGGCAAACAGTGTATAACAATTATGTTCCAAGTGCACAAACTTGGGCATATAATCAAGAACAACAGTTTGGTGAAACGAATAATTACAGAACATTGGTTTTTGACGCTGCCGGTCCGCAGTTCACCAACGATTACAATGTTGAGGTTAATGAAGAACCTAACATGGAAGCACAAGAATTTTTTGAGTAGTTGAATGCCGCTGATAGGCCATTGTTTGATGGTTGTGCGGAACTTACTCAATTGTCAGCCGTGGCTCGATATATGAATATGAAGTCCGAGTATAATATGAGCAACTCTCTATTTAATAGGTTCATAGAAGAATTAATGGAAGTGTTGCCCGAGAATCATAACTTGTTTGAAAGCCTCTATAGATTTAAGAAACTAGTCAAGCCATTAGGGTTGGGATATCAGAAGATCGATGTTTGTGTAAATGGATGCACCTTATTTTACAAAGATCGGAGACTCATGGAAAATTGTCTGCGTTGTGGCCACTCACGTTTCAAGGATATAGCTGGTGGTAGAAAATAGGGTAAGCCTATTTCCCACAAAAAGTTTAGATATTTCCCTCTAACACCAAGGTTGAAAAGATTGTACATGTCAAATGCTACAGCGAGACACATGACGTGGCACAAATATCACAATGTGGAGGATGGGAATATTTGTCATCCATCAGATGCCGAATCTTGGAAATATTTCAACTCCGTGTATCCAGAATTCACTGCAGAACCAAGAAATGTTTGGCAAGGCCTTTGATCAGATAGTTTTAACCCGTACAATTCAAATGCGTAACCTTACTCTTGCTAAGTGATAATTACCCCATACAACCTTCTACCATGGATGTGCATGAAGGATCCCGTAATGTTTTTGACACTACTCATTTATGGTCCCAAGCATCCCGGTAAGAATATTGATGTCTACCTAGAGCCCCTAATCGATGAATTGATAACTCTATGGTCGGAATGAACATTATGTTATGATATTGCTACGAAGACTAATTTTTGTTTGAGGGCAGTCTTGATATGGACAATAAATGGCTTCCCGGCTTATGGTATGTTGTCGGGATGGAGCACACATGGGAGGTTATCGTGTCTTATTTGCATGGAAAAGTCAAGAGCTTTTCGCTTACAAGTGGGGAAGAAACCTTCATTTTTCAACTGTCATCGTCAATTCTTACCACAGAATAGTTCATTAAGACATGACAGGAAATTTTTTTTTATCAAGGATAGGCATGAGATATCTACACCTCTACTATGATTATCTGGGCAACAAATTTGGGAACCGGTGAAAGATTTCCCAACAACCCAAGAGAGCTCTTGCAAGAAGCTAGATGGGTTTGGTATAGATCATAATTGGACGAAAAGAAGTATTTTTTGGGAATTGCTATACTGGAAGACGCACCTTGTTCGTCACAACTTAGACGTGATGCATATTGAGAAAAATATTTTCGACAATGTCTTCAATACTATAATGGCAGTTAAGGGTAAGACTAAAGATAACATTCACACCCGGAAAGACATGTACACTTTTTGCAATCGACTAGAATTGTTTAAAGACAAGACAAACAAGTTCGGTGTATACACCCTGCTGAGAGAAAAGAGAAAAGTGCTACTACAATGGGTTGAAGGCATAAAATTTTCCGATGGTTATGCTTCTAATCTATCAAATTGTGTCGACATGAAGGATTTGAAAATGTCACACATGAAGAGCCACGATTGTCATATCTTTATGGAGAGACTATTGCCCATTGCATTGCGTGAACTCATGCCAAAACAAGCTTCAGAGACATTTGCTGAACTGAGCTTATTTTTTAGCAATCTATGTTGTTCAACTTTGTAAAGAACCAATTTGGAAAGGATGCAAGATAATATTGTCATGACGTTGTGCAAACTGGAGAAAATGTTATCTCCTGCATTTTTTGACTCAATGGAGCATTTACTTGTCCATTTGGTTTATGAAGCGATATGTTGTGGATCGGTTCAATATCGATAGATGTACCATTTTGAGAGGTTTTTGGAAGGCTTGAAGATGATAGTTAAGAATAAAGCACGTGTTGAATGATCTATTTGTGAAGCCTATCACGTCCTAAAGACATCAACTTTCTGTTCATATTATTTTGAACAACACGTGTCAACTAAAAGCAGAAGGTTAGGTCGAAACAACCAGTATAACGAGGTAGACTATCCTGAGGGTTGTTTATCTATATTTACTTGTCCGGGTTGTCCAATTAGGGCGGATACAAAGATCTCACTACTGGAGTATGATCTCCAGTTGGCACACTTATATGTACTCATGAATTGCCCAGAGTTGCAGCTTTATATAAGGTATGTTTGCAACAATTTGGTATGCAATTTCCTCTGTTGGGATTATTATACTTTTTTTAATGAGTAGCTTTACGAATTGGATGCAAATTGTTTGAAGAAGACTTGGAACAACAATACGGCCCTATTAACCAAAGAGATAGACAGTTGCATTTTGACAAATCTTTCCTGAGATGGTTATATGGCCAGGTCAGTATTTTGTATGCAATTTTTGCCTATTCGTTAAGGGCACAACCAGTTGAGTATTAACCAAATGTAGTCATATTGCAGTTAAGAGATAGGTATGACATAGACGATCATGAGAAATATCTCTCCAAATGGTCGCACAAAAAGGCACGCAGATGGTGTAGATACATGGTAAACGGATACAGATTCTCTATGATCGAATATGGGTCTTCAAAATCCACGAATAATAGTGGAGTTTTCGTAAGAGGTACATGCGATGGTACAACTGGGGAAATTGGGTATTATAGGGTATTGAAGGACATTATTGAACTATAATATCCTAATCTAACGTTACAACATACAAGAGTTGTTCTGTTTAAGTGCGATTGGTATGATACCACAAATGATAGAGGTGTGAAATCAAATCAGAGGACCGGATCGGTTGAGGTCAACGTGAAAAAAAAGATATCCCAAGTACGAACCATTTGTATTGGCAAGTCAAGCCCAGCAAGTGTACTATTGTGTTTATCCAGGGGCCAAGAGAGAACGAGTAGATTGGGTGGCCGTTGTTAAAATCCATCCAAGACATTTCTATGACATGGACAGACAGGAGATAGATGTGGATGATAACACAAGTTTTCAGTCGGATCACACGAATGTGCCCCTAGTGGAACCGAATGTTTTTTATTCTAATTCACATATTAGTTATTCAGATATATACACTTAAATAATAAGAGAAGATGACGAACATAGAGATGTAAAAGAATATATAAATGATGAAGAATATGAGCATGAAACAAATGATAATAGTGATGATAATGATGATGATGTCAATGATGATGATGATGATTGTTCCCCATATGATGATGAAGATGACGATGATGATGATTATGATGCATATGATGATAAAGATGATGATGATGACAATGACGATGAGGAGGAAGAGGGGGAACATTCAACCTTCCACAATCATGACGATGACAATGAGGGAAATGATGATTTTTGAAAAAAACATAGGTTAGGAAAAAATATTTGTCATGGTTGTATTTCAATTGATCAAGCAGTGATTCCTAGTGTTATACATAGATCTATGACAATTATGGTATGTTATGTTACATAATTACATTTTTTCAATCAATATATATTATTTATATATTTTAACTCTATTGTGTCAAAACAGGCAATGGGAGGCGGTGAAGATCCAACTTGCAAGGGGAAAAACAATTAAAACAGAGTAGTTTGTTAGGAAAAATGACATATTTGACTCATACCCCTTATTGTGCCTGAGACGCAGCGATTCAATCCGGCCGGACCGAATGACGCTCAACAATTGGGTAGCCATGGATCTATAGGTGCACATCATGTAAGTGGTCGTGGATCCACAAGTGCACATACAGCAACTGACCGTGGTGCTGGTAATGTCCCTATGGTCGTTGGACGTGGTTCATCTAATTCATTAGTGGGAATGCGACATCGGATCCCAGACGATACGCAGCCCCAACAAGAGCAACCATATGTACAGGCCACGTCCACTAGTCATACCGCACAACACTGTTCATCAGCTGGACTGCCATCGGAGTTACAAAACTTATATATAGATGGTGATGGCTCTTCAATGCCCGGTGATACGCAACTTTCTAATATGCCCGAGTTCTCGCACGCTGCGGAAAGACGGGCTGCAGGTATTAAAGATTGGCAATTTTATGGATTCCAGTCTCTAGCCAATTATACGGTATGGAAAAATGACAGGCGACGCTATATGAAGGTCGTAGGAAATGGGTATGTAATAGTTTACACTTGAAGTTTAAATATTCTCTTTTTTGTACCCTAATTTACATGTTTGGATTATGTTATGTTGTATAGATGGGATTCATCTAACATCGTCAAAGGTGTTACAAGAGCTCTACATGCCGGGTATGTAGAGTCGTGGTTGACATACAGACAGGGCCCAAGTGATACAAAGAAATTATGGTTCGAATATTTCAGGGTATGAACTGTTAAAGCAATATATATTGTGGGGACTATTGTACAAGTGTATAAATAATTGTTGAATTATATAGATGATAATATTAATGCTTTTAGAGGGAGTACAAATGGCTTCCAAGTGATGAAGCTGAAGTTTGGCGCAAGTTTGAATCTACTGCAAGACGCCAAATTT
This sequence comes from Ehretia macrophylla, assembly GCA_037974665.1. Lineage (NCBI taxonomy): Eukaryota > Viridiplantae > Streptophyta > Magnoliopsida > Boraginales > Ehretiaceae > Ehretia > Ehretia macrophylla. The sequence goes on from CM075782.1 coordinate 32,799,982, forward strand.
CAGATTTGACAAACAAAGGATGGACAAGAACGAAAAAGCCAGATTTCATACCACTTGACACATGGAACCAAATGCTGAAGCTAAGGCAAAGGCCAGAATGGCAGGAAATCTCAAGGAGAAATGTAAACAATCGAAAAGGTCAATCCGACTACTCACCATTTGGGTTCAATCCCAACCCATGAGGCAGCTAGAAGAATGGTATTAATTTAGTAATATAATCTTGTTTACGTGTATATGTTATGTGTACGAATAAAAATTTGCCGAAATACATAATTATATGTAGGTTGATTTGGTCAATTGCTATTGTAGGAAAAAGAACTAGGGAGGACAGTGACTTATGCAGAGGTTTTCAAGAAGGCTCATCACAAGGGGATTGACGGACCGTACACAGACTCTCGGGCCGATCAGACTATGGTATGTATTATTCATGTAATTTCTAGAAGAGGAAGCAATGCATAGGGTTTATGTTGAAGATAATTTGGGATTCACAGTATTGGCCTAAAGGTTTGTTGGTTTTGCAAAGTATTTATAATTGTTAAAGCTATTATTCTAGAAGGAAAACATACTTTGTGATTTGTGAGCATGAATATGGCTACACGGTGACCAAACATTTCACAAATAGAATATGGTTACTTGTTTTACCCTATTGTGTTGTCTAATGTATTTAGAAATGTATCTTTAGTGTTACAGTAGAACATGATTAATATGTTGAGGTTAAGTATGGTACTGTATGAGCTTAGATAATGTGCATTAGGTTGGCTTTATTCGACAAACAGGTTATTGGGAAAAGTCCAAAATACAGAGGAGACTCTGTCCCTTTTTTTATTGATGAGTAAATGCATTAAAGACAGATGTAGTAACTTAATTTTGTGTAACTGATAAACATTTGGTTGTATCTCACATCAGTTATGTAATACTAACTTGTTACTAATGCCTTTGTAAGCTCGTTACGACGAAATGCTCCAAACGACTAGGAATGCATCTGAATCAGACTCGAATCCAACGCATGTAGATGAGAACACGGTATTTTTGCGGGCTGTTGGCCTACCATGCAAAGGATGATTATACGGGGTAGGTTCTCAGGTATCCATTGAGTTTGTCACAAATACTACAACCCATCACTGACGTGTCATCACAGAGGAACAACTGAATGATGTCGTTACGAGAGCCACAGTGACTTTGAATGAAACTGTACAAAGTCATCGCCAGCGGATCGAGAGTCAGGACGAGTTAATCATTCAACTTCAGTGAAGGTTGGTGAAGCAGGACAAAGTGTTGGAAGTTCTCTATGCAAAAGTATGTGGTCAACCTGAAGACCAATATCCTTCATCTTCACATAGTGATGAAGATGGAGAGTAATTTGTTATAATGTTATCTTTGTAGTTTGATGTTTAATACGCTGCCATGTACAGAACATTTCTTTTTATGACAGTTTAAAATAACAGTCTATATTTTAAATGGATATAACATATCGTATTTGCGACATTATTTGAAATGAATTTCATATATCAAATAGGTTCAATTTGGGATGATATTTCAAATTTTTTGAAGGAATTATGACTAGTTTAAATAGATGGAATGGTTAAGTTGGTGAGGGTTTAGTGAGGGCTTGGTGAGGGAAAAGGTTGGCGAAAGTTTGGCGACGACAATTTTGTGACAGTTTGGTGAAGGGTTTAGTTGGCGAGTGCTCAGTGACAGCAATCATTAGTGACGGTCGGGTGAGGGGAATGTTGGTGAGGGCTTGTCGATGGGAAATGTAGTGACAATTGTGAGACGACTCTAATTGACGAGGGGTCGGTGACGGCAAACTGTAGTGACGACTTGGAGACGGGAAATTATGGTGAGAGCTTAGTGAGGGCGGACTATAGTGAAGCCCTGGAGACTGGAAATTATGGTGAGGGGTTGGTGAGGGCGGATTTGGAAACGGGATAGAGAAAGTTTCCAACTGTCACCAAAATAGTGATGGTTTGGTGAGATGAACCATTTTGGCGACAATCTCCTATCTGACGGATAGTTCCTTTCACTGTATCGTCGTAAATTCTACATTGGCGACACACGGTGAGGGGAACCGTTTCTCGCAGAATCTAGTTTTTTTTTTTTTTTTTTTAAATTATCAAGCCATTCCGTGTCTTTGGACTCAAATTGATTAGGAAAGTGGATTTTCTTTTTGGGTCAGTGGAAAATTGAATTGATTGATTGTGGCGTGCTATTGGACTATATGCTTACTTTGACCAAAAAAGAAAACAAGACAAGACTATATGCTCATAATGTATTTGGATATGCGTGAAACGAAAACGCTTTTACACCGAAGACAATGAAAGAGACTTCGAAATTAATATAGTGACATGATGACACCTTCAAATCTACTAAGAGTTGAGGAGATCGAGAGAAAAGAATGAATTTGGCCAACTTTTCGTTAATTTTTCTGTGTTTGTGGGATTATGTGATATCTGTCTGTATAGTTGATCATGGAACAAAGGCTTGCAATACTGAGGTGTTAGATGATAATGAGTTGAAAATGTCATTCAATCCGAGCTCAACAACAATCAGCAAAAAAAGGTCAGGCATGACGGGGTTATGCCCTATGCTCCCCCTCCAATGTGAGAGTAAGTTTGTATGTTCGAACTTAAATAAATTACTAAGAGATAAATAGCATTAAATGAGTTATGAGTTACCTTAGGTGAATGTATTGAATAGACTATTTATACTAACACTAATGACGGGCAAATATTAAATGTGTAATGGCGCCCTCACTGTTCATGTCAGACCTTAACTTTTTGTCCGAGAATTAAAGCTATTATCTAGCGGATAATACATTTATGTCTCATTTGACATTAATACTAGCTTGGGTCACACTTCAGGGATCGGGTCCGGATCAGTTCATACCCGTTCCCAAGTCGGGTTGATTTTTATACCCATATCAATAATGAAGAATGAAATGACCATGTAACCATAAAAGCAGAGACGGAGTCAAGGAAAACGGACCTTCCATAGCTATTTTCTTTATCTATGTACTTTTTTTTTTTTTTTAAATATGTACTTTTCCCTTTACTTAATTCCCGGAGCTTTTTCTCAATTTCTCCTCTCATTTTTCCTTTTTCAAATTTTATCACTTCATTCTCCCTTTTACCTTTTTTCACCATTTTTCCTCTTTTCCCCACTCCCCCACTCCCAGGTGGGAATTCCCACCCTCCCCACAGGCCACAACACAAGCCCTTTTTTCTCTTTCATAAGATGCAGGTGGAGTCCTATTTTCTTTCTCGATTTTTTAATTTTTAAAACATACACAAATAAAGGTAAAGTAGTAGATTATTAAAAAAATATTCATAATATGTAATTCTTTTTTTGATACTATTTATTACTCATGAATTTTTTATTGTAAAATTCATCGATTTTCTTTGATGTCGAAGATATTTTTATATATTTTGTTTTTTTGGCAAAATTTTATGTTTAAAATTTTTAATATCATTAATTTTCTTAATTAAATTTTGACCTCCAATATTAAATCTTAACTTCGTACATAAAAATGTAGTTTAAATTTCGTTGTACAAGAAATCTGTTGGCTCTTGCAGCACTTTGTTATGATGGAAAGACACGCACCAGCAAACCAACACAAATTTATCGTGGTTAGGTCACCTATGTTTCAATAATCCACTATTTATCAAAATAATAATTATAACCTTTTAAATAGATAAATAATTGTAAAAAGTCCCTCGTTTAGACTCACAGCCGGCTCTTGAATCCGGATACACTTTCTCTAGACCTAAGTATAAAGAATGGTACATGACACCTAACATTGTACTTTAAGGATAAGGGATACTCAAGAAGGAAAATTCCCCCGAGTAGCCCAATCACCTTAAGTATTGTATATGTGGCATCATATCTGACCGTGAACTATTATATATAAGGCCGAACATATTCCCAAAAGATATCTTCTATCTAATACAATCACTGAATATTTTGTCACTATTTATTGTTGTTTGCTTAAAATTTATTTGTTGGAAGGTTGTCCAAGTCAACTTCGGCAAAGTGGTCAATATTGATGTTTGGTTGAGTTTTGCCTCAAGAAATTAGATGGTTTCAATAAGAAGAAGAATTAAGACTTTTACGAACTAAGATCAAAAGCTAGTAATTTCATTAAAAAAAAGTAAAATTTAACTCCCAATTGATTATAGCAATTACAGACGCACTACATACTCCTACTAAAAGCACTTGTAAATCTATTCCAAGTGTATATTGAATTTACGTCTAAAAATCTATAGTTGTGTGTTGGATTTCGATTCGACTGTGTTCGTTGTTGCCGATCGAAGTTTTAGGGCCCCAAACAATTTGGTAGCCGTTGATAAGCGATAAGTCCTTACAAAAAAATTGTTTTAACTTCTCAATACACATGACACCTTTTAATAGGCCAACGTGAGAAGAAAAATAATAATATAAACAATTATTTATCATTCAGGGATAGATATAGGATTATGACCTAGTGGAGCCAATAAATTAATAATAAAAAATTTACACTCACGAGATAATATATATAATATATTTTAAAAAAGTATTCATACAAAAAGATTACCTATTACAATTGTGCTTGACGAATTTTCAGTTTTTGAAATTACTTTTAGTCTTTTATTCTTCTATAGGCTCACAAAACATAATTGGGTATAAATGAGTGTTAAGAATCAAGCAAAAATCTGATAGGTCTATTGATTGTTACAAGGCACGCCTTGTGGCCAAGGGATTTCATCAGCGTCTAGGTATTGATTATCATGCTACCTTCAACCCCATTATTAAACCAGTTGATATGTGCATTATTCTCACTTTAGTTGTGCAGTTTCGTTGGACACCAAGGCAACTTAATGTTAACAACGCCTTTCTTCAAGGCTCTCTGAAGAGGATGTCTATATGATTCAACCTCCGGGCTTTGTGAGTTCTCAGTTTTTTAACTATATTTGCAAATTGCGTACGTAAGGCCATTTATGGACTGAAATAGGCTTCTTGTGCATGCTACAATGAACTCAAGCACTATCTGCTGACAATTGGATTTATTATTTCGAAGAGTGACACTTCGTTGTTTATTTTGCATTTAGATAATCTAACTATGTACTTGTTAGTTTATGTGGATGACATCATAGTTACAGGAAATAATGCCAGAGTAGTTCAAGATGTGATTCATTATCTTGTGTAACGTTTTTCCTTAAAGGACTTGGGGGCCCTTAATTATTTTTTGGGTGTTGAGGTCACACGTACCAGTCATGGGCTATTTCTTTCTCAACATAAATACATCTCAAATTTATTGGAGAAGACCCATATGCAAGGAGCCAAGGAGGTATCGTCTCCTTTATCTACAACCATGACTATGCAACTTGATGATGGCACGTCGTCTACCGACTCCACACAGTATAGAAAGGTTGTTGGAGCTTTATAGTACCTTTCGCTCACTCGCCCAAATATATCTTTCGTAATCGATAGACTCTCCCAGTTTAAGCATTCCCCATCCAAGATATTGGTTAGTTGTTAAACGAGTTCTTCATTATCTCAAGCATACCATCTTTTATGGTCTTCTTATTCGCCAGTCCATATCTCTCCAGCTTCATGCCTTTTTTTGATGCAGATTGGGTTGGGAATCTCGATGATCGAAGCTCTACCTCCGCCTATATTGTCCTTCTAGGTGCAAATCCAGTAAGTCGGTCCTTCCAAAAATAGTGCACTATGGCCTGCTCTTTCACCGAAGTCGAATACAAGTTTGTTGCTTCCATAGTAGTGGAGATTAATTGGGTTCAGAACCTCATTTGTGAACTCCAGTTCCAACAGCCTGGCCCGCCGACCATCTTCTGTGATAATATCGGTGCCCCTTATTTATGTGCAAATCCTATTCTCTACCCTTGCATCAAGCAACAACTCAGTGTCTCTCATGTTCATTCTACAGACCAACTTCCTGACTGCCTCACAAAGCCACTTTCTCAGCATCTCTTTCAAAAGCATCGAATCAAGCTGGGCATACATGATGGAATGCCTATCTTGCGGGGACATGATAAGGAGTAATCTCAGCAATCATTCAACACCAAATCAAGAACTTACTCCTAACCATTCATTGAGCTGAATTGATTATTGTATAGCTAGCGTAATTGTGCATAAATCATGGGATTGCCAGATGCCTTTCATATTCACTGTTGTATTGTATAAATATACACACATAATAGAAGACATGTATGAAGTTTTTCTATTCCATCACATATTCTCATTAATTAAAAATATAGTGTGAATGGTCATTGGGTGTGTACTTGTCGTATGCTGAAATAATTGGTTGATCTATATTAAGTATCAACGAATGGTGAATAAATATGTTTAGCCCAAGGCAAATGTACTTACTATTTTTTGTTTTACCAATCTAATATGTTCTAGAAGAGCTAATATTATGTAACCTTGTGGTACATAATTTAGAATTATTTGTTAGAATATATACTTGTTCCACATCAAAAAATCAGAAACTCTAAGACCACCTTATAACATTTTGTGCTACTCCACTTGGCACCAATTGGTTTCAAGATGGAATCTTAGGTTTCTTAACATAGTATCAAAGTTGGGCCCTTGGTCCAATCATCTTCATCCGCATGCGATCCATCTCAAATCAGGTCCACTTGTATTCAATCTTTCATGTGTATCATATTCCACGCATCTCCCAAGTGTATTCAATCTTCCACATGTGTTAATCTATCATATGTATTCAATCTTCCAAGCGTGACCCATCTCAAAATTTAGGTCTACGCGTGTTCAATCTTACACGTTTGACTCCTTTCAAATCAAGTCACATGTGAGGGGGAGTATTAGAATATAATTCTTATACGTGTGTTCAATATTCCAAATGTGACCAATCTCAAAATTTAGGTCCACTTGTGTTCAATCTTCCGCGTGTATTATATTCTACGCATCTTCAATCTGCCATGTGTGTCCCATGTATATTCAATCTTCCATGTGTGACCTATCTAAAAAATTCGGTCCATATGTATTCATTCTTCCAAATATGACCCATATCAAAATTAGGTCTGATGCGTTCAAACGGTGAGTTATAATTAGGTGCAAAATGACCAAGTTTTAATAACCCGCAAGTGCATGGATCTTCGTAATGTAGTGTGCTTTGAGTGCAGAGTCAAATTCCACAGGGAGGCTCCTAAGTTTAGTTCAGTTGAATAAGTGCATATGAAAGTGTTCTAAGTGAGTGTTGAAAAGTAAAGACAGATAGATTGATGGGTTTTGATTAAAACTAAACTAAACTAAAGTTAGAGTTGGGAGTGTAAATATGGGAATGTAGTAATTAAGCTTGGATTAATATTAATGCTGTTAATCTAGGCTCGAAAATAGGATTCTCTAATTCTATGCAAGAGGTTAAGCTACAAGCATTAACCTAGTCAATTATCTTAGTCTACTAAAATCTCGATTACTAACTCTAATGTAGGTGCTGTGCCATCTACGAGCATTGGAGCCATAGTATGGAACTGTCCTTGCAACCTGGTGTAAGATGTCTGTTTCAATTAAGTAATTAATATCTCCTTTCTAGTCTAGAAACTATGGTCTACTGAAAAACATTACCTATAGTCTCTTGGAATCTTTAAGGTTGTCAAGTTATTGATTCACTATTAAAGCATGGATATATGACACGAAAATAAAACAATCATAACATCTACTTAAAAGCATTATGTATGAAAAACAATACTTAATTAATACAAGTCATATATTGCATATGAATTAAATTAGTCCAAATCATGGAGACAGGTAAACTAAAAGACCATTAATATATAATCAAAATCCCGAATTAACACGGGCATTATAATGACATTCAAATATAAAAAATATTAAGGATATGCTCCCCCATAAATGAAGTCGAGATCCGAGATCCGAGGTTCGAGGTCCGAGGTCTGAGGTCGGAGTCCCGAGCACAGCTACGAGATTTATTCCTTTTCCCATGCCCCAAAAATTCAGGCATTACCTCCGCTGTCTTTTCCCCTAACTACTAACTATTTATACTACCATATTTAAACTACCCTAAACTAACACTAAAAAAACAATTAAAATAAAATCCTAAATTAATTTTCTATATCATTTCCGATTGGGGTTAGGGGGTATTTATAGGGCTAGAAAAAAGAGGTGTGCTTGAGCGCGCCCCCCTTCGTAGAATGGGAAGGCGCCTCCCTTCGTAGAATGGGAGCGCGCCGTGTGGCCTTTCCGGAACGTTGTGGAACATACTGTGCAGGGCTCTCGAGCACCAGCTTAGGCACGCTCAAGTGCCGTCTGGTGCGGTCCAATTAAATCATGCCATTTGGAGTCCACGTGGACCAATCAGAGGCATTTGGCGGTCCACGTGGACCAATCTGCACGCGTGGAAGAGAATTTTCTGAGGGGCGGTCGAGCGTCGTTGAAGGCGCGCTCAAGCACCCTTCTGTAATTTTGACTTTTTCCAATTTTGATTTTGACCGAGCGTTGACCGAGACATTTTCAGGCTATTTTCAGCTTTCCGAGTCTGATTAGCAGCTAGTTTCGGCCAAATTCCAACTCTGTAAGCTTCATTCTTCCACTGGTGCTCGGGTTTCCACGTTCTTCATTTCTTTACTTGCAAATTAATCATTTTAAAACCGATTTCTTCACTTTTAAGGATCAACTTACATTGCATCAAAAGTGTATTAAGTATTGCATTTATTCCACAAGTTAAGATACAAATGTAGAGAAATTCAGTGGTTTGAGTGGTGCAAATATCGTCATATCAAGGTCCACGCGTGTTCAATCTTCAACATGTGACTTCTCTCAAATCAGGTCACACGTGAGGGGGAATGTTAGAATATACACTTACCCACATCGAAAAATCAGAAACTCTAAGACCACCTTATAAGATCATGGGCTACTCTACTTGGCACCAATTAGTTTCAAGATGGAACCTTAGGCTTCTTAACATGGTATCAAATTTGGGACCTTGGTCTAGTCATATTTATCCGCGTGTGACCCATTTCAAATTAGGTCTACTTTTGTTCAATCTTTCGCGTGTGTCATGTTCCACGCATCTCTCACGTGTGTTCAATCTTCTACATGTGTTAATCTAATATGTGTATTCAATCTTTCAAGTATGACCCATCTCAAAATTTAGGTCCACACGTGTTCAATCTTACACATGTGACTTCTCTCAAATTAGGTCACACGTGAAGGAGGGTGTTAGAATATAACACTCGTACATGTGTTCAATCTTTCAAGTTTGGCCTATCTCAAAATTTAGGTGCACACGTGTTCAATCTTTTGCGTGTGACCTGTGTTCAATCTTCCACATGTGTTAATCTACCTTGTGTATTCAATTTTCTAAGTGTGACTCATCTCAAAATTTGGGTCCACGCACGTTCAATCTTCCACGTGTGACTCTTCTCAAATCAAGTCACACGTGAGGAAGAATGTTAGAATATAAAACTTATCTCATATCAAAAAATTAGAAACTCTAAGGGCATCTTATAAGATCTTGGACTACTCCACTTGGCACCAATTGGTTTTAAGACAGAAACTCAGTTATCTTAACATTGTTGATACATTATATTCCAACAAATCTAGAAGAAATTAAGTTTTCAATATATCCTTTAAAATGGATATCATATTAAGACCACAAATGAGAAAGTAAGGAGTATTTGTGTACTACATCTTTGAGTTCATGCAAGAAACATGTAGTTGAAAATTTTCCTGTTATATATCTTGGGTTGTATGAAACAGCCATACGAATAGTTGAATAACATCGTATATGAAAGTAAAGAGACAATGATCATAGTATTTTTATGCTTTGACATGATAGACTTGGACACTCATAAACAATAACGATATATTGCATAAACGAGAACTCACTTGACCAACTTTTAAGAACTAGAAAATTCTATTACCAAGTGATTATGTATGTCTTACTTGTTCTCTAGGAAGGTTGACAGTAGAATAGTCTCCAACTAAAGTCACTTGGGAATCCCATAATTTTTGAAAGAATTTAATATGATATTTTTGGACATATTTGTCCACCTTGTGGACCATTTTATTAACTTATGACCCTAATAGGTGCACCATCTAAATTGTCACATATTTGTCTAATGTCTTTTTTGCATTTTCTATATAACCTCCTTTAATTATCTAAGTAAAAGAAGAATTTTCTAATCATCCTATTAAAACAATTCGTAATAAAGACAACTAGGGATTTATGTTGAATTTGATTCTCTTTCTATCATTCGATATCTTGAACCCCTGACGGGTGATTTCTTTGGAGCATGACTTGCATATTGTTATTTTAAGATGCTACTCTTCCTTTCATTAGGGGAAGAAAAAATGCAACTTGAAGTTTAGCTTGAAAACTTTGGAGGAACCTGATGTTAAAAGTGATACATTTGCGGTACTTAAATGTGATATATTTTGGATGACAATATTATTGTCTTATTTAGATCCAATGTAAACTTGAAATTGAAAGGATCATTCATTTACAAAGTATTACAAATAATTTATAAGATGCATTTACTGACATAATGTGAATATTTTATGAAATTACAATATTTGTTATGAATATGAAGTTGCGGAGATGTGTACTTTCATATATACAGAAAGGAACAGGATTAAGGAGAATTTGAGGACCCAGAGCGATTGTTTGATATGATGGAGTGAAATTGGTAAATCTTTCATCATTTTAAAGAAGGAAATTGTTCATGTATGGACTATTGGTGAATGTTACAGGAAAATCACCTATAGGATAATGTGCATCCTTGGATTATTGTGGGTGGAAAGATGAAATATTGGGAAAATTGAATGGAGAAAATATGTTTCTTGTGCTGGAGTAGTATATGCAATTTGTTTTAGTTCCATGATTGAGGATGTTTTATGAGCTCTAAAAATACATTACTCAAGATTAAATAGATGCTTACAATGAAATTAATTAAATTAATTTCTCTTTTAATTTATCAATAAAGTAGTGTCTCCAACTAGTTCACACGGGTCTCAAATCACTATACTTACCTTCTCCATGAACTGAAACCTAAAAACATGAGTAAAGGTAGAAGTAGAAATATCATGGGAGGCAATTTACTCTGAATTTATGTAAACATGGTTTAAAAGGCCTTTGGCTTTCCTTATATTGAGAAGGGCATTAGGTAGTGATATTTCTATGAAAGTAAATATGTGTTATATAAAATTAAAGAAAATTTGTTGATGATAATTAATAATATAAAAAACTCCACTCTGACAGTTTAAGCTTTTAGATGAGATGGTCACTTAATATCAGAGTTTAGGCACCAAAATGTCATAGGTTCAAAACTCACCGTCACCTATTTAAAAACACTAAAAATGTTCAAGTGCAAGACTCAAAAACTAATTTCATCTGCACTTGCGGAGGCGTGTTGATGATGACTTCTTTATATACTTTTTGAAAAATTTCTATGCTTTGTAGCATGTTGTTGACTCAGACCTAGGTGTAATATGAAATTGCTAGAAACATGGTTTATCCTTATGTGCTTCATCATTGTGATTGCTTCGATATGAGAGAGATTCAACAATGAGGAATTGTCCATATCATTTTACTATAATTGTAAATAATTGTACTGAAAATTTATCACTGTTTGATTGTCTTTCTAGAATCATCGTTTATCCATATGCTCTTCATCATTGTGATTTCTTCAATATGAGAAAGATTCAACAGTGTTAAATTGTCCACATCATTTTGCTATAATTATAAATAATTGTACGAAAAATTCATCACTATTTAATTATCTCTCATAATATTATTTGATATGAGATGATCTAAATCCAATTATCATCGTCAAAGGCATTGAAGATGTTCTTCGACCTTTCACTTTCGAGCTCTCTACAAGCCAAGAGACTTGTATCTCTTTGCTAATTCGGATAAGGAAAAAGAAGATTGGTTTAATTCTATTGGCTAATCCATTGTTCAACACTGACGTTGTATCGTTACTGATTCCAATGTTGTCAATTACGATTATCGCAATTAGTTTTAATTGTTTAATGCCTTTTTTTTTCTTTTTGCCTTTTTTATACATGTTAATTTTGTAAGCGTAGAATTTTTATGGATTTGTGAATTTTGTAGGTTTGACCCGTGACTTTTGGTTGAAGGCGATAATAGAGGAGATTACATGTAACAGTGTTAGATCTGTGTAATTGGCCAACCTTAGTAAGATATGACATGCTTTAGTTTGATTTAGTATTGATATTAAATTATGAATTTTGTATGTTTGAGGCATGACTTCATGTTTATAGCACTAGTAGAGGAGATTACCTTAATATTAGTCTTAGATTCATATGGAGAACTGTGCATGTCGCGGGATAAGTCTTAATTTTGTTAGATTTGGTTAAAATTTAGTTGAGGTGTGAATGTTGGTTGCTCTATGCAATGTATGTAAGAAGTGATGATCGTTTTCTCTTCTTCTTTTTTTGTGATTTTGGATGCGATTTGCTATGATGATCCATGTTTTTTTTATCTCTTTGAAAGATTTTAGTGTTTGGAGTTAAGTTCTCTATTTGAATTTTTTTATTCTATAATGATCCATGTTTTTTTTATCTCTTTGAAAGATTTTAGTGTTTGGAGTTAAGTTCTCTATTTGAATTTTTTAAGGGAATTGAGTTAATACTTTAGGAAAAGAACTGGAGAAAAGAATGTAATACTTCTGTTGTCTAAGTGTTTATTAGGTTGATGGATGTTTTCATTTTTTTAACTAAAATAAATATTACTTGTGATTGTTCATATTCGACAAAAGAATGGTTACATGTGGCAGTTTAGATTGATGAATGTTTCTTATGCTATGTTTGTTTTGGCAAAACTATAGATTTTAATTTAAATTGAGTTTAGGGCATTAAAAGTGGCTTTCTTCTTTTAATTTTCGTCCGTTTTGCAACTCCAGAATTGAAAAACTCTTCTTTACCAATTCGTTGTGTTGCCCGAATCATTGCAGCTAGATATCCATTTAAATCAGTGGTAAATTAAAACTCATTGATGTGGAGAGCTGAATCACCTCATAAAGATATGGGGTGGGAATTAAGTCTTGCTAACTTAAAACTTTGCAACTAAAAAATAAGGATATATGAATCCAAGGGGTGAATGAGAATCACCTCATTATCATCTGAAATGAGAAACAATCAAAGGGGTGAATGAAGTGAAAGCTTAGTAAGTAAGGGTCTCCAAAAAAAATGGCATTCATGAATGATCAAGGCGAGCCACAATAGCAAATACAAGAACAAGAGATCACACGGCATGTCCAAGAATGTATATAATTAAAGGTATGGAATAAATGCGAATCACACTAAAATCAAGTGGTAGAAATAACGAGAGCAAGAAAATTTCACGCAAAATAAGTTGTGACTATATTGTAGCATATTAATCGTGATAGTATCAAATTATGGATACAACACTGCTATAGGCCCACATGATATGCTTATAAATTTCCAATAAACACACATGATAAGTGATCACATGAAACTAGAGCGAGTATTTACCAAACACCTAAAATAAAATTCACAACTTATACTATATATATAAGAATTAATAGAATATGCACATCTCGCTAAAAGGAAACAGAAAAGTGGGTCGACTGTTCATGTACAATAAAAACTAGGTACATTATGTTCAACACAAAGCTTCCAGCAAGGAGATTTGAAGTCACTACAAAGTTACAATAAGAGACTTTAAAAATATGATAATAATATATTAGAATTGAAAGTATATCAAAGAATATTATATTCAAAGCAAAGTTGCAGCCAGGATTTTAGGAAGCCATGCATGGCAACTCGGCATCTATAGATTTTTTATTTTTTTATTTTTTTTTTGTCGGGACTATAGGCTATCACTAACAAAGTCGTGATTTTCACTGACTAATTAATTTCGTGATGATTTCCCTCATGATCCAACGTCACATTTTCTACCAATTGAATACAATCCCTAATTTCAGTAATGCTAGAAAGAGACTTACGCAGAGAAGAAGAACCATGGCACTTGTCATGCGTGTTGCTCGTTCATTATCTCTTCTCTCCTGCGATCAGCTATAGGAGTGCGAGTGCTTGCTCAAATTAGTAATTGTTGAAGATAGAATAAACACTCGAGACTTATCGTGGCATAAGAAGACTTCTATTAAACTTAAATCTTCCATATCATTTCTCTTCTTCTTCTTCCTCCTCTCTATATTCAAGAATTGTTTGATACTGGATGATGATGCAACTAAATTAATGGAATTAGTGGGTTGTGTGCTAAAAATTAGATTCCTGTGACTACTAGTTCAAAATTTTGTATTTAAATATGCAATATACACTACCATAGTTTAATATGTTTAACATATGCAATATGAAAATTGGAAATTGTCAAGAGAGGTCCCAGACATTGTTGAGTGTTTAACATGTTTCGAATAATGAATCATTACCTCCATTGTGATTCGTGATGCCATTGTATTTACCCTTAATTTTATTCATCTCTATGGCAACATCTTTCATGGTCATCCTCTCTCCTGGTGATTCCATGGAACAGGATACTCCAATTCGCAGTATTGCAATCACACACTCCACAATTTTGTCAATCTCTGCTGCTCTTCTTTCGGTGTTGTTTGAATTATTGCCAATATCTTCTGCATTTGATAGTATTGAAGGTTCGACAATTTCTGTTACGCGCTCTAGTAAAGCCATCTTAACATGTTGATGAAGGTCCATGTTGTTCTTGAATGTATCATCCGTAGGTCTCTTACATGTAAATATCTCAAGCAACATAATTCCAAAGCTATATATATCTCCTTGTAGGGATAGCCATCCCGCCCGTACCATATTCTAGACAAATAAGTAACAGATTGTGTAAGTTACCACAGTTTACATCTCGACAAATTAGGAGCCAAGAAACTCTTAGGATAACAAGTTTTCACAGGAAAAGAATAGAAATAGAATATGAGCAAATTGGCATAAAAATATTAAGAGAGAGATGTTTGGATACCTGGAGCCACATAACCAACTGTCCCCTTAAGGGCCGTTGAACTCATTGGATTTTGAGAAGAGTTCTCATTTAAATGATTAGATAAAACTCTTGCTAGCCCAAAATCTCCTACATGTGCAGTCATTTCATGATCAAGCAGAATATTACTCGGTTTTAGATCACCATGGACAATTGGGGTTTCGCCTTGATGGTGAAGAGTGAAGATACTTGAGGGCATAAGCTATATCAGTTGCTATGCTTAGTCTTTGAGTAAGACTCAAATTCACAAGGTTGAGTTTTGAGTTTTCACTATGGTGCAACCACTCCCCTAAACTTCCATTGGGCATAAGCTCGAAAACCAGAGCCTTAAAGTCATCTCCTTTGAAGTCAATGCTTGAGCAAGCAGTGATAATCTTGAGTAGATTCCGATGACGAATGTTTCTCAGTGCATTGCATTCTGCCATGAAACTCTTGGCAGGTCCTTTATGTGTAAGATTGAGAACTTTCACCGCCACAATCATTCCTCCATTATCGAGGATTCCTTTATATACGGAACCATAACTCCCTCGACCAATCAAATTGGAAGATGAAAATGTGTTTGTTGCTTGAGAAAGTTCAGCATACGAAACCTTTGGAAAATGTTCATCAAACAAGTCCTTGGAAGAAGATTTAGCTCTTGTTTTTCTCCCCCACATGAAACCAAGATAAAGACTTGCTAATAAGATTGAACATGAAATGGCTACTGGGATAGCTATTTTGAGAACCAGAGAAACTCCTTTTCTTTTTGGCACATCTACTTGACAAGAAGGAAGTCCCAAACTCTTCAATCCTCCACAAACTTTTTTGTTTCCAACAATCGAAAATGCACTTTGATTTCTAAAGATCCCTTCTTGTGGTACCTCTCCTTCAAGATTATTGTACGATAAGTTCAAATATCGTAAAAGAGTAAAGTTTTGTAGGAATGTTGGAATCTTCCCTGATAAGTTATTTTTTGAAAGGTCAATGGTATACCATTGACCTTTCAAAATTTATTAGGTTTATTAGGTTGCTCAAAGTTGAAGGAATGCTTCCCTCAAATGAATTATCCCCCTGATTAAGTTGCTCCAACATTTCACAACTACCAATTGAACTAGGAATTTCTCCTGACAAACTATTTCTGGAAATGTCCAACTCTAAGAGCTTGGTCATGTTACCTACCTCTGGAGGCAGCACTCCTGTCAGAAAATTATTAGCCAAGTAGAAAGAACGGGTACTAGCAAGACTCACAATTTCTTTTGGTATTGCACCAGTAAGTTTATTCTGAAACAACAAAAAATTCTCTAGTTGTTGACAATTCCCTAAAGCAGGAGGAATGTTGCCTTCCAAAGCATTCATGGCTAACTCGAGCCGGAGCATTTGTGTGATGTTTCCGAATGAGGATGGAATGGATCCTGAAATGCTGTTATTGTACAGGAGAATATACTTCAAGTTTTGAAGATTGCCAATTCTTGTTGGAATTTTACCTGTGATCATGTTATTGTAAATCTCAAAATATTGTAAACCAACAAGGGCCTCAATCCCTTCAGGAATGGTACCGGATATCTGGTTTGATCCTATTGAAAACACCGTAAGTGCATTTGAAAAATTGGCAATTGAACTTGGTAGCTTACCCCTAAACATGTTAAACCCAATATCCAACATTTGAAGATTGCTGCAATTAGTGAGAGAAGTTATTAGGAAATTGAGTTCTTCATCGTCCTCGTTTTCCAAGTAGTTCTCTGCAAGAAGCAAAGTGCTAAGATCTTTCAAGCTTCCAAGATTCGGAGGCACCGTACCTGTGAAACGGTTATTATCAAATGACAGGTCTACAAGTCTTGAAGCATTGGATAATGAATTCGGAAGATTTCCACTAAAATAATTTTGCCCCACATATAGCCCCAAAATATTATACAGAGTGGATCCGACATCTGAAGGGATGCTTCCATGGAGATTGTTCGCGGCAATACCAAGATATTCGAGTGCAGAAAGGTTGTAGATTGAGGGAGGAACTGCCCCTGATATGTAATTGCCACCTATTTGCAGAAACGTCAAATTCTCGAGTCTGCCTATCTCACTTGGGATGCTTCCCTGAAAATTGTTAACTCCCAAGGACAACTGCACGAGGGAGGTGGCGTTCCCAAGCCAGGTTGGAATGCTTCCCGTCAGGTTGGAATGATTTCCAAATTTGAACAATTGGATAGACTGCTCGGAATTTCTCCTTGAAAAGCATTTTGTTTGAGCCAGAGAGTTCTAAGTCGGATAAGTGTCCGATTTCTTGGGGAACTTCGCCTCCGAAAAAGTTTTCCGTCAGATTGATCTCACTTAGAAAGCTGAGATTTCCTATGTGGGGTGGTAGCGTACCACCCAATTTCTTGCCTTGCAAATTCAAGGCTGTAACTCTTTCAGGGTGTCGATCACTGCACGAAACACCTTGCCAATTACAGAAATGAACAGGATCATTCCATGAGCTCATAATATCGAGCGGATCTTCAGTTATTCTTTCCCTAAAGGCAAGTAATGCTAGCCTATCAGTTTCATTTCCGATGGAGGATGCAAATATCATGGAGAATTTGCAAGAGAATAGAGACATGCAGAAGACAAGATAAAGGAGAATAGAATAGGATTAACAGTTGGGAAACGGTTCCATTATAATGGAGCTGGAAGATTGAAGAGTATTGATGAAATGCTTTATAAGATAATGGAGCTGGAAATTTATGATGAAGAATGGAGTTAGCATGTGTCCCAGCCTTAAGTTTAATTTTCCTAGCAGTGAGAAAGCATTATATTATTGGTTGGTTATGACGTTGTAACGCAAGACTTGCCTTATTTTTTGCTAATTAAAAAAAAAAAAAAAAAGGCGGCATGACTGGGCATGACAACCAAAAAACAAAAACAAAAACAAAGCTTTCAAACGTGAGCAAACTCTATCTTCTCTTATAAAGTCAAGTTCTCCCTTGAATTACACATGAAAAGGGCACGTGAACACACGTGAAAAGATCAGTATGTGCAAGATTAAACACACATGAGACACACACAAAAGATGAATGAGACTAGACCATGGACCTAGT
Source organism: Ehretia macrophylla (assembly GCA_037974665.1). Taxonomy (NCBI): domain Eukaryota; kingdom Viridiplantae; phylum Streptophyta; class Magnoliopsida; order Boraginales; family Ehretiaceae; genus Ehretia; species Ehretia macrophylla. The sequence continues at coordinate 32,818,015 of CM075782.1, forward strand.
TTTAATACCATGTTAAAATAAGTGGGGTTCTATTTTAAAACTAATTAGAACATTTTTAATTTAATACTCGATAAATTAATAATCTTTTTTAATTAATAAAAATGTCTGGTCCCGACTTCGAACCAGTGTAAAACATTGATAAATTTAATAAAATTATAAGATAATATATTTTAAATTTTTTTTTTTTGTATTTTATTGACCCGAATATTTCATAAATTAATAATTAACTAAAAAGTACATAATAAAGTGACTATGTGATTTTTTTAAAATATGAATTAAGAGTATGTTGTTGTTTTATTGAAGTTCATATCTAGTTGAATCTTATATTTAATTATTTAAAGAGAAAAAATTGAGATTATCCTACAAGGATTAGGATACAAGATTAGATAAACTAGTTCACATCCTAATCCTATAAGCACTTGGATACGAGATCAAAGAAACTTTGTTCTAATCCTACTAAATTAAATTTTATCTTCTATTCTTATTATTTATCTTTTCAAATTGGACCAAAAAAATACAAGTCACTTTTCAAAAAAAACATCATAATCATAATATGTTTACTATAAAGCCAAAAAAATTAAAAATATCTCTATCAATTAATAGTTATTAATTTATTGATAAATTAATATCTCGCTAAATTAATAGAAGTTGGTGTTCCCAACGCTATTAATTTAAAGAGATTCTATTGTATTAATATTGATTTAATGTATTCTTTGTAAACGAGGTGATGCTAACAATATTTCTTATTGTTATTGGCAGTGTCTATTCCTTCAATGATTGATTTGTAGTCTTTGATCATTAATTATTATGATTTTCATCCTTTGAGAAAATTTCACAAATAATCCATATTGTTTCATCAAAATTTTAATTTCGTTTTTATTGTTCAAAATTAATTAATCTAGTCCCTATTATTTTTTAAAAAATTTTAAAATTGACCCTATTGTTTAAAATTGACCAAATTAGTCCTATAATATTTTTAAAAAATAAATTAATTTAGTCCCTATTATTTTAAAAAAAAATCAATTTAGTCCCTACATGTGACCCCTATTTGGGGGACCAAATTGATTTTTTTTGAAAATAATAGGGACTAAATTGAAAATTTTTGAACAATAGGGGCAAATTAAATTTTTGTAAAAAATAATTGGAAACTAAATTGACTAATTTTAAATAATAAAGATTTAAAATTTTCGAGAAATAATAGTACTATTTGTGACAATTTTGGGACGAGTTCCCTTACCGAGCTTTTATTCGCACATAGTTTGTATTCCGCTTGCTTTCTTTGCAGATAGAGCAGAGTAAGCATGTCCTCTTTGGGAGTGGTAGTGAAATCCAAGCATGACGATTTAGAGTAGAGAGACGTATTTAATTTTCGTCCCCGTTAGCGTTCAACCTGAATGATTATTTACAGTATATGAAATTAAATGTAATAAATGAAGAATTTGGCCTTTTCAAGTTTTTACTTTGACCCGAATATTTATATTTGTTTGGAGATTCATTATTTTGCGGTTTTAGTAGATCTGCATTGATTATTTTGTGATTTTGCAGCTAGCGGGCTTGAGGGGTTATACCTTTTGGGCATGCGGCATGTCTCTTGTTGAGACTCACCTTGATTGTGGGACTTGGAGCATGACATAGATGGTATCAGAGATAGGTTTATTGATCACTTGAGAGCTAAGTAGGTATGGGTAATTCAGGTCTTATTGCATTCAACTAATTTTGATGTCTTATTTAAAATAATTAAAGTCTATCAGGTTTAGAATTTTTTTTTTTGCTTTAAACGTGAACGCTGAAGAGAACGCTCCATCATTTGATGGAGAGGTATTTTATAATGTCTTGAAGTCAGATTGATCACTAAAATGCAATCGTAGAGCCAATTGTGGATAGACTTACCTTTATTTGCTTATTGTAATTTTAACATCGAATTTTTATGTAAGCCATTATCTAATTTGCACAATTGTTGTTCCTTAATTGTAAATTGGATAATCTATCTTCCCTGTTTTGACCATATTTGCTTTGCAGCTAAAACAAATTTTTATTCTTCCATTTCATATTGAACTTATTAATCAGCATTCGAACCTTGCACTATTGCTTCCTTTTAGTCGCATGCTACTCGCTGTATTATTGTCATCTAGCTTTGATCATAATGCTTCGATTTACTAGTATTTTCATTATTGTCATTGGGCTTTAATTATTCATTGATTTTATCTTTTAATTTTTTACATCGGGGTCACCTTAAAGACAAATTCACTTCATATGTATTTTGTGGCTTCCCGCTGATACTCATATGTATAAATCACCTCAAATTTACATGTTGCTCATCCCCATCCGAAGCGGAGGCCTTACTTAGGAATGTCAGTCTTTTCGCAAAGCATTTTCCAAATCTTAGCATCACCAACGAGAGCGATGCATAAGCAATGATCAATGCAATCAATTCTTTGTGCAAGGCTCCAATTGGAGAGCTAAAGTCATTGTGCAGGATATTCGAAAGATTGTGGCGAGCAAAAGCAATATTAGTTTTCGTTGGATAAGGAAACTACAAATAGACCCTTTGACTGGGTAGCTAAAGAAAAGTTAAAAGGGACTTTGCCATATATTGGATTCCTAATACCCCCTTCCCCATCTCCCAGTTATATCAACTTCTGAACTTGAATTTCTATTGTTTGGGGATTGATTAACCTTGTACTTGTTTTTCAGTTAATAAATGTTTGTTCAAAAAAAAAAAAAAAAGAATAACAACTCCTTGAAGCGAATTTTTGCCTCTACATGTTTCATTGATTTGTGAATATTATAATTATTTGATATGGCTATAGGATCCGACGCGCCATCTTGAACCGAACCGACTTGGTGAAGGTGGTGGATATTCTCTGGCCCTAACTTACAGATAAGGCAAATACCTTAATCTCCTTACAAGGAGGAAGGGTCCTACATGTAGGGGACTACCAATGCCCACTTAAGACATGTCCACCATTAGTATAAATAGATCATTGGATGCATCAAGGAGGAGGTCCCCAGAACATAACTCCATGGTTCTTTTCCCTTATTTTGCAAGTTTGGACTTGGGACTATCAAGTTAACAAGCTTAACATTATTAATTTCATCTTTGTTTTTCTTGATTCAACAACTATTCTACTCCACCCGGAACCCAAGGATGTAACCACCCAAGACTTGAGCCTTATTTTTGGCTAATTAAAAAATATATATATATTTGACTTTAAAGATTCCTAAGGTAGTGATTGGTATGTGGGAATGAGTTGGGAATGGAATGACATTTTTAATTTTATTTTAATTTCCATATTTGGTATGAGGGAATGAACTTGAGAATATCATTCCCAAGAAAATCTCATTCCTACATACATGGGAATAGCCATTCCAAACCAAACACATGGGAATGACTCATTCTCATGTATTTTGGAATAAATTTGACTATCATACCTTTTATAAATATTTTGTTTAATTATTATTATTATGAAAATAATAATAATAATAAAATAATAATAAAAATAAAAAATAATAATAGTTATTAAATAATAATAATTAAAAATATAATAATATTATTATGAAAATAATAATAAAAATTATTATTATAATAATGAAAATAATAATAACAATAAAAATGATAATAATAATAATTAAAAATATAATAATATTATTATGAAAATAATAATAATAATAATAATAATAATAATAATAATAATAATAATAAAATGATAATAATAATAAATAAATAAATAAAATAATAAAAATAAAAATAAATAATAATAATAGTGATTAAATAATAATAATAATAATAATAATTAATAATATAATAATATTTTGTTATTAACAATTATTATTATTTTTATTTTTATTTTTATTTTTATTTTTATTATTATTATTATTTTTATTTATTGTTGTTGTTGTTGTTATTATTATTATTTATTATTATTTATTATTTTTATTTTGTTATTATTATTATTATTATTATTTATTGTTGTTGTTGTTATTATTATTATTATTATTATTATTATTATTTATGTTTATATTGTTTACAATTATGTTTATATTTATTCTTATTTTTAATACTATAATAATAAAAAGGCAATTATGTCATATTATATAAGTTATTCGCATTACTACTCTTAATTCCTAGAGCATACCAAACATGTCATTCTCATTCCCAAGTTCATTTCATTCCCAATTTCATTTTATTCCTTGGTTCATTCCATTCCTGCCTAAATCCATTCCAATGTACCAATCGCTACCTAAGATTATGGCCAAGGCATGACAATAACTCATAAATAGTGACCAAAAATATCTTTGCTTCTCATTTTGCCTTTCTTTATTCTAATTAATTCCAATGGAATTGATCAGTGATCGTCTTTAGTGAAGCTCGCTTCGACAATCAGAAATACAATTTCTTGGTCTCTTATGAAAAACTTGCTATATTATTCATGTTGTGAGTCCTGTTATTATAATAATTTTGTATGGAAGAACATTCTTGGATGCATATGCCTTGTCGTGCATAACCAAAATCTTGAACGATTAAAAGCTTTAGAATTGATACTTTTATTTCGTTTTATCGATTCAAAGCCTATCTTTACTCCTCTCATCGTCATCTTCTTCTCTGCTTTCCTTCAAGAGTTCCCAAGACTCAACAAAATTCGCTAATTTCATTTATGTAATTTTGCTACCTAATGTCAATCAAAATGAAATCTCTCATTTCTGTTCAGATTTGTTAAGTTTTACTATTATTATTGAACATTCATCTAAGTATCCTACCTTTTGTTTTTGATTCAAAGGAAGTCTAAGATCGTACAACATATATTACAGATGTAACAAGATTAACACGAACTCACAACCTCTTGCAAACACTGCGAATAGCTTTCATCTTCCTTAAGATCTTCACTTCCTACAACCTCCTGCAATTCTTTGGAAGATCATATAAATACTTTGATAAAAGAAGTACGTTTGTACGTTTTGTGGGTATATTGACCAATGCAGCAAGCAATCCATTTAAATCACTGACCATTGATATGTTGAGCAGAATCAATTCTCAACTCCATAACAAGTGCTCTTAGGAGTATCTCAAGGCATTGAAAAGCAAGGCCATAGTATCATAGGAGCTTTTAATGATTAAAATTTTGCAGATAATTATGGTCCTTACAAGAAGTGAATAGATTCGTTGCATATTGATTATAGGACTTTCACAAGGCTATATAACACCACAAATGAAATAAAAAGAGCATGAAAAATTACAAATTATTAAAATTATCGCACCCCAAGTACTTAAAAGGTAACTCCAAATAAAATGTTGACAAAACGATTTCCAAACTCGATAATCTAACATAATGAAGAAACGTAAAACAATCACAGCATTGCAAATCTTATTCTCAATGGTGGTCTTGGAAGGATTCACTAACCCCACTCGCTAGTGTTTGCTACTTACTCATTATTATCTGAAAAGAGGAAACAATCAAAGGGGTGAACGAATCGAAAGCTCAGTAAATAGTAGTCTTCCAAAAAAAGAAAATTATATGTATGAATGATCAAGGTAAGGCACAATATCTAATATAAGAACAAGTGATCACAAAACATTTCTAAGATATAAGAGTAAATGGCCTCTCAACTATAAGGTGGAGGACAAATTGATCCCAAAATTTTCCAAATAAGTCTTTTGGCCCTTGGACTTATTGTGTGATATCATTTGTCCCTCGACCGAAATGCTATAAAAAAGTTAATGGTTTACCCAAATTTTATTCAAAATTTGATGAAGTGTTGATCTTATGCCTAAACGTTAAATTTTGGATAATAATTGGGGCGATGACTAACTGTGTTATATTATTATAAGTCCAGGGACTAAAAAGTTCATTTTGAAATATTACGGATTAATGTGTCCTCCAAATTATAGTTGAGGGACTATACAAATAGTTTACTGAGAAATAATTAATTATAGATATCGAATAAACACGACAAAGAAATAATTAAGTTGTGGAAACATTATAGCATATTTATTTTGATAATAACACGTTATGGGTATAAGACCCCATAGGCACACACGTAAGGTATAACATCAAGATAGGGTGAGCATTCACTAAACACATCACATAAAATTCAAAGCTTATAGGATAAGAACTAATAGGTCATTCTCATCTTACTAAAAGAGAACAAAATAGTGGGTTAACTATTCATGTACAGATATGAAAACAGGCTTCATGAGTTAATTGATAAGGAGCAATCTCAGCAGTCATTTAGCACCAAATCAGACACTTAGTCTTTGCCATTTATTGAGTTGATTCGATCATTGTACAACTAGCATAATTGTGCATAAATCAAGGGATTATCAGATCCCTTTCATACTCATTGTTGTATTGTATAAATATACAAACATAATAGAAGACATGTACGAAGTTTTCTATTCCATCACATAATCTCTTTATTAATAACGCGCCATTGAGGGTGATACAATACTGGATAGCACGGAGGAATATTTAGTGACAAAGGAAATGAATTTAACCAATATAAACTAGATACATTATGTTCAATTCAAAGCTTCTAGTAAAGAAATTATGAAGCCACTACAAAGCTACTGTGAGAAACTTAAAAGAAATTGGTACCCAACAAATGTTATAATAATATATTAAACTTAAAGGTATAATAAAGAATAGGTCTCTTAACTTTGACGAAAATGATAAATTAATTAATCCTAACTTTAAAAACGTGTCTTTTAGCCCTTTAAATTTACAAAAAAAAAAAAAAAAAAAAAAGATACAAGGAGTGAACATATAAATAAGGATAGTTTGTATAAAAAGGTATATCAATGTGCAAGTGATGCGAAATTTCAAGTGATAAGTATGCATGATTTTATAATGTCTACCCACGAGTTCAAAGCTACTTCAAGTGCAGAATAAAAATGAAACTTCAACAAAGTTTTCTCAATTTTATGTCTTGTGCAATTCAGCATGATTCAAAAGTAGGTGGAAATAAACCAACAAAAATTTAAAAAATCCAAACAAAATACAACCTAAGAATTCTGTTTAGCATAAAAACAAACATATGGCATGAATGATTTTGATATTCAATAATCAGTAGTGGCAAGATAACGATTATACAATCCCTAATTTCAATTATACTAGAAAGAGGACTTACCACAATAAGAAGAACCAAGGTGCTTGTCACATGTATTGCTCATTCACTATCTCTCCTCTCTCGCGATAAGCTACATGAGTGCAACTATTAGTTCAAATTAGCAAGTGTTGAAGATACCATGATAAGATAGCCACAAATACACATTGTTTGTGTTTTGTTTGCAATTCTGATGAATGTAAATAATAATACAAAACAAAACCCTTCCCCCCTGCCCACCCTATACCCCCCTCCCCCCCTCCCTTTTCCCTCCCCCCCCACTACTACATGTTTTCAAAAATGTGAAGGAGTAAATAAGTTGAAAATTTTTAAGAGGTCCAAACCATTATGAGTTTTTAACATTTCTAAGATAAGGAATACTTACCTCCATTGCGATTCCTAATGCTAGTATATTTATCCTTAATTTTATTCATTTCTAGCACAACATCTTTCATGCTCATCCTCTTTCCTGGTGATTCCATTGAACAAGATACTCCAACTCTCAGTATTGCAGCCACACACTCCATAGTTGTTTCGACGTTGTTTGAACCATTGACCTCAACTTCAAAATCTAATAGCATTGAAGGTTCAAGAATTTCTCTGATGCGCTTTGGTAACGCAGTCTTAACATGTTGATGAAGATCCATGTCGTTCTTGAATATATCATCTATAGGTCTCCTACCTGTAAATATCTCCAGCAACATAATTCCAAAGCTATATATATCTCCTTGTAAGGATAGCATTGCACCCATACCATATTCTGCACAAATAAATTACACATTGTGTAAGCTACCAAAATTAAAAATATCAACAAATTAGAAGTCCTTATTTGAACTTCTTTGGATATCTAATGATTATCTCAAGAAACACTTAAATTAACAAATATAAACAAACAAAAAAGAACAAAACTAGGAAAAGTGTAAATCGATATAGTAATGAGAAATAGATATTAGGATACCTGGAGCCACATAACCAACTGTCCCTTTAACACCAGTTGAGCTCATTGGATTTTGGGAAAAGTTCTCACTTAAGTAATAAGATAAAACCCTTGCTAACCCAAAATCTCCGACATGCGCAGTCATTTCATGATCGAGCAAAATATTACTCGGCTTTAAGTCACCATGAACAAATGGGGTTTCACAATGGTGGTGAAGATACTCAAGCACAAAAGCAATATCAGTTGCTATGCTTAATCTTAGAGTAAGACTCAAATTCTCATGCCTGATTTGTGAGTTTTCACTATGGTGCAACCACTCCTCTAAACTTCCATTGGGCATAAACTCGAAAACCAGAGCCTTAAAGTCATCTCCTTTGAAGTCAATGCTTGAGCAAGCGGTGATAATCTTGAGTAGATTCCGATGACGAATGTTTCTCAGTGCATTGCATTCCGCCATAAAACTTTTGGCAGCTCCTTTCTGCATAAGATTGAGCACTTTCACCGCTACAGTCATTCCAAGATTACTCAAAATTCCTCTATATACAGAACCATGACTCCCTCGACCAATCAAATTGGAAGATGAAAATTTGTTTGTTGCTTGAGAAAGTTCAGCATACGAAACCTTTGGAAAATGTTTGTCAAGCAAGTCCTTCGAAGAAGATTTAGCTCGTGTTTTTTTCCTCCACAAGACAGCAAGAAAAAGACTTGCTAATAAGATTGAACATGAAATGGCTATTGGGATAGCTATTTTGAGAACCAGAGGAACTCTTTTTCTTTTTGGCACATCAACTTGACAAGCAGGAAGTCCCAAACTCTTCAATCCCCCACAGAGTTTTGCACTTCCGACAATAGAAAATGCACTTTGATTTCTAAAGATCCCTTCGTGTGGTACTTCTCCTTCAAGATTATTGTATGATAAATTCAAGTATTGGAGAAAAGTAAAGTTCTGTAGGTATGCTGGAATTTTTCCTGATAAGTTATTTTTTGAAAGATCAATGGCATTAAGGCTTTTTAGGTTGCTCATGTGAGTTAGTTAAAGCTCACTTTGAGCATTTGGTCAAAAGAAAACAAAAGGCAATAGGAAAGGAAGATTTTTGCATCAAAGTTTGGTGCAAAGTTAGGTACATAAAAATTCTTTTCACACTACTATTTTGCTTTGATTTTGGGTATGGAATGAGCCTATAAATAGAAGCTCATTCCTTACCATTTAGCATCATCCAAGCAAAGCAAATTAGAGAGAAAACATAAGCTTTCTCTTGAGTAGTTTTCTTCCTCTTTTGTTGTTCTATATTTATGAGTGAGAGTTAGTTTCTCCTATTATTTGAGAGAGTGATATTGTTCTCTCCTTATATTAGAGAGAAGGTTATTGTAAAATACTCCACATCATAGTGAAATCCTCCATTACTTGCCCGTGGTTTTTCCCTCGATTTGTTTGAGGGTTTTCCACGTAAATCTTGTGTCTCTACTTTCTCTGTTCTCATTCATATTTTAGCTGCGTGATACTGCTTATCCCCGACCATTCCGCTGCGACGATACCCAACAGTGGTATCAGAGCCATTGGTTACAGGTCACTGGTATTCATACGGGGGTTACTGTTCACGGTTACTATTCACATATACGGTATAGTACTATTCACATATACGGTATCAATACTATTCATGTATACGGTTTTGGTACTATTTACGTATAGGATACTATTCACGTAAATAGTACTATTCACAGTGAAATAGTGGGAGCCGGTTCAAGTTATGAAGCAGATCGTTGTTAATACTATGGCGGCAAAATTTGAAATCGAGAAGTTCAATGGGAGAAATTTTTCCTTATGGAAATTAAAGATGAATGCAATCTTGAGAAAGGAAAATTGCTTGGCAGCAATTGGAGACAGACCAGCGGAGGTGACGGACAACAAATGGAAAGAGATGGATGACAACGCTATGGCTAATCTGCACCTGGCATTGGCAGATTCTGTATTGTCCAGCGTTGAGGAAAATAAGTCAGCAAAAGAAATTTGGGATGCGCTGACCAAACTATATGAGGTCAAGTCACTTCACAATAAGATTTTCTTGAAGAGAAGACTCTACACCCTTCGGATGAGTGAGTCCACATCGGTGACAGATCACATCAATACCTTAAATACGCTATTCTCTCAATTGACTGCAATTGGGCATAAAATAGCGGAGCTTGAACGTGGAGAAATTCTACTTCAAAGTATACCTGATTCGTATGATCAACTCATCATTAGTTACACTAACAATGTTCTTTCAGATTCTGTTATTTTTGATGATGTTGCAGCCGCTGTTCTGGAAGAGGAATCTAGGCGCAAAAGTAAGGAAGACAGAATCGAAAGTTCACAACAAGCAGAGGCATTATCAATGGTGAGAGGTAGATCAACGGAACGTGGCTCTAGTGGGAGTAACAACCAAGGTAGATCAAAATCAAAGAGTAGAAAGAATATCAAATGCTACAACTGTGGCAAGAAAGGGCACTTCAAGAAGGATTGTTGGAGCAACAAAAAGAATCCCGAGGTGACAAATTCTCAGGGATGTGTGGCGACTGCACCAGATGATGGAGATATTTTATACAGCGAAGCAGCAACTGTATCAAAAGGCAGAAAGGAGCTCACTGATGCTTGGATAATGGATTCGGGAGCAACATGGCATATGACATCTCGTAGAGAATGGTTCCACACCTATGAACCTGTCTCTGGAGGATCTGTGTACATGGGTAATGATCATGCCTTGGAGATTGCTGGCATCGGTACCGTCAAAATTAAAATGCATGATGGTACCATTCGCACCATTCAAGGGGTACGACACGTGAAGGGCTTGAAGAAGAACTTATTGTCCATTGGACAATTGGATGACCTTGGTTGCAAGACCCATATCGAGGATGGGATCATGAAGGTCGTCAAAGGAGCGCTTGTGGTGATCAAGGCAGAAAAGATTGGGGTAAATCTATACATGCTTTTGGGAGATACGTTGCAGGAGGCAGATGTATCAGTTGCATCAACCGGTCAAGAAGAATCAATTATAATGTGGCATCGCAGATTGGGCCACATGACAGAACGTGGCTTGAAGATTCTCGCTGAACGTACTCTCCTTCCCGGGCTCAAGACGGTAAACTTACCTTTTTGTGAGCACTGTGTTACCAGTAAGCAGCATAGATTGAAATTTGGGAGATCTACTGCCAGAAGCAAACACATTCTAGACTTGATCCATTCAGACGTTTGGGAATCACCGGTTTTGTCCCTAGGAGGAGCCAAATACTTTGTATCATTTATTGATGATTACTTCAGGAGACTGTGGGTGTATCCAATCAAGAACAAGTCAGATGTGTTTCTAGTATTTAAAACATTCAAAGCGCTGGTGGAACTTGAATCCGGGAAAAGGATCAAGTGTTTAAGGACGGACAACGGAGGAGAATACACTGACGGGAACTTCTTGGCATTTTGCAAGCAAGAGGGTATTCAGAGGCAATTTACTGTTGCATATACACCTCAGCAAAATGGTGTAGCAGAGCGGATGAACAGAACTCTTCTTGAAAGAATGAGAGCTATGTTGGAAACTGCAGGTCTTGCCAAATCATTTTGGGCAGAAGCAGCTAGAACTGCCTGTTACGTGATAAACTGGTCACCGTCAACTGCAATTGGGTTGAAGACACCAATGGAAATGTGGACCGAAAAACCCGCAGATTATTCTACCTTGCACATATTTGGGTGTCCGGCATATGTGATGTATGGTTCCCAAGAAAGAACAAAGCTGGATCCAAAATCCAGGAAATGTGTATTCTTGGGAAATACTGATGGTGTTAAGGGGTATCGCCTGTGGGATTCCACTGCCCACAAGGTTGTCATCAGCAGAGATGTCATATTTGCAGAAGATAAACTGCAAAGTGAAGACGACAGCAACACTTCAAAGGAGACTACTACAATACAAATTGAAGATAAGTCAGAACAAGGAGATGCTTCTTCTGAAGCTGCACCGGAGCATGAGGAACAAGAACCAGATGATGCTGAGGTTATAGAAGTCCGACGTTCATTGCGTCAGACAACAAGACCAACTTGGCATTCAGATTTTGTCATGGCGAGCAATGCTGCATATTGTCTTCTAACGGAGGATGGAGAGCCATCTACCTTTCACGAGGCTATAAAAAGCCCCGATGTTGCCCTGTGGATGACAGCAATGCAAGAAGAAATTGAAGCTCTACATAAAAACAAGACGTGGGAGCTTGTTCCACTACCACCTGGACGGAAAGCCATTGGTAACAAATGGGTCTACAAGATCAAGCGAGATGGTAATAACCAAGTGGAGCGAGATGGTGCAAGACTGGTGGTAAAAGGATATGCTCAGAAAGAAGGAATTGACTTCAACGAGATATTTTCTCCTGTGGTAAGACTTACAACTATCAGAGTAGTCTTGGTCATGTGTGCTGTGTTAGACTTACATCTAGAACAGTTAGATGTAAAGACGGCTTTTCTTCATGGTGAGCTTGAAGAAGAGATTTACATGCTTCAACCAGAAGGTTTTGTTGAGAAAGAAAAAGAAAACTTGGTTTGCAGGTTGACCAAATCTCTGTACGGTTTAAAGCAGGCGCCAAGGTGTTGGTACAAGAGATTTGATTCCTTCGTGATTAGCCTTGGGTACAACAGACTCAATTCAGACCATTGTACGTACTACAAGAGGTTTGGCGATAATGATTTTATCATTCTGCTGTTGTACGTGGACGACATGCTGGTAGCAGGTCTCAGTAAAGATCGGGTCCAAGAACTGAAGGCACAGTTGGCTGGGGAGTTTGATATGAAGGATTTGGGACCAGCAAACAAGATTTTAGGGATGCAAATTCACCGAGACAGAAAAGGCAGGAAGGTATGGATTTCCCAGAAGAATTACTTGAAGAAAATCTTGCGGCGCTTCAATATGCAAGATTGCAAGGAAATCTCGACCCCGCTTCCTGTCAATTACAAATTATCCTCAAGTATGTGTCCTAGCACTGAAGCGAAGAGGATAGAAATGTCTCGAGTACCGTATGTATCAGCAGTGGGAAGTCTCATGTTCGCTATGATATGTACGAGACCAGATATTGCTCAAGCAGTTGGTGCGGTCAGTCGGTTCATGGCGAATCCTGGTAGAGAGCATTGGAATGTTGTTAAGAGGATCCTAAGATACATCAAAGGGACCTCGGATGTTGCATTATGTTTTGAAGGATCAGAATTTACTGTCAAGGGTTTTGTTGATTCGGATTTTGCAGGTGATTCCGATAAACGGAAGTCCACTACAGGCTATGTGTTTACAGTTGCAGGCGGCGTGGTAAGCTGGATATCTAAATTACAGACTGTTGTGGCCCTATCTACAACAGAGGCTGAATACATGGCAGCTACACAAGCTTGTAAAGAAGCAATCTGGATTAAACGGTTAATGGAGGAGCTCGGGCACAAACAAGAGAAAATTCCCTTGTTTTGTGACAGTCAGAGTGCCTTGCACATTGCAAGGAATCCAGTATTTCATTCCAGGACGAAACACATAGGTGTCCAATTTCACTTTGTTCGAGAAGTAGTGGAGGAAGGGAATGTGGATATGCAGAAGATTCACACCAACGAGAACCTAGCAGATGTCATGACAAAGCCAATCAACGTTGACAAGTTTGTTTGGAGTAGATCCTCATTTGGCCTAGCAAAGACGTAAGCAACATGGAATTGACAAGTATGGAGAGATTTGAAGATCATCCAAAGTGAGCTTTAAGTGGGAGAATGTGAGTTAGTTAAAGCTCACTTTGAGCATTTGGTCAAAAGAAAACAAAAGGCAATGGGAAAGGAAGATTTTTGCATCAAAGTTTGGTGCAAAGTTAGGCACATAAAAATCCTTTTCACACTACTATTTTGCTTTGATTTTGGGTATGGAATGAGCCTATAAATAGAAGCTCATTCCTTACCATTTAGCATCATCCAAGCAAAGCAAATTAGAGAGAAAACATAAGCTTTCTCTTGAGTAGTTTTTTTCCTCTTTTGTTGTTCTATATTTATGAGTGAAAGTTAGTTTCTCCTATTATTTGAGAGTGATATTGCTCTCTCCTTATATTAGAGAGAAGGTTATTGTAAAATACTCCACATCATAGTGAAATCCTCCATTACTTGCCCGTGGTTTTTCCCTCGATTTGTTTGAGGGTTTTCCACGTAAATCTTGTGTCTCTACTTTCTCTGTTCTCATTCATATTTTAGCTGCGTGATACTGCTTATCCCCGACCATTCCGCTGCGACGATACCCAACAGCTCAATGTTGACGGAATCCTTCCTTCAAATGAGTTATCCCCCAAAAGAACCTGCTCCAACATTTCACAACGACCAATTGAACTAGGAATTTCTCCCGACAACCTATTTCCAGAAATATCCAAATTCTCGAGTTTGCTCATGTTGCCTACCTCCGGAGGCAGCACTCCTGTCAGAAAATTTTGAGCTAAGTCTAAAGATAAGAGTAATTGAAGGAAGACTTAGAATTTCCCTTGGTATAGCGCCGGTGAATTTATTCCTTGAGAGCTGAAGTAGCTCTAGCTGTTGACAATTTCCTAAGCTAGGAGGAATATTTCCTTCCAAACCATTTGTGTCTAAGTCTAGCTGAAGCAGTTGTGTCATGTTTCCGATTGAGGATGGAATGGCTCCAGAAATTCTATTCTCGTACAGGGCAATCTGCCCCAAGTTTTTAAGTTTGCTAATTCCTGTTGGAATTTTACCTGTGATCATGTTTTCGTTAATCCAAAAAGATTGCAGACCAACAAGGGCCTCAATTCCTTCAGGAATGGTACCTGATATCTGGTTTGATCCTGCTGATAGCCACTTAAGTGCGTCTGAAAAATTGGCAATTGAACCTGGTAGCTTACCCCTGAACATGTTATAATGTATTGCCAATGTTTGGAGTTTGCTGCAATTAGTAAGAGGTGTTAAGAAACTAAGTTCTTTCCCATCCTCATTTTCCAGGTAGTTCTCTGCAAGAAGCAAAGTGCTAAGATCATTCAAGCTTCCAAGATTCAGTGGCACCGTACCTGTGAAGTTGTTAGATGCAAAGTCAAGAACTACAAGACCTGAAGCATTGGGTAATGAAACTGGAAGTGATCCACTAAAATAATTTCTTCCCACATATAGCCCCAATAGATTAAAAAGAGTGGACCCGATATCTGAAGGGATTCTTCCATGCAGATTGTTGTCCCCAATATTAAGATATTGGAGTGAAGAAAGATTATAGATTGAGGGAGGAACTGTCCCTGATATGTTATTTTCAGTTATTACCAGCTCCCGCAAATTCATGAGTCGCCCTAGCTCACTTGGGATGGTTCCTTGAAAATTGTTGTATGACAAGTACAACACCATGAGGGAGGTGGCATTCCCTAGCCAGATCGGGATGCTTCCTGTCAAATTATTTGCAAAGACACCCAATTCACGAAGATTCTTTGAAAGAGAGCTGAGTTCAAACGGTATTTCACCAACAAGTTTGTTGTAGTTCAAGTTAATGGCTTGCAAATTTGAACAATTGGATAGGCTGCTCGGAATTTCTCCTTCAAAGCCATTGCTGCTCAGATTGAGAGTTCTAAGTCGCAACAAGCGCCCCATCTTGTGAGGAATCTCACCTCGGAAAAAGTTTTCATTCAGACTGATCTCCCTTAGAAAGCTGAGATTTCCTATGTGGGGTGGTAGCGTACCAGCCAATTTCCTACCTCCCAAATTCAAGACTGTAACTCTTCCAGGGTGTCGATCACTGCACGAAACACCTTGCCAATTACAGAAGTGAACAGAATCATTCCACGAGTTCATGATATTGAACGGATCTTCAGTTATCTTTTCTTTAAAGGCAAGTAATGCTAGTCTATCGGTTTCGTTTCCAGTGGAGGATGCATCAGTTATGGAGGATTTGCAAGAGAACAGAAACATGGCCAAGAGAAAATAAAGGAGAGTACAATAAGATTGCTGTAATCGTAACCAAAATTTGGGCAAAAGTTCCATAATACAGGCCGCAAGAGTAGATAGAGAGCTGTCTGTATAGTTGAGCTTGGAAGAAAATTTCTACGGCTTGGAATTTTGAAGTATTAGATGAAATGCTCTATAAGAAAATTGAGCAGGAAAATGACGACCAATAATGGATTTAGCATGTAGCCGTTCTAACAACATTGTGCTGTGATGGGCACACGCACACACATACATGAGGTGAAGCAATACATAGATTGGTTGAGTTACCTTTAACTTTTGATCTCAATTCTGGATAATCTAAAATTATAAATTATTTATTCGTGTTTTCTATTCATCAATAGTAATTAATTTAAGTTCAATTTTAAAATTGAGAATGAAACTACTGCGGAGGATTTGCAAGAGACTTAAAACTTTGGACAAGAGAAAATAAAGGAGAAATTGAATTATATTGACATGATTGTAACAAAATTTTGGGCAACAGTTCAATAGTACAGGGAGCAAGAGTAGATAGAAAACTGGTACCTATAGCTAATCTATTTTAAGGGTTTGGGACATTGAAGTGTTGATGTACTGCTTCCAAAGATAATTAAGCAGAAAAATGATAATGCAGAATTTAGCGTGTAGCCGAAAAAGCTTACACACAGTTAAAATTTCTTGGTACAAGAAATTTTTTGGTCTTTGATAACACTTGCTACATATATGCAGCAAAGCAAGACAAAGATTTACGTGGTTAAGTCACCTATTATTTTTTTAATTTACTATTTATCAAAATAATAAGAGAAAATTATGCAAATGGTCCCTATATGTTGCTTTAGCACAAAACTGTACAAAACATACTGTGCAAATTGTAAAATACCTTGAAGTAGTACTAACTAAAAAATAGCATACAAAAAATATTGTACACTCTTTTATACTAATAAAAATACTGTACAAAAAACACAAAACACAACAAAAAAAAAAAAAAATTCGACCCCCCAATATTGATTTTCTGACTCCGTCCTGGTCATTGGAAACTATACTATTCCTACTAGGAAATATTCCTATCTCCAAAATTTAGTTCTACTTTAACTAGCAGTCTTATTTTGAGAATTGGTTTGGACTTATAATTTGAGCCATAAGCCAACGAAATATAACACATAAGAAATCGAGAACAGTGAGAGCATTATGTGCTTCCTTTGTTGAAATAAGAACAAATGGTTTGATTCGACATAGAAATAGATCTAAAAGAAAAAGAACCTTTACCTAAAATTTCCTGATTCTTTATAGATTCAAAAAGTAGAAATTGATTCACGCGGTTTGTGCCCCTTATTTTTCACAAGTAAAAGAAACATCTTTTACTTTCTTTCAGGTGGGGCTTCCTGGCAAGTGCAGGGCATAATGGGCGGCCCCTGAAAGGAGTTTATTGCGCAAACTAATCATGTTTTAGCCTCCTCTGCCTTTAATAATAGCTAGACTTCGACGTCATGGATCAATGTGTCGTGTGTTGATCCTCTTGGAGAAAAAAGACATGTAAATTTCTGTGAAATAGAAATGTGCTTTTACTCTTATACTGCAACCAAAGATCTAATCAAGAAATATTGATTGAGTTAACCTCCTTTAAACCAAGAGGGAGAACATAAAGAAGGAAACGAAATTATTCAATCATAAAGGAAAAGAAAAAGGAGGATAATAACTGGTTTAGATTGGTAAAATTATAAAATAAACATTCATAAAAAATTAGAATAAAATGCACGATACTCCTTATGTTTGGCTGAAAGTGTATATTAAATTTTGTGTTTCAGAAATTCACAGATCCCCTTCTCTGTAACACCAAATGTTGCACACTCGATTCCATCATGAGGTTCATTAATGTTCGTTAGATGCAATTATTAAAAGACAAAAATGCTTCTTTATATAAAGGGTGAATAGTCTCGGACCCCCCTGTGGTCAAACGAAATTAGTTATAACCCCCTGTGGTCTAACAAATATAGTCGGACCCCCCTATAGTCTACCCGTTGATGCACACCGCCTCCCTCCGTCAAATTTCCGTCAAAATTGACAGAATATGTACCACATGTGAATAAAATGCGATTTTTATTGGTTTTTAACGTATTCAACTAGATGATTTTTTAAATTTTTTTAATTTAGTAATAAATAAAAAAATAGGTGAAAATTAAAAGAAAAAAGAAAAAAATATTTTTTTTAATTACTAATATCATTTTATTATTAAATACGTTAAAAACCAATAAAAATCACATTTTAAGCGCGCTTGTCACACTTTCCGTCAAAAATGACGGAAAATTTGACGGAAGGGGGTGATGTGCATCAATGGGTAGACCACAGAGGGGTCCGGCTATATTTGTCGTTTGATCACAGGGGAGTCCAGGGCTATTCATCCTTATATAAATTGTAATTTTGTGCAATTAACTCCTTCGATTCCTGCAAACTCATTTTGAAAGAGTAAATGTGTTTCAGAGAGAGTGTGAAAATTAGAGAGAAAAATTGCAATCACCGAGAAAGGTATCTCAACCCAACTCCACAAGCAACACACCCACGACTCGCAGCAAAAGCAACACAGACCAATAGGCCACCAATCTCAAACCCGCCATGCAGACCACACACAATTAAATCCCAACCCACACATATATATATGAAGTAGATTTGGGTAGAGTTGCTGAGGATAATGCTACTGGCGATTCATTAACTTTCAGCAGCACCAACAGATTTATACGGGTCAGTGAGAGATGAAAAAAACTTAAAATGTATGTATATTCAAAAAAATATTATATGTTTATATATACTTAATTAAAACATTAAATTAAAAAAAATATTAGTATAATTTTTTAACCGCTCCCCAAAAAAATTGTTTAAATTCACCCCTAGCAGCCATTGGTTTGGCCAGCGGTAAATTGTCTTGAAACACGCCATTGTTTCTCTCACTTTCCCCTAATATTTTATTAAGCCATGCAATTTAGAAGGAGAGGAATAACAGGATTTATTGTAATACTTTCAACTTGGAGGAGTCCATTTTTGCTAGTTTGTTCCAGTTGATTAGATTTAAACTTTATACATGTAAAAAGTTTAAAGATAGTACTAAAAACAGAATACTAAATAGGAAATGGAACATTGAGAATATCCTTAGGTGATTTTGTTGTTGACTGTTGATTGTAAATGTAATTTTTGGTTGAGTTTAATGAATACTTAACTTTTTCAGAAAAAAAAAATAATAATAATTATCAAGCCATGCCGTGTCTTTGGACTCAAATTGATTAGGAAAGTGGATTTTCTTTTTGGGTTAGTGGAAACTCTTTTACACCGAAGAGAATGAACAAGACTTCGAAATTAATATAGTGACATGATGACACGTTCAAAATCTGCTAAGAGTTGAGGAGACCGAGAGAAAAGAATGAATTGAGGTAACTTTTTGTTAATTTTTCTGTGTTTATGGGATTATGTGATATCTGTCTGTATAGTTGAGGATGGAACAAAGGCTTGCAATACTTAGGTGTTAGATGATAATCAATGAGGGTTGAACATGTCCTTCAGTTCGAGCTCAGCAACAATTTGCAAAAGAAGGTAAGGGATGATGGGGTTATGCCCCGTGCTCCTTCTTTAGTGTGAAAGTAAGTTAATATATCCGAGTTCAAATAAATTACTAAGAGATAAATAACATTAAATGAGTTATTAGTTAACTTCGGTGAGTGTATTGAATAAGCTATTTATACTAATACCAATGATGGACAAACATTAAATGCGTAATGACGCCCTCACTATTCATGTCAGACCTTAATCTTTTGTCCGAAGATTAAAGCTATTATTCAGCGGATAATACATTTATATCTCATCTGACATTAATACTAGCTTGGGTCACACTTCACGGGTCGAGTCTGGATCGGTTCATACCCGTTCCCAAGTTGGGTTAGTTTTTATACCCATATCAATAATGAAGAAAGGAATGACCATGTAACCATAAAAGTAGAGACATAGTCAGGGAAAACGGACTTTCCATACCTATTTTCTTTATCTATGTATTTTTTTTCAAAAAAAAAAAAATTATGTACTTTTCCCTTTACTTAATTCCCGGAGCTTTTTCTCAGTTTCTCCTCTCATTTTTCCTTTTCAAATTTTAATCACTTCACTCTCCCTTTTACCTTTTTTTTTTCCATTTTTCCTCTTTCCCCACTCCCCCACTCCCAAGTGGGAAACTCCCTTCCTCCCCCACATGCCACAACACAAGCCCCTTTTCTCTTTCATATGACGCAGGTGGAGTCCTATTTTCTTCCTCAATTTTTTAATTTTTAAAACATAAACAAATAAAGGTAAAGTACTAGATTATTAAAAAAAAATTCATAATATTTAATTCTTTTTTTGATACTGTTTATTAGTCATGAATTTTTTATTGTAAAATTCATCAATTTTCTTTGATGTCGAAGATATATATATATATATATATATATATATTTTTTTTTTTTTTTTTTGCAAAATTTTATGTTTAAAATTTTTAATATCATTAATTTTCTTAATTAAATTTTGACCCCCAATATTAAATCTTAGCTTCGACCCTACATAAAAACATAGTTTAAATTTCTCCGTACAAGAAATCCGTTGGGCTCTTACAACACTTTATTGTGATGGAGAGACATGCACCAGCAAACCAACACAGATTTACCGTGGTTAGGTCACCTATGTTTCGATAATCCACTATTTATCAAAATAATGATTACAACTTTTTAAATAGATAAATAATTGTAAGAAGTCTCTCGTTTAGGCTCACAACTGCCTCTTGAATCCGGATACACTTTCTCTAGACCTAAGTATAAAGAATGGTACATGACACCTAACAATGTAGTTCAAGGATGAGTGATACTCGAGGAGGAAGATTCCCCCTAGGAGCCCAATCAATCACCTTAAGTATTATATATATGTGGCATCATATCTGACTGTGAGACGACTATTATGTATAAGGCCAAACATATCCCAAAAATGATAACTTCTATCTGTTACAATCACTGTATATTAGTCCGATCTTACTAACTTGAGTTGGATGAATCCCCGGACACGATCCCAAGATTCTTTATTTTGCAGGTTTATCACTACAGGAACAGGAGACTGGATTTACCTTGACACCAATTTTCTTCTTCCAGCGAATATTTTGTCATGCCTTGTCTTACATTCAAAATTGACTGGGAAAATTGACTTAATTGATGTTGAAAAAGCGTGAAAGAAAAGTCATGGAGGAAAGTCCAGAGTGGAGTGTTAGTGAAATAAAAAATTCTTTTACGACAGAAGAAGAAGATTAAGGTCACTACAAAGTTAATATTGTGACACGATGACACCTTCAGAATCTGTTAAAAAGGTTAAGGAGATCAACAGAAAAGAATGGCATAGTTCTATTAATTTTTTTTTTTTGTTTATCGTATTTCTCATATCTGTCACTTGGATGATATATTTTGAAAATCCTTGTTGTTTTTGTGGTCTATTACATCTCATCTCTGTCATTTTATCACCTTTATATCAGTAATCAATAGTTTATATTTCTTTATGTCTCAAATTTAATCACTGAGATGACATCTTTAAGACCGACCAAAAAAAAAATGACACCTTAAAAGTCCATTAAAGTGATTCCACCCATAAAAAATTTAAGATGGGTCATGAGCTACACATCTAGAACCCATCCACGTTTGAAGTTTGGCCAAAAAATTGAAGTAATGGTGGCACCCACATTTTTGGAATTCTGGCAAATAAATTTTACGGCAGACTATTTGAAGAAGTGGTTAATGGTTTTTTCAAGATATGCAGGCTTTGCTCATGGCACATCTTTGTCAAAGCTACATGCGTTGGTGGAATTCATTCACCAATCCTCTTTTTGATTAGCATATGTAGGGCCTTTAGCATAAGGTTTAAGGTATTGGATAAGACTTCAACGTGTTTTGGATCGATGATGATCCAAGCACTCGTGGATATGTCTCTGATCATGTATGCCACTCTATAGAGAGTGAGAGAAATTGTCATATGTAATGTTAAATTCCTTGCGTAATAGAGTAATTACTTTATTACGCTAAATTATTCGTTAAGGGTAGAACCACGAAAAAAACATAATATGTATATGGTATTTGTTTGCCCGATACATCCAAACATAAGAATGGCACTGTTATTTAGACTTTCTATTTTAGAATGACGTGAAAATTCAATTGGTGGAGTTCGACCATTAGATTATTTGACGAAATCCGACCACTAACTGATAAATCCCTGATTGTAGCGGTATACCCCATACATGTACCATGTCAATCAATGACAGAAACTCCAGTGCGGAGAGGAGTGCCGAGCCCGTGACATTGCAAAAGTGATTTCATCGTATTACCGTTGAACCACGCCCATGTGACAGTTATGGCATAGGATTTTTGTGAATCTACAAATAGGAGTCAGTTTTTTTAATTGCAATCATACCAAATATTAGAGCAAATAAAGATTTCGTTTAGATTCTCCATATTATTATTATTTTTTCTCTCTATGATAAAATAGCCTCTTTCATATTTCAACATGCCTATCTTAAAAAAAAAAAGGACAAAGATATGCAATTTTTTTTTTTTTTTTTTAAAATGCTAGGGCCCCCTTTAATTTTTATATTTGTTTATCATCAATTGTTAAGAATCATAAGTTCTTATCTTAAAACTAGTATCATAAGTTTATATCTTAAAACTAATTGGTGTCAAGTGGAGTAGTTTAAGATCTTATAATTAGGTAGCCTTAGAGTTTTTAATTTTCCCATATGGGACAAATGTTATATTCTAACACTCCTCTTCACTATGACCTGATTTGAGAGAAGTTATACATGAAAGATTGAATTATACACGTAGAAGAGTCATAGGTGGAATAGATTAAACACACCTGAAAAGACCAACATGTCAAAGATTAGATCACACGCGTGAGGAGTGTTAGAATATACACTTGTCGTACATCGAAAAATCAGAAACTCTAAGACTACCTTATAAGATCTTGAGTTATTCCACTTGGTATTAATTGATTTTAAGATAGAGCCTCAATTATCTTAGCACGTTCACCCAAGAAAGCATAAGTGCCTAAGAAATCGAGAACAATAAGAGCATTTGTTAATGTTCAGTTCTGTAATTAGTCCATGCCACTTAAAAGGATATGGCATGTTTGATTTGGTTGAGTCTGATATAGTTTTGTAACATATATATTCGTCATGCGCAAGACTAAGTTCGTATTTGACTTCTATAGAGTTCATTCTAATTGCTATTTATACAACTGATTCATAGAACTGACACATCTCTTATTCTCGGAAGGACTCGCATCCAATAGTGAGTCCATTTTTAAGCGGATTGTCACATTATTCGGCGCTGCTAGATAATAGAATTTCCTTTTACTTTCATGTGCTGCTTCCCAGTAAGTGCATGCAGGATGCAACAACCTTTTCAGACTGGAACTTGAGGAAGGAAAATTGGCTCCTATAAGGACTTTTAGACAAATGTTTTAGCCTCTTCTCCTTGTCATAATAGCTATATGTATTCAAAGTTGTCCTAATTGATCTTTTTGTACAAATGATGAAAATGATCATGTGACTTCACAGATGCTATTTTTTTGGACTAACTTGAAATTAGATATCAACTTCAAAATCTAAAAGATAATCTCATGGGTATACAAATAATTTCTTGATTTTCCGTCCAAATGCAATGAATTAAAAGGATAATAGGTAAACTTTGAGACATGATTGTCAGGCGCCTGAAACCGGACATCTTAAGATATCCAGTGGTATGGAAGGTCAACCAATCCCAAGGCTCTAGCAAAGTGTCTTTGTTTCTCATTATCTTTGAAAATATAAATTTCACGAAAAAACAAAACGGAGAAGTGAGGTAAAATATTTGTAAGTACTACAATCTCCAAAAATAACATGAGGTCCTTTTCTTATGAAAAAAATAATATAGATGCAATATAATGAGAAATTTCAAAATTTTCTGTTCAAGCTTGATGAAGATAATGAGAAAGACCAAATTAACAGTTTTTGTAAAATATTAGAAATGCATAAATCTAAATTTTTTAAAAAATTATGATTTAATTAAAAAATCAAGGTTCATCCTTTCTTTCTCATCAGCAGATAGTTTGGCTCTCCATGTCGTGTGTTGGACTCAAATTGACTAGAAAAATTAACTAATTGACATGGAAACAACGTTGAAGAAAAGTCTTTGACGAAAGTTCAGAGCCAGTACTCTTGGACTTCATACTATGTTGATAGTTATTCATAAATGTAAATTTTTTAACGTTATTTTGGTAGTGTTCATTAGTTTTTTTTTCTTTTTTCTTTTGATTGAATTTCATTAGGTCGTTAACAATTTGAACATTGTTAATTGTAGGTCAAAATTCTAGAGTTTGAATTGAGATTAAACTTTTTTTTTTAGTTCAAGACAGGCCTAAGTCATCTTATATCACTTAAAATGTTATACATGAAAATTGATTTCAAGACATCTCGCACTTAAAGTGAGAGTCAATAGAAATCAAAATTTTGTAGATAAAAGATGATCGTTATTAGAACTTAATAGATTCTCGACAAATCACAGGATTCTCTCAAGCTGCTCTCTATTTTTTGGCTTTACTAGCTTGAAATCTGTCAAATAAAGAATGACGTGTAATTTGATTAGTTTCTTGGAGAAGTTAATGTTATAGAAAACTGTTTGTAAATTGCCAAGAATGAAGAAAGTCAGTTCCTTTCTTATGTTTAAAATATCAATCCCACTTGTGAATCTAGAGGTCTAGACTTGAGGCGTCACAAATTCTCTTGAAACACGCCATTTGTTTCTATCACTTTTCCTTAATATTTTATCAAGTCATGCCGTGTCTTGGACTCAAATTGAATAGGAAAGTGGATTTTCTTTTTGGGTAAGTGGAAAATTGAATTGATTGATGTGGTAACAAATGTAAAAGAAAAATCAAAAGTTTAAAGTGGAGTGCTCTTGGACTATATGCATTCTTTCGACCAAAAAAGAAAACAAGACGAGACTATATGCTACAATGTATTTGGGTATGTGTGAAAGGAAAACGCTTTTCCATCGATGAAAAATGAAAGAGACTTCAAAATTAATATAGTGACATGATGACACCTTCAAAATCTGCTAAAAGTTGAGAAGATCGAGAGAAAAGAATGAATTGGGGCAACTTTCCATTAATTTTCTACGTTTATGGGATTATGTCATATCTGTCTGTATAGTTGAGCTTGGTACAAAACTTTAATGGCTTGGACTTTGAGGTGTTAGATGATAATGAAGAATGGAATGAGCATGTAGCTATAAAGGTAGGGACAGAGTCAGGGAAAACCTTCTTCTATACACTGGTGGATTCAGATATTTTTTTTAGTTGAGGCTAAAATATATAATTTTTTAATTATATAATATATTTTTTTGTTCAATCGAGGATAATTAATTTTTTTAATAAAATATACATAGAAATTTAAGTTTTTTTTTTCAAAAAAATATGTGAAAATTTTAATCTTCTTATGAGTCAGTGCTGACTTCAGCCCCGCTCGCCCTCTGTTGCTTCTACCCCTGCTTCCATACCCATTATTTTTATCTCTGCATTTTGTTTTCCAAACAAAAGATTATGTACTTTTCCCTTTACTTAATTCCCGTAGCTTTTTCTCAATTTCTCCTCTCATTTTCCCTTTTTCAAATTTTATCACTTCCACCCTTTTACCTTTTTTTTCTTAGTTTTCCTCTTTTCCCCATCCCCTACTCCCCTCTCCCCTTTTATCATATCTTTTCCCTCGTTCCATTCTCCAGTGGCAATTCCCTCCCTACCACTATTCCCACAGGCCACAACACAAACCCCTTTTCTCTTTCTTATGATGCAGGTGCAGTCCTATTTTCTTTCTCGATTTTTAATTTTCAAAACATACACAAATAAAGGTAAAGTAGTAGATTAATAATATAAAAAAAAATTCATAATGTTTATCTACTTTTTTTTGGTGAGGTAATACTCTGCATCTTTCTTTTTTTCTTTTTTTATTAGCCAGTGTTTTTTTTTTGTTTGTTTGTAAAATTCACCGCTTTTCTTTTCTGTCAAAGAGATTTTTCCTTTTCATAATCTTATATAAATATATTTTGATAACTATTATTCTTTAGATTTGTTTATGTTTAATTTTTTTAATATCGTTAATTTTTTTAATTGAATTTTAACTCTTAATATTAAATTCTTAGCTTTGTTCATGTATAAAAGGGTAGTTTAAATTTCAGCGTACAAGAAATTCATTGAATTCTTACAGCACTTTGTTGTTATGGAGAGACACACCCACCAGCGAACCAACACAAGTTTACGTGGTTAGGTCATTCATGTTTCGATAATCCTCTATTTATCGAAATAATGATTATAATATTTTAGCTAGATAAATAATTGTAAGAAGTCCCTCGGTCAAACTCACAATTGGCCCCTGAATCCTCTAGACTTATGATACATGAACCAGAATGTTTTATTTAAGCATAAAGAATGATATATTACATTATAATATATATATATATATATATATATATATTATATACACTTTAGTAACTAGAATATTTTAGTT
This sequence comes from Ehretia macrophylla, assembly GCA_037974665.1. Taxonomy (NCBI): domain Eukaryota; kingdom Viridiplantae; phylum Streptophyta; class Magnoliopsida; order Boraginales; family Ehretiaceae; genus Ehretia; species Ehretia macrophylla. The sequence continues at coordinate 32,844,556 of CM075782.1, forward strand.
GTAGGTGACTGTGTACCAAGCACCAATTCGTTGGAGAAAGAAAAATTGATGAAAGTGAATACCAATTGATAAGGGCTGATCGATCAATCAAGAGCAAAAATTGGTAAAGATAAATGAGGAATTCAATATGAGATTCCCAAGGATAAAGGATGTTCGAGGAGGAAGATTCTCCCAAGAAGCCCAATCAATCGCCTTGAAGATTATATACGTGATATCATGTCTAACAAGTGGGACTATTATATATATATATATGATCGAACATATTTGAAAAAAAAGTCACTTTTGTCTGATACACTCATCGAATATTTAGTCCAATCTTATTAATTTAAATGTCGAAAGGGTCTCCGAACACAACTACAAGATTCCTTATTTTGCACGTTTATTACCATCGGAATAGGACACTTGGATTTACCTTAACACCAATTTTCTTCTTCCAGCGAATATTTTGTCATGCCTCGTCTCAGATTCAAAATTGACTGGGAAAATTGACTTAATTGATTTTAAAAAATTGTGAAAGAAAAGTCACAAGGAAAGTCCAGAGTGGAGTATTAATGAAATAAAAATTCTTTTACAACAAAAGAAGAAAATTAAGGTGACTACAAAGTTAATATTGTGACACGATGACACCTTCAGAATCTGTTAAAAAGGTTGAGGAGATCAACAGAAAAGAATGGCACAGTTCTATTAATTTTTTTTTGGAGTGAATTGTTTGCTGCCGTCTGTGTTTTGTTGTAAATACTCATTCACCCTCTATCTTTTTAAAATATGCTTATTACCTCTGTGATTTTCGTAGTATAACTGACGCATCCCAACTCGCTAATACCGTTAATAAAATTAACGAAACTGGTAAAATGACCACTTTACCCCTTCTTTTTCTCCTTCTTTCCCTTTTATTTCCTTTTCTACTTTCTCCTTCATCGTCTTTCTTCTTCATCTTCTTTCTCTTCTTATTTGTTCACTTTACAAAAAACACACACACACTTTTTCTCTGTCTAGACACACACGCACACCCACGACAAATGAAAATGAGCAAAATCATAGCAAGTTTAGTAAGTTTCGCGGTTTGGGATAGGGGTAACAGGTGGCGGGTGGCGGCTTTGAGGTGGGAAGAGTGGTGGAGGTTGAGGAATATATATATTAAAGGGTAAAAAGCAGCAGTAGTCCCCATTGTTTACTCAAAAGTCAATTTAGTCCCCATTGTTTCAAAATGCTCAAAAAGGTCCCCAATGTTTGTAAACATGCTCATTGTGGTCCCTACCGTTAAAATTTTGGTTAGTTTTAACTGATGTAAATAGTATTTCAAGGGTAAATTTGAAAAATCACAAAAAACACAAAATTTCATACAAAAATACCAAAAAACACACACTAACACACCTACAAACACACGCACTCACCAAAAAACACACACTAACACACCCACAAACCCACCCACTCACAAAAACACCAAAAAACACACACTAATACACACACACTCACAAAAACACCAAAAAACACACACTAATACACACACATTAACACACCCACAAACACACACTAACACACACACACTGTTCGCGCGGAAGGGAAGGTGGGGGGGGGGGGCGCTGTTCGCGCAGGGGAGGGGGGGTGGGGTTCGCGCAGGGGGGGGGGGTGGGTGGTGTTCGCGCGGGGAGGGGGTGGTGTTCGCGGGGGGGGGGGGGGGGGGGGTCGCGGGGGTGGTGGGTGGTGGTGGTGTTGTTTCTCGCAGGGGGGGGGGGTGGGGGGGGGCGGCGTTCACGCAGGGGGGGGGGTGGGGTTCGCGACAGTGGGGGGGGTGGGTGGTGTTCGCCGGGGTGGGGGGGTGGGTGGTGTTCGCCGGGGGGGGGGGTGGTGTTCGCCGGGGTGGGGGGGTGGGTGGTGTTCGCCGGGGGGGGTGGTGTTCGCCGGGGTGGGGGGGTGGGTGGTGTTCGCTGGGGGGGGGGGTGGGTGGTGTTCGCCGGGGGGGGGGTGGTGCGTGGTGGTAGGTGGTGGTGGTGCTTGGTGGTGCTTGTGGTGGTGGGTTGAGGAGTTGGAAGAGGAAGAAGAAGATAGAGATATTTTGGGTATTTTATTTTTAAGTAAGGGTAGTTTAGTCATTTTATAAATTTTCTGTTAGATTTTTAACGGTAGGGACCACAATGAGCATGTTTACAAACATTGGGGACCTTTTTGAGCATTTTAAAACAATGAGGATTAAATTGATTTTTGAGTAAACAATGGGGACTACTGCTGCTTTTTTCCCTAGTTTAAACAGTAAAAATAATGTTGCATATGTCGTTGTAGTCTAGTGGTAAAAGTCCACTTCAATTATATAAGTGGTCTTGGGACAAAGGAATATGACTTTAAACTTTACCCAATAACCACGGGGACAAACATGTGACACCATAATAATTTGTCTCGTTTCTCTCTCTCTGTGAACATAGCCCAACCACTATTGCCATCCATTATCTCTCACAAACAATACCAATCACGGCATTATTTTTAAATTTTTATCATCCTACTTTTTAAGTTCACAGTTATATGTATGTGTGTGGATATGTTTATATGTATATGTATATATGTGTGTGGGTGTGTTTATTTGTATATGTATATATAATATGTATACACACAACATATACACATACATATGTAAACATACACCAACACAAAATACATGTGTGTTTGGGTGCGTCTGTATGTGTGTGAATGCGTGTTGGTGTGTGTGTGTGGTCTATTACATCTTATATCTGTCATTTTATCACCTTTATATCAGTAATTAATTATGTCTCAAATTCAATACAGTTTGATGACGCCTTAAAACCGATCCAAAAAAAAAAAAGACACCTTAAAAGTCCGTTAAAGTGATTTCACCCATAAAAAAATTAATATGGGTCATGAGCTACACATCTAGAAGCCATCCACGTTTGAAGTTTGGCCAAAAAATTGTAGGTGGCACCCACATTTTTGAAATTCTGGCAAATAAAATTTCACAACAGACTATTTGAAGCAGCGGTTTTTAATTTCAAGATATGCAGGCTTTGCTCATGGTACGTCTTTGACAAAGCTACATGCGTTGGTGGAATTCATTCACAAATCCTCTTTTTGATTAGCATATATAGGGCCTTGAGCAGAAGGTTTAAGGTATTGGATGAGAGAGGAATTCAACGTGTTTTGGATCGATGGTGATCCAAGCATACGCAGATATCTGTGATCAAGTATGCCACTCTATAGAGGGTGAGAGAAAATTGTCATATGTCAAGTTAAATTCCTTGAGTAATAGAGTAATTACGTTATTAGGATAAATTTTCGTTACAGGTCGAACCAAAAAAAAAAAACAATTATGTGTACATGGTATTTGTTTGTCCAATCCATCCCAACAGAAGAATGGCACAATTATATAGGCAATTTTTTTTGGATGACGTGAAATTTAACTGGCGGGGTTCAACCATCGGATTATTTGGCGGATCCCGACCACAAACTGATTAACCCCTGGTCCCGACAATCAGAATTTAAACGCCCCCACACATGCACCTGGTCAGTCAAAGGTGGGAACTCTAGAGCAGTGATGAGTGTCAAACTCCCGACTTTACAAAAATAATTTTACCCTACTATCGATGGAGCATGCCTATGGGGCAGTTATATAGACTTAGAGTTTGTTTGACCTAGTTTTTTGACACTCAAAAGTGCTTCCTGTGAGTTTAGAAACTGATCTTACCTGTTTGGTCCATTTCTAAAAGTGATTATAGGTAAAAGCTGAAGCTGAAAAAAACTAAAAAACAAGAAGCTCCAAATTGGAGCTTTTCAAAATAGGCTTTTGCAAAACTGTTTTTATATAATGCGGGAAGCTGTTTTCTTTTTCTTTCTGAAATATACCCCTTCATATTTTTTAAAATACAATATTGCTCTCAAATTTTTTAAAAGCTCAATACTGCTTAATATATGTCAAACAGTCTACGACTTTTGTTCAACAGTATTTCTAACCAAAGCTCTACAACTCAAAAGTTAAAATTTGATAGTTAGGCCAAACAGAGCCTTAATAATGTGCAAAAAATGTTTGACACAACTTTTCGTTAATATTTTTGTGTTTAGGTGTTATCTCATATCTGTCTCTTGAATGATATATTTTGAAACCCGATTCTTTCTTTCTTTTTTTTTTTTCCTTCCTTCGAGGGAGGCAAAAGCCGAGAAGCTAAATTAAAGAGGGGATTTTTTTCACCCCTAAAATCTTTCTCCATCAATGATAGCACAGATCTTAGGGGGTTGTCAATTCGAGAACCTTGAAACTGTTGTTGTGACCCCAAGTTTGCTAAAGTATCAGCATATCTATTAGTTTCACGAAAAACATGAGTCAATTTATAACTATTGTGGCGTAAGAGTATACACTTGCAATCTTCAACTAAAGGGCGTAGAAGACCAAACAAATACGGAGTTGCCCTTTAACAAATTACACACAATAGCAGAGTCAATCTCAATTGAAGTTCTTCAATTTGTAAACTCTCAGCTAATTTAACTCCTTCCAATAAAGCGAGTAATTCAGCTCAACAACTTGTCGATACCCTCAAGTTAGATGCAAAGCTAGTAACCCACTTGCCATGCATACTGTGAATAATTCCTCCTGCCCCTACAACACTAGGATTACTTTTGGCACAATCATCAATATTTAATTTGTACCTACTACTTGGCCTTATCCATCCAATATTAATAAGACATTTGTGGTGAGAGTTAGAGATACCATGCGTATTCCAAGTAACAATATTATCCCATATTGATTTAAAAATCAATGTCTCCATATCATTGTTTGACATAAATTTGCCATATCTAAAAAGTGCATCGTTGCGGCACTTTGGGATGAGCCATAATTTAGTTCCAAAAACAATGCCCCAATTCAAACCTTACCAAAGAGCCGAGCTTTTTGTATTGCCATTCCACCAATCGGTCCAATTTGACTAGAAGAATAACCCATGATTTTGTTGAAGGATGGGCTGCTCCCAAACCTATTTTACTCACGGGCACGACTTTAAGATGTGCTCAACACCTTCTACTCTTGCACCACAAATCTAGCAGGCCACACTATCAATAATCCCTCTACGAGATAATTGGAAACCATAAGCAAGCCGACGGTGTACTGCTTGTGAGAGCAAGGTTCTGACACATTGAGGGCATTTCAGATTCCGAATCGCTTCCCACTTAATTCTAATTGTATCAATCATCAGAGAGCTATGTCAGAAAGTCGTGGCTATAGAGAACACCCTACTCGGATTAAGGGACCAACAAACAAAATCTTCCACTGGATTATCAATCTGTAGAACGAAGGATAGAGGGAATAACTCTTGTAAAGCAACCCTGTCCCATGAATCATCTTTTCCCACAAAATGACTAATAGGAAGATCTAATTGTTCTTGAGGCACAGGAGACACAGCAACGTCAATAAGAGGACCATCAGTACCCACCCATTGATCAGTCCAAAAACGTATCAAATTACTATTGCAAGCAACCCCTCGAAGACCACTATGAAGAAGATCACGCCCCTTCATGATGTTTTTCACAATTACTGAATCAGAGTTCTTCACATTGTAGTGGAGGAAATTGTTATGAAAATATTTAGATTTCAAAAAAGAGACCCAAAGGAGATGGGGTTCATTCACAAGGAAAACCGTTTGTTCCCTTGTGGTCTTTTCTCTCTCACAACACAAATATCATTCGATAAGTAGTATCAACAATGAATTAAGCTTAGCAATTTGCATGGGCTCAGTTCAAAAGTTGTCCCGTTGGGCCATGTAAAATGATAATCTACCTATGGAGGAGGTCCGGGACTAGGTCTTCCCTTCCCTCTCCCCCTCCCCATCCCCAGTAGGTACTCTGAAATTCAATTGTGATACTTCGTTTGTTGGTCCAGACTCCTAGGCTAGGGTGGCAGTGGTAGTTCGTGACTCTAGGGGATTAGTAATAGATGGTTAGGCCCACTAGGATTAGTGGGAGGACCCTCGTTAGGCAGAGGCTTTGGTTTGTCAGATAGCATGCTTGTTTCTCTCTACCTATAAGGATCCAGTCTCAGCTATCATTGAATCGGATGCTGCCTCTGGCTACTGAGACATTTAAAGGTTCAACTTTGTGTGATTGGAGTATCTTCTCTATAGTCTACAACTCTCACTCAATCCTATCATCAGTTGTTGTCTTCTCCTTTCATTGGATCAGACGATATGCGAAGAAAGTTGTAGACTGGGCTGCTCAAATAGTTAGGATAGGTTGTCTACCTACTTCTCGGTGTTCTCATCTTCCCCTAGAACTATCTACTCATGCAAAACGTGATGCTGACCCGGTTGCGGTCGGATAATGTAGCTCTAGTTTGGTGTCAATATACGTATTAGCCTTTCTAACAAAAAAAAAGTGATAATCGTGTAATATAGTAGCTTAAACACGGTTATGCAATTTGTACAAATAATTCTTTGATTTAACAGTGATCAAGCGTTGATAAGATGAAAGTCATAAGTTTCAATAAAGCTTAGTTATCAACTAAAAAATCTAAGCTATAACTTCATGGGTATACAAGCAATTTCTTAATTTTCCGTCCAAATATTATGAAAGGATAACACGATATATTATACCATACCCCCAAAATTTGCCTAAGGCAAACCTCGAGACATGATTGTCATGCGCCTAAAAAGGGACACCCTTCCTAAATTCATGAGGCATTAAAAGCAAAATAAAACTTTAAACCACAAACAAGGTAATAAGATTCAGAAAATCAAATTCCAAAGACAAAACTTTAATGGTCCAAATCTATGCCAACCATCTTTGTGACAAAAAATATTTGGGAAAACGATATTCCCAAGGACTCAACTTGGTATTAGAGGAATCTTTTGGAACTAAGACCACTGGCGAAGCAAATGATCAAGCATAGCGTTGGAAGAGGGGACAATACTCTTTTCTGGATTGGCCAATGGCACCCACTTTGTGTGCTCACGGACTTCTTTGGCAAAGATACAATTCAGAACATGGGCTTTTACACCAATGCCAAAGTCTCAGATTTCATGTCTGATAATCAGTGGAATTGGGGCCCGAACAATCTCATGTTTTGAAGCCATCACCGATAATCTGGAACATATCACTCCAAAGCACAGAAGACCAGAAAAGATTAGATGGACTAGAGAAAGAAATGGCAATTTCTCATCTTATTCAGCCAGGAACATCAGAGTTGTTTATGATAAAGTCCATGGGCAAATTGTATTAGGTTCAAGAATCATATTCCTACGCATGGCTTTAGAGCTTGGCTGGCATGGCTCAATCGCCTTCCAACTAAGGACAGACTCATCTCGTGGGGTTTACATGTTGATCCTTTATGTCAGTTTTGTCTAGACATGATTGAATCTAGAGACCACTTATTTGTGGAATGTGGTTTTGCCCTTGAAGGAAAGCCTTGCATCAACTAAATGCAGAATCAGAGCTTTCTTGGGGCAACATCACAAGTTGCCTGACTCGGAACAACAACCACACATCACTGCAATTGATCATTATCAAATTGTTGTTTGCTGCAATTATTTTCCACCTTTGCCTTGAAAGTAACTCTTGCATCCACCAAACAGGAGCGACCAGTGAAACAAATACTCAACATCATCCATTTTGATGTGTAGTATAGACTTCAAAATAGGGGAAAATTTAAGTCATGTTTTTTTGAATAGGGCTGTTTGTAGAGCATGGAACATCGATGAAAATATCCTTGTATAGTTAACTGATTTTAGGCATTTTTTATCTTTTGTCCTTTGACTTATAAATATTTTAATTTGTAATTAATACAACGTCTTGCTTACTTAACAAAAAAAAAAAGTTTCCAATATAGATAAAAGATTCAAGTATATCGAAGGAACCAAAATTAAATACGTCTCAAATGAAGTAAATGTGTAGTTAGTTCGAAGATCCTAAGAGATCCAACGTTACGGAAGGTCATCCAGTCCCAAGGCCCAAGTAAAGTATTTTTGTTGCTCATCATCTGTGAAAATATAGATTTCAAGAAAAACAAAACGAAAAATTGAGAGAAAATATTAGTAAGTACTACAGTCCATGAGGTCCTTTTTTTAATAAAAAAATTTATATGGATGCAATATAAGATTAAGGACCAACTTAAAAATTTGAAGATGATTTGACGGGTATAAAAGTAATTCCATAATTTTTCTATTCAAAAGACCAAATTAACGATTTTGGTAAAATATTAGAAATTCATAAATGTAAGTTTTTGTAACATCATGTATTAATTAAAAAATCCCGAGTAAATATTTTTGTTATGATATATATTCAAGCTTGCCTTTAGTAAAATAAAAAATAAAAAATCCGGAGTAAAAGAGGTTGACCCTTTTTTTTGTCGTCAGCGGATACTTTGTCTTAATGCTGTGTGTGTTGGACTCAAATTGACTAGAAAAAAATTAAACTAATTGGAGTCAAAACAACGTTAAAGAAAAGTCATTGATGAAAGTTCAGAGCCAGTACTTTGGGCTACATACTATGATGATCATTATTTTTAATTGATTAGATTTTTCAGGTGAAAGTCGTGAATTTTAGGCCAAAATTGTAGAGGTCGAATTGAGATTATTATTATTATTTGTTTTTATTTTTAATTCAAGAAAAGCTTAAGTTATTTTACATCACTTAACATGTTATACATGAGAATAAATCTCAAGACTTTTTGCACTTAAAATGAGAATCAATTGAGATTAAAATTTCGTAGATAAAATATGATCGTTATTAGAACTAAATAGATTCTTAACAAATCACTGGATTCTCTCCAGCTACTCTCAACTTTTTGGCTCTATTGGCTTGAAATCCGCCATATAAAGAACGATGTGTAATTTGATTAGTTTCTTGAGAATTAATGTTACGAAAACTGTTTGTAAATTGCCAAGAATGAAGAAAGCCATTTCCTATTATTTTTATCTGCTTGTAATAAATATATACGGAATTACAACAAATAACGCATTGCTTGTTTGTGTAACTTGTTCCAACCTTTCTTTCAAGATGTTTTTAGGATAAGAGAACAATTTAAGTGATAAAGCCATTTGTGAATGCCAGATTTAGATCTTAGAACTCATCTATATATAAAGGCTGCAAAATGGAAGATTAAACCGATTGAATTGACTGAATCGAGTCGAATCAAATCAAGACTGACTCGGTTTGACCTCTAAAATGGCTACTTCTATCACTCTCCTAGCTCGCCGGCTTGGTCGGACCTTGTGCCAGGAGGAATCATCTTCTTGACGCACAATGTTATATGAATCCACAAATGAAATAAAAAGAGCATGAAAAACCACAAATTATTAAAATCGTTGTACTCCAAGTGCTTAAAAGGGGACTCCAAATAAAACGATTACAATTCAATTGCCAAACTCGATGCATTTAACATAATGAAGACACATAAAACAATTACAGTACTGACCAAAAAAAGAAAAAAATAGAGTAAAACAATCACTGTGTTTCATCACTGCAAGTCTTATACTCAATGGTTGTCTTGGAAGGACTTGTTATCCCCACTTGCTAGTGCATGCCACTTTATTCATTATTATCTAAAAAAAGGAAACAATCAAAGAGGTCAACGAATCAAAAGCTCCGAAAGTAATAGTCTTCCAACAAAAAAAATTATATGTATGAATGATCAAGCCAAGGGACAATAGCCGATACAAGAACAAGTGATCACAAGACATGTCTAAGATATAAGGGTAAATTATTTGTATGGTCTCTCAACTATATGGCCGAGGATAAATTGGTTCCCAAGTTTTTAAAATAAACCTATTGATCCTTGCAGTTACAATTGTGTGATACCATTTATAACCTCGACCCAAATGGCATCCAATGTTTAACGGTTTCAACCCAAATTCCATTCAAAATTTGACAGTCACGTGTTGTACTCATGCCTAAAACATTAAGTTTTGAATAATAATTGAGGAAATCACTAACGGTGTTATATTATTATAAGTCCATGGACTAAAAAGTTACTTTTGAAATATTGCGGACTAGTGTCCTTCAAATTATAATTGAGGGACTATACAAGTAATAAATACCAAAGAAATAATTATAGGTATCGATACAAGTAATAAATACCAAAGAAATAATTATAGGTATCGAATGAACACGACATGTCAAAATCAAGTGGTAAAAAAAATTGGGAGCAAAAGAAATATAGTGTGAGATAAGTTGTGGCTATATTATAGCATATTATTGTGATAATAACACGTTTTGGGTATAAGACCCTATAGACACACACTTAAGGTATCACATCAAGATACGGTGAGCAATCACTAAACACATCGCATAAAATTCACAGCTTATAGGATAAGAGCTAATAGATTATTCTCATCTTTGCTAAAAGGGAACAAAATAATGGATAGCAAGGAGGAATATCAAGTAGCCAAGGAAATGAATTAACCAATAAAAACTAGATACACTATGTTCAACAGCAAGCCTCCAGTTAGGAAATTATGAAGTCATGCACTACAAAGCTTCTATGAGAAACTTAAAAGAAATTGGTATCCATCAAATGTTATAATAATACATTAGAGTTGAAAGTAAGAATAGGTCCCTTAACTTTGACAAAAATGATAAATTGGTTAATCTTAACTTTAAAAATGTCTTTTATCCCTTTAAATTTACAATAAAAATATATCTTCTTTAGATATTGGGAGTGAACATATACATAGGGATAGTGGGTATAACACCCAATTTCAAGTGATAAGTATGCATGCTTTTATAATAGCTACTCGCGAGTTCAAAGCTACTTCAAGTGCGGAATAACAATGAAACTTCAACAAACTTTACTCAATCTTATGTCTTGTACAATTTAGCATGATTCAAGAGTAGGTCTAACAACAAAAATATTAAAACAGGTGGAAATAAAACCAACAAAAAATTTAAAAAATTCAAAGAAGATACGACCAAAGAATTCTCTTTGGCATAAAAACAAACATATGGCATGAATGATTTTAATATTCAATAATCAATGGTTTCAAGGTAACAATTAATAGTATTTGTAACACAACACTTACCACAAGAAGAAAAACCAAGGTGCTTGTCACACGTATTGCTCGTTCACTATCTCTTCCCCCTCACGACCAGCTACATAAGTGCAAATGTTTGTTCAAATCAGCAAGTTTCTTTTTTTTTTGTTTTTTTTATTCAGAAAATGAAATTCATTAAAAACAAAGAATTATGCACAAAAAGGGTCAGACCAACCCAGCCAACAAAAAATACAAAGGCCAAAAGGCCTAAAACAGTGGCTAAAAAAGGAAAACAACATTTAGAAAATGAAATTGGGTTGAGTCCCAACCAGATGGTCTAAACACAAAACCAAGTCCAAAGTAACACAAAACAACTGGATAAATAGATCTCTGCCTATTTCAGCAGCGAGAAGCGTTAGCAGTAGATCGGATCTTCGATCACCGTACACAAGTTGTTAGAACCAAACCGAGATATCATGATCTTACAAATACATATTATTTCGTTTTGTTTGCAATTCAGATGAATGCAACCCGCACGCATCAAACAATATCGATTTCTTCACTTTTCAAAGTTTTATAATATATATATATATATATATATTCGGAGTTTAGGACCCATGTCCCCTATGAAAACTAACTTCACGTCTAAATCTCCCCGATCATATTCTCGTCTTCTCACTTTATTCAGGAATTACTTGATGCTAGATGATGATGCAGCTAGAATGAAATCAGTGTTGTTATATGCTAAAAAGATTCTTGTTGAAAACATGCAAAAGCCACTATTATAGTATTATTTGATAAATATACATAATAATACGAAAAAAAGACCCTCCCCCACTTACATTTTTTTAAAAATGTGGAGGAAAAAACAAGTTGAAAATTTGTTAAGAGGTCCAAAACCATTATGAGTAGTGTTTAACAGGTTTAAGATAAGGAATAATTAGCTCCATTGCGATTCCTAATACCCGGATATGTATCTTTAATTTTGTTCATTTCTAGCACAACGACTTTCATGCTCATCCTCTCTCCCAGTGATTCCATTGAACAAGATACTCCAACTCTCAGTATTGCAGTCACACACTCCATAGTTTTCACGATTTTTGTTGCCCTTGTTTCGACGTTGTTTGAACCATTGGCCTCAACTTCAAAATCTAATAGCATTGAAGGTTCAACAATTTCTCTAACGCGTTCGGGTAACGCCATCTTAACATGTTGATGAAGATCCATGTAGTTCTTGAATTTATCATCTATAGGGCTTTTACCTGTAAATATCTCTAGCAACATAATTCGAAAGCTGTATATATGTCCTTGTAGGGATAGCATTGCACCCATACCATATTCTACACAAATAAGTTACACATTGTGTCAGCTACCAAAATTAAAAATATCAACAAATTATTTGAACTTCTTTGGATATCTAATGATTATCTCAAGAAACATTTAAATTAACAAATACAAAAAAAAAGAAAAAAGAACAGAACTAGGAAAAGTATAAATCGATATGGTAATGAGAAATAGATATTTGGATACCTGGAGCCATATAACCAACTGTCCCTTTAACACCAGTTGAGCTCGTTGGAATTTGGGGAGAGTTCTCACTTAAGTAATAAGATAAAACACTTGTTAACCCAAAATCTCTTACATGTGTAGTCATTTCATGATCAAGTAGAATATTACTCGGCTTTAAGTCACCATGAACGATTGGGGTGCTGAAGATACACAAGCGCACAAGCTATATCAGTTGCTATGCTTAATCTTAGAGAAAGACTCAAATTCTCATGCCTGAGTTGTGAGTTTTCACTATGGTGCAACTACTCCTCTAAACTTCCATTGGGCATAAACTCGAAAACCAGAGCCTTAAAGTCATCTCCTTTGAAGTCAGTGCTTGAGCAAGTGGTGATAATCTTGAGCATATTCTGATGACGAATATTTCTCAGTGCATTGCATTCCGCCATGAAACTTTTGGCAGCCCCTTTCTGCATAAGATTGAGCACTTTCACCGCTACAATCATTCTAAGGTTACTCAAAATTCCTCTCTATATACGGAACCATGACTCCCTCGACCAATCAAATTGGAAGATGAAAACTTGTTTGTTGATTGAGAAAGTTCAGCATACGAAACCTTTGGAAAATGTTCGTCATGCAAGTCCTTGGAAGAAGATTTAGCTCTTGTATTTTTCCTCCGCAAGTAAGCAAGAAAAAGACTTGCTAATAAAATTGAACATCAAACGGCTACTGGGATAGCTATTTTGAGAATCAAAGAAACTCCTTTTCTTTTTGCCACATCAACTTGACAAGCAGGAAGTCCCAAACTCTTCAATCCCCCACAGAGTTTTGCATTTCCAACAATAGAAAATGCACTTTGATTTCTGAAGATTCCATCTTGTGGTACTACTCCTTCAAGATTATTGTATGATAAATTCAAGTATTGGAGAAAAGTGAAGTTCTGTAGGTATGCTGGAATTTTTCCTGATAAGTTATTTTTTGAAAGATCAATGGAATTGAGGCTTTTTAGGTTGCTCAATGTTGGTGGAATCCTTCCTTCAAATGAGTTATCCCCCAAAAGAATTTGCTCCAACATTTCACAACCACCAATGGAACTAGGAGTTTCCCCTGACAACCTATTTCCTGAAACGTCCAATTTCAAGAGTTTGCTCATGTTACCTACCTCCGGAGGCAACACTCCTGTCAGAAAATTCTGAGCTAAGTTGAAAGTCTGAGTAATTGAAGACAGACTTGCAATTTCTGATGGTACGATGCCAGTGAGTTTATTGCCAAAGAGCTGAAGTAGCTCTAGTTGTTGACAATTTCCTAAACTAGGAGGAATGTTGCCTTTCAAATCATTTGCGTGTAAAGCGAGCCGTAGGAGTTGTGTGATATTTCCAAGAGTTGATGGAATGGCCCCTGAAATTCTATTCTCGTGCAAGTATACATACTTCAATCCTCTGAGTTTGCCAATTCCTGTTGGAATTTTACCTGTGATCATGTTTTTTTGAATCAAAAAATATTGCAGACCAACAAGGGCCTCAATTCCTTCAGGAATGGTTCCCGATATCTGGTTTACTCCTACTGATAGATACCTAAGTGCACTTGAAAAATTGGCAATTGAATTTGGTAGCTCACCCTTGAACATGTTACGCCCTATATCCAACATATGGAGATTGCTGCAATTAGTAAGAGATGTTAGGAAACCAACAAATTCTTCATCGTCCTCATTTTCAAAGTAGTTCATTCCAAGTGTCAAACGAGTTAGATCTTTCAAGCTTCCAAGATTCAGAGGCACCGTACCTGTGAAATTGTTAGTATCAAATCCTAGATCTACAAGTCCTGAAGCATTGGATAACGAATTCGGAAGATTTCCACTAAAATAATTTTGCCCGACATATAGCCCCAAAAGATTAGAAAGAGTGGATCCGACATCTGAAGGGATGCTTCCATGGAGATTGTTCATCGCAATACCAAGATATTTGAGTGCAGAAAGGTTGTAGATTGAGGGAGGAACTGTCCCTGATATGTAATTGTCACCTATTTGCAGAAACGTCAAATTCTCGAGTCTACCTATCTCACTTGGGATGGTTCCCTGAAAATTGTTAACTCCCAAGGACAACCGCACGAGGGTGGTGGCATTCCCAAGCCAGGTTGGGATGCTTCCCGTCAGATTATTTGAAAAGAAAGAGAATTCACGGAGATTATTCTTTCTTACGAGATAGTTGAGTTCAAATGGTATTTCACCAACAAGTTGGTTGTAGTTCAAGTTAATGACTTGCAAATTTGAACAATTGGAGACTTCTCGGAATTTCTCCTTGAAAAGCATTCTGTTTGAGCCAAAGATATCTGAGTCGGAATAAGCGTCCGATTTCTTGGGGAACTTCACCTCGGAAAAAATTTTCCGTCCGATTGATCTCCCTTAGAAAGCTGAGATTTCCTATGTGGGGTGGTAGCGTACCAGCCAATTTCCTACCTTCCAAATTCAAGGCTGTAACTCTTTCAGGGTGTCGATCACTGCACGAAACACCTTGCCAGTTACAGAAATGAACAGAATCATTCCATGAGCCCATAATATCGAGCGGATCTTCGGTTATTCTTTCCCTAAAGGCAAGCAATGCTAGCCTATCAGTTTCATTTACGATGGAGGATGCAACTATCGTGGAAGATTCGCAAGAGAATAGAGACATGCAGAAGAGAAGATAAGGGAGAATAGAATAGGATTGACAGTTGGGAAACTGTTCCATTATAATGGAGCTGGAAGATTGAAGTATTGATGAAATGCTTTATAAGATAAAGGAGCTGGAAATTTATGATGAAGAATGGAGTTAGCATGTGGCCAAGCCTTGAGTTTAATTTTGCTAGCAGTGAGAAAGCATTATGTTATTGGTTGGTTATGACGTTGTAACCCAAGACTTGCCTTATTTTTGGCTAATTAAAAAAAAAAGACGGCATGACTGGGCATGACAATATCTGGTGTCGTGTTGGCTATATGGCAACCAAAAAAGACAAAAAAAAAAAAATAAATAGAAGAAAGCTTTCAAACTTGAGACTGACTATCTAATTAAAAAAAATAAAATAAAATAAACAAAGCTTTCAAACGTGAGCAAACTCTATCTTCTCTTATAAAGTCAAGTTCTCCCTTCAGATGTTTCTGTGGGTATACATATTTTTATATATGTATATGGCTGTGAATTTATATGAAGGTACGGGGTACCGATACTTATTATGGTATCGTGACACAAATATTATTACAGTATCGTATTTGCAGATTGTGTGACTGGGGTTTCAAAATTATTACTGTACTGATACTGTTACGGTTAAATGCAACCAGAACTTATCATTTTGAGTCATAATTCATCGTTCTGATTTTGTTATACTATTTATTATATTGTATCGTGATCGTATATAACTGAGAATGGTCCTGTCTTCTATTTGCTATATCAGTATCTATTATTCGTAAGATTGAATTGATCGTCGTCAAGGTATATTGCGTTAGTTAATACTTCTGAGTTCGTCCAAAAAGAAAAAAAAAAAAAAAAAAAGCTTCTGAATCTTTTTCTTTTTATTTAACATTTCTACAGTTCTATATCAATGGTTATTAATTAATCCCTCCGTTACGGCTCTATTGGATGCTTAGTTGAATTGATCCTCAATATCTCTTATCACGTCTCTGAGATTGAATTGTATTGCTCATTGGTATTTGTTATCTTTCACGTTTTCTCTCTCAGTATGAACTATCTATACATGTTCCTTGACTTCAAACTGTACTGTTTCATATTAATATTGATTTAATGTATTCTTTGTTAACGAGGTGATGCTAACAATATTTTTTATTGTTATTGGTGTCGTGCATTCTTTCAATGATTGATTTGTAGAAATTGACCATTAATTATTGTGATTTTCATCCTTTGAGAAAATTCCACAAATGGTACTTATTGTTTCATCAAAATTTTGATTTTGTCTCCATTGTTCAAAATTAGTCAATCTAAGTCTTTTTTGTTTTTTCAAAAATTTTAAATTCGTCTCTATTGTTTAAAATTGACCAATCTAGTCTTATTGTCTTTAAAAAAAAAAATCAATAGTCCTTATTATTTTCTAAAAAAAAAATTTAATTTAGTCCCTACATATGATCCTATTTGGGGACCAAATTGAAATATTATCATGTATTCTAAATGTCTCCCAAGTGAGAGAACCAACATACTGTTTAAGATTTAAAAGTAAATTTTGTCTATCTAAGTTGTGCTTTTATCTTGACCAAAAAAAAAGAAAAGAAAAGAAAGTTGTGCTTTTATCTTGCAACCTTCTTGGGTTTGTCACAGCAATTGGTAAACAAATCAGTTGCCATTTATTCGACCATTTTGATCTTCTTTCCGGTGAATGATTCAAATCGGATGCTATTTCTATTATTGTCATTCGGCTTTGATCATAATGCTTCAATTTACTCATATTTTCATTTTTTTTTTGTTTTGATGAAGTCGGCAAGAGCTGTATTCATATACCAATCGAACTGTACAATCAAGTCAAAAACAGATGCAGAGACCAAAGCACAAACCAAACAAAAAGAAAGAGGAACCATTAAATCACGCAGGATAGAGTCATGTAAGTTCCAAGCCGTTACAATGTTTCAATTCAAACTAGAGCTATTGTAAGACTTAGTAACTTGGAGCTTTAGCCGGATGTCCATGTTGATCTTATGGAAGATCTGTTCCTCGGTGAGGGGATTCTGACTATTAAGGAAGGATTTCACTTGCCAAGATCTCTCACTCAATCTCCTGAAGACAAGCCATAACTAATGCAGTACAATCCCTCAAGACATGCCAGCATCTTCAGCTGATTTCATTCTGTTCAATCACTAAACTTGTGGTTGCATATTATGCTTTTCCATATTTACAATATGTAATTACTTGTATATATACACAGCTCTGTAAAGCAACAGATATAACAATACACTTTGTAGAATTTATTCTCTATATGGTATCAAGAGCTCAAACACTCTAACGAGTCTCTCGATCCTTCTCTATTTTTTTTTGGGCTTCGCCGCTTCTGTTCTTTGTGCTTCTATATGGCCACAGATAACTCAAATACTTCTTCTCCATCAAACTCCACTGTCCAAACTTTACCCACGCAGCTCTCAAGCCTCGTCTCCATTAATGTGGCAAATCAGCTTCCGCTCAAACTCACCTCTACCAACTATTACTCTTGGAAATCACAATTCGATGCTCTGCTGTATGGATATGATTTGCTGTTGGGTATCGGCGCAGCGGAATGGTCGAGAACAAGCAGTATCACGCAGCTAAAATATGAATGAGAATAGAGAAAGTAGAGACACAAGATTTACGTGGAAAACCCTCAAACAAATCGAGGGAAAAACCACGGGCAAATAATGGAGGATTTCACTATGATGTGGAGTATTTTACAATAACTTTCTCTCTAATATAAGGAGAGAACAATATCACTCTCTCAAATAATAGGAGAAACTAACTCTCACTCACAAATATAGAACAACAAAAGAGGAAGAAAAATACTCAAGAGAAAGCTTATGTTTTCTCTCTAACTTGGAATGTTTTGGTGATGCTAAATGGTGAAGTTTGAGCCTCTATTTATAGGCTCATCTTGCACAAAAAGTCTTCCCACATGTAGTGTAAAACCAACGCAAATTTGTATGTGCCTAACTTTGCAACCAAAGATTTTTCTTCATTTCCCATTGCTTTTTGTCTTCTTTTGACTTGTACCAAAATTTTATTGCTCACATTCTCCCCCTTAAAATTTTGGTGACACTTCAAATCTCTCCATACTTGTCAATTCCATATTGCTTACGTCTTTGCTAGGCCAAAGGAGGATCTACTCCAAACAAACTTGTCAACGTTGATTGGCTTTGTCATGACATCTGCTAGGTTCTCGTTGGTGTGAATCTTCTGCATATCCACACTCCCTTCCTCCACTACTTCTCGAACAAAGTGATATTGAACACCTATGTGTTTCGTCCTGGAATGAAATGCTGGATTCCTTGCAATGTGCAAGGCACTCTGACTGTCACAAAATAAGGGAATTTTCTCTTCTTTGTGCCCAAGCTCCTCCATTAACCGTTTAATCCATATTGCTTCTTTACAAGCTTGTGTAGCTGCCATGTATTCAGCCTCTGTTGTAGATAGGGCCACAACAGTCTGTAATTTAGATATCCAGCTTACCACGCCCCCTGTAACTGTAAACACATAGCCTGTAGTGGACTTCCGTTTATCGGTATCACCTGCAAAATCAGAATCAATAAAACCCTTGACAGTAAATTCTGATCCTTCAAAACATAATGCAATATCCGAGGTCCCTTTGATGTATCTTAGGATCCTCTTAACAACATTTCAATGCTCTCTGCCAAGATTCGCCATGAACCGACTGACCGCACCAACTGCTTGAGCAATATCTGGTCTCGTACATATCATAGCGAACATGAGACTTCCCACTGCTGATGCATACGGTGCTCGAGACATTTCTATCATCTCTGCTTCAGTGCTAGGGCACATACTTAAGGATAATTTGTAACTAACAAGAAGCGGGGTTGAGATTTCCCTACAATCTTGCATATTGAAGCGCCGCAAGATTTTCTTCAAGTAATTCTTCTGAGAAATCCATACCTTCCTGCCTTCTCTGTCTCGGTGAATTTGTATCCCTAAAATCTTGTTTGCTGGTCCCAAATCCTTCATATCAAACTCCCCAGCCAACTGTGCCTTCAGTTCTTGGACCCGATCTTTACTGGGACCTGCTACCAGCATGTTGTCCACGTACAACAGCAGAATGATAAAATCATTATCGCCAAACCTCTTGTAGTACGTACAATGGTCTGAATTGAGTCTGTTGTACCCAAGGCTAATCACGAAGGAATCAAATCTCTTGTACCAATACCTTGGCGCCTGCTTTAAACCGTACAAAGATTTGGTCAACCTGCAAACCAAGTTTTCTTTTTCTTTCTCAACAAAACCTTTTGGTTGAAGCATGTAAATCTCTTCTTCAAGCTCACCATGAAGAAAAGCCGTCTTTACATCTAATTGTTCTAGATGTAAGTCTAATACAACACACATGGCCAAGACTACTCTGATAGTTGTAAGTCTTACCACAGGAGAAAATATCTCGTTGAAGTCAATTCCTTCTTTCTGAGCATATCCTTTCACCACCAGTCTAGCACGATATCGCTCCACTTGGTCATTACCATCTCGCTTGATCTTGTAGACCCATTTGTTACCAATGGCTTTCCGTCTAGGTGGTAGTGGAACAAGCTCCCACGTCTTGTTTTTATGTAGAGCTTCAATTTCTTCCTGCATTGCTGTCATCCACAGGGCAACATCGGGGCTTTTTATAGCCTCGTGAAAGGTAGATGGCTCTCCATCCTCCGTTAGAAGACAGTATGCAGCATTGCTCGCCATGACAAAATCTGAATGCCAAGTTGGTCTTGTTGTCTGACGCAATGAACGTCGGACTTCTATAACCTCAGCATCATTTGGTTCTTGTTCCTCGTGCTCCGGTGCAGCTTCAGAAGAAGCATCTCCTTGTTCTGACTTATCTTCAATTTGTATTGTAGTAGTCTCCTTTGAAGTGTTGCTGTCGTCTTCACTTTGCAGTTTATCTTCTGCAAATATCACATCTCTGCTGATGACAACCTTGTGGGCAGTGGAATCCCACAGGCGATACCCCTTAACACCATCAGCATTTCCCAAGAATACACATTTCCTGGATTTTGGATCCAGCTTTGTTCTTTCTTGGGAACCATACATCACATATGTCGGACACCCAAATACGTGCAAGGTAGAATAATCTGCGGGTTTTCCGGTCCACATTTCCATTGGTGTTTTCAACCCAATTGCAGTTGACGGTGACCGGTTTATCACGTAACAGGCAGTTCTAGCTGCTTCTGCCCAAAATGATTTGGCTAGACCTGCAGTTTCCAACATAGCTCTCATTCTTTCAAGAAGAGTTCTGTTCATCCGCTCTACCATACCATTTTGCTGAGGTGTATGTGCAATAGTAAATTGCCTCTGAATACCCTCTTGCTTGCAAAATGCCAAGAAGCTCCCGTCAGTGTATTCTCCTCCGTTGTCCGTCCTCAAACACTTGATCATTTTCCTGGATTCAAGTTCCACCAGTGTTTTGAATGTTTTAAATATTGGAAACACATCTGACTTGTTTTTGATTGGATACACCTACAGTCTCCTGGAGTAATCATCAATAAATGATACAAAGTATTTGGCTCATCCTAGGGACAGAACCGGTGATTCCCAAACGTCTGAATGGATCAAGTCTAAAATGTGTTTGCTTCTGACAGTAGATCTCCCAAATTTCAATCTATGCTGCTTACTGGTAACACAGTGCTCACAGAAATGTAAGTTTACCGTCTTGAGCCCGGGTAGGAGATTACGTTCAGCTAGAATCTTCAAGCCTCGTTCTGTCATGTAGCCCAATCTGCGATGCCACATTATAGTTGATTCTTCTTGACCAGTTGATGCAACTGATACATCTGCCTCCTGCAACGTATCTCCCAAAAGCATGTATAGATTTACCCCAATCTTTTCTACCTTGATCACTACAAGCGCTCCTTTGACAACCTTCATGATCCCATCCTCGATATGGGTCTTGCAGCCAAGGTCATCCAATTGTCCAATAGACAATAGATTCTTCTTCAAGCCCTTCATGTGTCGTACCCCTTGAATGGTGCGAATGGTACCATCATACATTTTAATTTTGACGGTACCGATACCAGCAATCTCCAAGGCATGATCATTACCCATGTACACAGATCCTCCAGAGACAGGTTCATAGTTGTGGAACCATTCTCTACGAGAGGTCATATGCCATGTTGCTCCCGAATCCATTATCCAAGCATCAGTGAGCTCATTTCTGCCTTTTGATATAGTTGCTGCTTCGCTATATAAAATATCTCCATCATCTGGTGCAGTCGCCACACATCCCTGAGAATTTGTCACCTCGGGATTCTTTTTGTTGCTCCAACAATCCTTCTTGAAGTGCCCTTTTTTGCCACAGTTGTAGCATTTGATATTCTTTCTACTCCTTGATTTTGATCTACCTTGGTTGTTGCTCCCACTAGAGCCACGTTCGGTTGATCTACCTCTCACCATTGATAATGCCTCTGCTTGTTGTGAACTTTCGATTATGTCTTCCTTACTTTTGCGCCTAGATTCCTCTTCCAGAACAGCGGCTGCAACATCATCAAAAATAACAGAATCTGAAAGAACATTATTAATGTAACTAATGATGAGTTGATCATACGAATCAGGTATACTTTGAAGTAGAATTTCTGCACGTTCAAGCTCCGCTATTTTATTCCCAATTGCAGTCAATTGAGAGAATAGCGTATTTAAGGTATTGATGTGATCTGTCACCGATGTGGACTCACTCATCCGAAGTGTGTAGAGTCTTCTCTTCAAGAAAATCTTATTGTGAAGTGACTTGACCTCATATAGTTTGGTCAGCGCATCCCAAATTTCTTTTGCTGACTTCTTTTCCTCAACGCTTGACAATACGGAATCTGCCAATGCCAGGTGCAGATTAGCCATAGCGTTGTCATCCATCTCTTTCCACTTGTCGTCCGTCACCTCTGCTGGTCTGTCTCCAATTGCTGCCAAACAATTCTCCTTTCTCAAGATTGCCTTCATTTTTAATTTTCATAGGGAAAAATTTCTCCCGTTGAACTTCTCGATTTCAAATTTTGCCGCCATAGTATTAACAACGATCTACTTTGTAACTTGAACCGACTCCTACTATTTCACTATCAATAGTACTATTTAGGTGAATAGTATCGTATACGTGAATAATACTAAAATCGTATACGGGAATAGTATCGATACCGTATAGGTGAATAGTATTATACCGTATACGTGAATAGTAACCGTGAACAGTAACCCCGTATGTATACCAGTGACACGTAACCAGTGGCTCTAATACTACTGTTGGGTATCGGCGCAGCGGAATGGTTGGAGACAAGCAGTATCACGCAACTAAAATATGAATGAGAACAGAGAAAGTAGAGATGCAAGATTTACGTGGAAAATCCTCAAACAAATCAAGGGACAAACAACGGGCAAGTAATGGAGGATTTTACTATGATGTAGAGTATTTTACAATAACCTTCTCTCTAATATAAAGAGAGAACAATATCACTCTCTCAAATAATAGGAGAAACTAACTCTCACTCACAAATATAGAACAACAAAAGAGGAAGAAAACTATTCAAGAGAAAGATTAAGTTTTCTCTCTGATTTGGAATGATTTGTTGATGCTTAATGGTGAAGTTTGAGCCTCTATTTATAGGCTCATTTTGCACAAAAAGTCTTCCCACATGTAGTGTGAAACCAACCCAAAATTGTGTGTGCCTAACTTTGCAACCAAATACTTTTCTTCATTTCCCATTACTTTTTGTCTTCTTTTGACTTGCACCAAAATTTTATTGTTCACAAAACCTTGCCTACCCGAAACTGTCACTGTTGCTGGTAACATCACATTAAATCCAGCATATGTTTTTTGGATGCGCCAAGATAAATTACTCCTCCTTGGTATCATTGGCTCGTTGAGCCATAATGTTGTATCCATCATATGCTCCTGTCAAACTTCGGCTGCTGCCTGGAAAAAATTGGCAAAACATTATGCCAATCCCTCATCGTCTTGCATTATGGGCCTTGCCGAGCAACTCACATTAATCTCTTGTGGCAACAATCCTGTGGCTGACTATCTAGCACAAATAAGGGACATTGCCGATGAGCTCTCTTTGTTGGGTACACCTGTACCAACCCAATATCTCATTACACACACTTTAAATGGACTTGGACAAGCCTTCAAAGAGCTCGCTACTGCTGTTCGTGCACGAGACAAAGTTATTAGCTTCGATGAACTTCATGTCAAGTTAATCGAATATGACGCCTTCCTAAAACGTGAAGAACTCCGTGCCAACGGCACAATTGGGTCTATCACGGTCAATGCTGCCCGTTACCAGTCTTCTACAAACTCTTCCAATGGAAAGAAAAATACCACATTCAACAAAAATAACAATCGTGCCTACAACTCAAACTCAAACTCACATCGACAAGCCAATAGTGACCCCATTGCCTCAACAAATGTCCAACACAAACCACCTATCTTCTGCCAATTTTATGAGAAAAAGGGACATACAGCCCGCCAATGCTACACTGCAAAGAAATTGTTCTTCCCCAACTCTAATCCAACTGCCAACAATATAACTACTCAGCCGACTTCCACTTGGAAACTTGACTCGGTAGTGTCGCACCATGTGACAGCTGACGGTGGCAAGCTCACCTCAAATCAACCGTACGATGGCTCAAATCAACCGTACGATGGCCCAGATGATGTCATAATTAGTGATGGCACAGGTCTAGAAATTTCACACACAGGCCACTCGTCACTTTTATCTTCCTCACCTCCTTTACGCCTCTCTAATATTCTCTGTGTCCCGAAAATAGAAAAAAAATTAATTTCAGTCCAACAGTTATGTCAAACTAATAATGTTTCTGTAGAATTTAACCCTTCTCATTTTTTTGTGAAGGATCTATCCATGGGGGCACCTCTCGCAGTGGGGCAGAGCAATAACAACGTTTATGAGTGGCATGTAGATGGTGCAGCATCACCTATAAAAAATCAACACCAAATTGGCACAATAGACTTGGTCACCCCTCTAATAAAGTTCTTCGGGACCTCATGACTTCAAGCAGCATTCCACATCTTCGTCTTTCACATTCCAGTTGTGACTCTTGCTATTGCAATAAATCTCACAAAGAGCCATTTGGAACCACTAGTCTTCATAGTAGTCGACCACTAGAACTCTTCTACACGGACATTTGGGGTCCTTCTCCAATTCGTTCACTAGATGGGTTTTCATACTATGTAATATTCGTGGATCATTTTACAAAATTTCTATGGTTGTTTCCTCTAGCCCATAAATCAGATGTTTTCACAATTTTTTCTACCTTCAAAACAATGGTGGAAAAGCATTTTCAACAATCTATTATCACAATCTATTCTGATGGGGGAAAAGAATACCAAGGTCTTGCACTATTTTTAATCACCATGGAATTCAACATAAAATCTTGCCACCATATACCCCGGAACATGTTTCAACTGTCGAAAGGCGTCACCGTCACATTGTTGAAAAGGGTCTTACTCTACTACACCGCGCCGCTCTCCCTCTATCATTGTGGTCTTTCGCCTTTCAAACAGCCGTCTACTTAATTAATCATATACCTACGCCACTACTTCAAAAAAAATCTCCATATGAAACTCTTTTTCAACAAACCCCAAACTATTCCAATTTACGAGTCTTTAGGTGCCTTTGCTATCCATGGCTTCGACCATACAACAATCACAAATTGGAACAACGGTCAAAACCATGTATATTCCTTGGCTACTCAAATACTCACCACGCATACACATGTTACGAACCAACTTCTCATAGGTTCTACACATCTCACCATGTCCAATTCGATGAAACTGTGTTCCCTTCTTTGCCTGCTATGACCCATGGTAACAAAATCAACAACAACTCTCTATTACGTTGGCTACCTCCTATCACTAGTTCTTGCCCCCTTAGTACTTCACCATCCCTAGATACTGCCCCAAATACTTCAACAACACCAATTGTAACGTTTATTCCAGCTAGGATCAATTCTCTTCCCACCAATTCCCAAAATGCCAACCTGTCAACCACTTCTCCACAAACAGAAACCAACCAAAATAGTCTTGATCAGTCCAGTAATGCTCTCGTGCCACAGGAGGATGTAACACTATATAATGCTACCATACGTATATCTCCACTATCTCCCAGAGAGGTGTCCCTTGCAAATCATCAACCTGAACACACACCACAACTTGGTCCTTTGGAACTAAAACAAAGACACCAACAACAACCAGCAGTAAGCCACTCAAACCACCCAATGCAAACTCGATCCAAAAACAATATCACCAAACCCAAAAAATTCTTCACTTTAACTGCCACCAAAATCACACAAGACATTCCTACCGAACCCACTTCTGCTCAACAAGCTCTTCAATTTCCTGAATGGCGAGCTGCTATGTTAGCTGAATTAGAGGCCTTTAACAAAAATGAAACATGGCCTTTAGTCCCCCGTGCACCTCATCTTAACTTTGTGGGGTGCAAATGGGTCTTTCGTGTGAAGAAAAATCCAGATGGTAGCATTAGTCGATACAAAGCCCGCTTAGTAGCAAAGGGCTTTCATCAAGGACTGGGGCTTGATTTCAAAGAAACATTCAGCCCCGTTGTAAAACCTTCAACAATTCGCATTGTGCTATCAATTGCTCTCTCACATGGTTGGTCCATTCATCAACTAGATGTGAACAACGCATTTTTGCATGGCCATCTCACTGAAGATGTCTTTATGACACAACCACTGGGGTTTATTGATGTATTACGCCCTAACCATGTGTGTTATCTCCACAAATCGCTCTATGGCCTTAAACAAGCACCAAGAGCCTGGTTCATGGAACTAAATAAATTCATTACTTCACTTGGTTTTATGAATACTAGATCAGATTCATCTTTATTTGTTTACTTCAACAATGGTGATCTAATCTATATTCTTGTGTATGTTGATGATATCTTAGTCATAAGAAACTGTCCAACATTAATACACAACACTATTCGAGCTCTATCATGCAAGTTCTCAATCAAGGATCTTGGATCGCTCTCTTTCTTTCTCGGAGTTGAGGTCAGCCGAAGCTCTAATGGGTTGTTCCTCTCATAACGCAAATATATCCATGACCTTCTAAATCGATTTCATATGAATGAAGCAACGACTGTGAATACGCCAATGAGCTCCACCACCCGACTTCCACATGCTTGCTGACAATGGAGAAACTAGCTTGGTCAACATATAAGCAATCTAGGAGGGGGCCCTATGGGTGCCATGGATCGGTCCAGAAAAATGAATCAGTTCCATCACCAATCTGAACCTTGCAAAGATGTTTAATCAATGGTCTAAATTTCAACAGCTTACGCCAATGCCAGGAAGCATCGACACTCAGGCTTATGATCCCAAATACTCTTCCCTTTAAGATAGTAATTTTTGACCCATTTAGTCCATAAATAGTCAAGATCCGTGAGGAGAATCCAAAACTGTTTGAACAAGCTAGCTAAGTTTGAGTCCTCTAAACGCCTGATACCAAGTCCTCCTTCCTTTGTTGGTCTGCACATGTGGTCCCAACCAACTCTAGCACCTCCGGAACCCTCATTCTTTCCTTTCCAAAGAAATCTGGCCATTTTCCTCTCCATTTCCTTGATGACCCCTTTCGGAAGAGCAAGGATTGAAGACCAATAAGCTTAGGTACTAACCAAAATCGACTTGACAAGGATAAGTCTGCCAGCATAGGAGAGGGACCTCGAGGTCTAATGATCAATCCGCTTGTACATTCTTTCAATAAGAGGATCAAATGATCTTCTACTAAGCTTGCGAGCAGAAAGCGGGAATGATTTATCTTTTAATTCTTTACATCGAGGTCACCTTCATATGTATTTTACCGGCTTACCACTTGAGCTATTCTTTCCTCAATTATAAAATTGATTATGTTGTTGTTACATTTGTACAATCCACAATCTAAGGTGGCTTGCCTTTGTTTTTATTCAAGGAAAAATGCTTCACACTCATCTATTTCAAATGCCCATATACAATTCATTCAATTATGGCTTCGAAATTCGCCAAAAGTTCTATCTTTGTGAACCGTACGGGTGTGTTTGGATTGAGGGGATTGGGGAGAAGGAGAGGTTTAGTAAATGAGGGATTTAATCCTTTTCCTGTTTGTTTTGAAAGTTTTCCAAAGGGGAAGGAAGTGGAGAGGTCAAAGCAACTCCTCCCAAATTCACTTTTTTTTTCCCCCCAATTTGAGGTAAAATGGAGAGAAGGGAGAGTAAGTCTCTTATATAAAACTTATTTTAAACATAAAATTCATCCCTCCCTTCTATTTTCTTCCAAATCCAAACAAAAGACACCCATACTCCTTTATGATACTCTATTTCCCTCAAATTATCCAATCCAAACATAATTTAATCATTTCCTCTTCTCTCATTTATTAAATTTTCTCCCTTCAATCCAAACACATTTTAAAGTACTATGGAAACCCAAAAAAACTGCACATTTTTATTTGTAGTTTTTTTATTCTTTTTTCCTTTAGTGCCTTATTTTTCCGTCTTAATTATTTTGCTTCGGAATCCAGTCAACATAGCAACATTTCTTGATCTTTCGGTTGTCGTTAACAACTCCTTGAAGCGAATTTGTTCCTCTACGTAGATGTTTCAATGATTTGTGAATATTATTATTATTATTTGATATGGTATAGGATCCGATTCGCCGTCTTGACCCGAACCGACTTGGTGATTGGATATTTTCATGACTCACATATAAAATAAATAAATTAATCCCTTATAAGGAGGAAGGGTCCTACATGTGGATGATCACCAATGCCTACTTAAGACATGTCCACCATTAGTATAAATAGACAATTGAATGAATCAAGGATGGTAAGACATTTTGTAACGTCCTAGTTGTCAAGAAAGTAGTGCTCGTTTCCCCCAATTAGCCATTAAGTTGGCAATTAAAATTTGAAACGTAACTGTCTTAGAGTTAAGGCCTAATAATTATTATCTTATTCTTAATAGGACTCTTTGTTCTTATGTAAGTAATGTTTTAGCCATAATAAACTCCATAACGTGTCCTTCCATAGACTCCCTCTCTATAGAAAATCTCGAAAGGAAACCTAACTCGACAATATAAGTGATCTCCTCGCGCGTTCTTCATAGCACATTTCAATTCTAGGATATTTTCAGAATGATTCGACTTGAAAAGTTGTGTTTGAGGTAAGTGGGGTTTATCTCGTTTTTAATTTCCTCCCATGAGAATGTCTTTGTTCGTCATAGCGTACTCTAGAATTCGTTGCACTTCGTTGTCCACGCTTGCTATATGAACTGTAATCCTCGTGCAATCATGAAAGTCAATTTTGTAAAGGTTTTTATATGCATGGTTCACTAGTATGCAAAGTGGTTGCTCTGTTCGCGAGTAGTATTTGATTGTTCTCTTTTCTTTCATATATATATATATATATATTTTATTTGTCATCAAATTTATATTATTCCCAAATATTGAGTCTTCCTGTATTAATTGGGATTAATGTGTATTGTGCTACCCGCTAATTTAAATACCATGCTAATCTAATCTATGTCTGCTTACTTTTTGAGTCAAGCCCCTAACGCCTTAGTGCCATAAACTTACCTGATTAATGATCTGTCCAGATTTTGCAAAACCACTTGTATAAATTATTTCTCTTACTTCAGTTAACTTGCATAGCTTCAACTTCTAAAGCATTGAATTGAAGTCAATTCCAAACCCATATGCTGCATCTATCATTTCTAACTTCTTTCTGAAGGGCATTAGCCATTCAGTCATATTGCTGCGGAAAACAAAGGACAACGTTCGCTTTTTTTTATCTTTGTCCTTAGGCTTCAACATCTGTCAAGCAAAAGAAATTTGTTTCAACCTTTTGCAATGTTTTGTTGGAAGTTCCGGTTCTATGTAGCGTGTGTGTATATGTGTCACGGTATTCGACTTGTACATACACTGAATTTCAAATCGAGTTTAATTGATTTTTTTTCGATTTGTTCATTAATATTACTATTTATGTGCCTGCAATCCATTTCATGTACCAATACATATTAGAGATGACTTTTTTTCCTGGACAATAAATCAATTGTCTTTGTCCTATATATGTTTACCGCGTATTCGACATGCCTTAGAGTTGTACAAGTTGATATGTGTTCGTGTGTATGAAGAGATCTCTTACTTGATGAGGGCATGGTACTCACAATTGTGGACCTATTGAGAGCAATGTATTCAACATTGTGGACCGATAGGGGCTTGGTACCTATAATTCTGGTACAACTTAATGACTTTTGTTCAATTGAGTGATTTGATCCGCCCTTTTTTATTTGTTGTATTAGTTACAAACATTCTTTTGTACCGTGACCCTTGTTGTTCTCGGGAGAAAGACCCCTCTTATTAATGCTTGACTAGTGTCTTGTTATCCTGCATTTTCTCTTCATTTTTCATTGCTTCCATTTTTCTTGGGGGATAACCCCTCTTACTGAGCTTTGTTTCGCTCACCCCTTTTGCCTCTACACTGCTTCCTTTGTAGATAATAGGATCTAAATGGATTATTAGCGAGAAGGTTAGTCATGCGCCTACGGTGAAATGGGAAGATCAAGTGGTGGATTAACTTTAATGAGATTATATGATATCTTGGGGCGGGGCATAATTTGGTCAGTTCACGAGCAACATGTACTGGAGCGATGTATTTATATTGGTGGCATTTGTTTTTTTGCAAGTATAATGTATTACTTATCTCATAATGGATTTTAGCGCTTTCACTGTTATTTTGTGATCTACGTGTGCCTTGCGTGCTTGAGGGGTTTAGGTCTCTTAGATGCGTGGCGGTCTCGTCCTCTTATTTTCTCAGGTGAATTTGGGGGCATGACACATTTATTATCCACTTTTCTTTCAGCTATCAAGAAATATTTTAGTTTGGACCATTTAACTAACTTGATCGTTGAAAAATATCACCGGGATATAACCCTCTTGGTTTTTTTCCCTTGTTTTGCAGGTATGAGCTCGGGACTATCAGGTTAACAACCTTAACATTATTATAAAGTCATCTTATCACTTGAAGATATTTCAATGACCGTTTTCAGTAACGCTAGCTTCGACAATCTCAGAGTCTCACTTTGCTGATTTCTATTTCTTCGTTTTTTATGAAAAACTTGCTATATAAAGTATCTTTTTTTTTTCTTTTTCTTTTTATGTTTTCTACTGATCATCTTTATAAGGTTACTTACGCTGAATATTTTATTATTGTTCATTCATGTTGTGAGTCCTGGTACTCTAATAATTTCGTATGGAAGAACATTCTCGGATGCATATGCCCTGCTTGTGTATAACCAAAATCTTTGAAGGATTAAAAGCTTTAGAATTGATGATTTTATTTTGTTTTATCGATTCAAAGCCTATCTCTACTCTACTCATCTTCTTCTCTACTTCCTTCAAGGGTCCTCAACACTCAACAAAATTGGCTAATTTTCTTTCTATAGTTCTGCTACCTAATGTCAATCAATATGAAAATCTCTCATTTCTGTTCAGATTTGTTAAGTTTTACTATTATTATTGAGCATTCATGTGACACTCCGAACCCAGCACTTCATTAATTGCATTCATTAAATGGTTAACTTAGGTGTAACTTAGCTAATTATTTCATTTTTTTCATATTTCCATAAATTCAACTATTTTTTCATGCATTTTATATTTTTATAAAATACTAAATATTTTTAGGAGACTATAGCCCCTGACCATGCGTGCATTACATATCAGGATCAATGGAAAAAAATTCGCGAAATGTCTGATAAATAGTACCAGCAGGATTTTTTTCCAGATTTTTCATATTTTTGGTATTTTATTTTGCTGAAATTTAATCACCCAAGTGACCTGTTTACCCTAATTGCTTGACCCACCCTTTGACCATCTCATGAGAACATTATAAGTCAAGAAACAAAAAAAGGGCCAAAAAAATGGCCAAAAAAGAGTTACGAGAATAGTAACTTCTCCAAAAGAAAAAAAATTGCTCATTGCTTCATTCTTGCTTCCATTGCTTCCCAAATTGGTTGTACTTCATTCTTAGGATCTTAAGACCATTCTTTGATCTTCAAAAGATGTGAAGGTGCATTCCATTCTTGTATTAAATTCAATTAAAGTTTGTACTATTATTTTTGTGATCTAATATTATAGTGGCTTAATGCTTGTTCCGTTGCTTCTTATATGCTCTAATGACTTCATAGAATATATTTGATGGTTTAAAATGCTTGTTGAATGTTTGAAAATGAAAATGACACTTGGGGAAGATGATTGAATAGTACTTTTGCCATGAAAATAACCTTGAAATTTTTTTTGTCTCGGATTTTGAATTCCTCATTCGTGTAGGTCCTTGGCATGTTCAATTGTCATAATGTGGAATAAAATTGAGGTACTCCTTGAGAAAATCATGAAAATAGACCTAATTTAAGTCGGGGCTGAAAAACAGAGTTGTCCGTTTGCTCGTTTTTATTTAGGGTTTTGTCTTAGCAGGTTATGGAGGCACTTTTCGTGCATTTATGGCTTCGGTTGGAGTTTCGGGTAATATAGCTCCTTTGTAAAACTGTAAGAGGAAAATCGGGGTTTTTGGGTAAACGTGGGCGGAATCAGGGTTTCGTAGCTTTTAAGTGGGTCATAAAATGTCCTTGAATGGGTGTAAAGTCGGTTTCGAGTTTGGTTATCATATGAGTTCATAGGCGTATAATTTCTATTAACTTTAAGCATAATAGTTGAAATTGAGAATTAGACTTGTGTTAGCTTGAAATGTCGCACCATATGCTTCCTATATTGATTGTCATTGCATTTCATGGCTATATTGCTTAGCCTTGAATTAGCTTTGGTGCTTGTATATCGTGCCTTTATATGTTATGGCATTTGTGAGCATTTTGTGAAGTTTCGTGATCATCGGACATTGACCCCTTTGTGTTCGTATAGTTATTTTCATATTTAATGCCTATATCTTGTTAAAATGTTTATATTACTTGTATTCTGTTAAGAGCAAATTCTAATAGACATTGTATGCTAAGTAATTATAAATCTAACTTCTAATGTTGTAGGGTTGAGTTAAGTATGAGTTGAGTTGGAATTGATATAGTTAAGTGCTAAACTTATATGAACATACTAGGGTTACATATTTGAGCTAATTCAGGAAAGTTGAAGTAATCGGAGCTATTCCCTTGCGTGCTTAACTTAATTCCAGTTGAGGGAGACTTCATCCTTATGTGCATAATAGTTTATTTACTTGTACTTAGATAATGTGCACTTATTGTCTATATATTGTGTGTGAGGGCAACCTACTTTGTTGTCCCTCAATCATGTGTTTATTGATTTATTATGTTGTTATCATTTTTAGTGCATTGTATCGTGGTTGCGCAATCATTTGGGCATGGTAGTGTCGTGGAAACCGGGCAGCATTGGGCTTGCCGGTCTACCTCGGCTACCATGGTTGCCCAGTCACTCTCTCGCTTGGGATGTCGTCCAGGGAGATTTAAGTCGTAGAATTTTGGGGTACATCCGGAGTAGACCCATTTTGGAGTTATAAAGGGGTGGCGACTTATCGATAGCAGTGTCATTATTACATCAGGATTTCAGTTCGTGGCTCGGGGTTGGTGATTGAAGAAGAAAGTGTATTGTATCCTTTTTAATGTGTGGTAACTTGTTGTTTCAATTGTTCTTTGGTTGTAAAATACTTTATTTGTCCTACCTCTTGCATTGCACGTCCCCGGTAGACCTTATCCCTCACTAGACAATTGTGATTGCTCATACCTTCCTAAACATGTTTCAAGTGGTGCAGTTGGAGAAGTTGCCTTGATTGTTGTGTGTTATTACTTGAGATTGGAGTGATTGCCTGCTAAATTGTAGAAGACCTTGCTTGTTCTATTTTGGAGCCTAAGAGCTTATGTATATATTTGGGTAGTTGCATGTTTAAAAGCTAAGTGGATGTAATAAGTGCTATGGAATTATGGCACGTAATAACTTATGCTTCTGTTTCTAGCTACGTTGCATGCTTGGGTGTGAATGAACGGATGTATGGTTGGTTTTAATTTCTAAGAATGTTTAATTGCTAGCTTAGAATAGTATGATAAGCGAATGAAGACAAGGATTTTAAGACTATTGTTGCATGCTTGTATGTATTTTTATTGTCTTGTGTTGCTTAAGGCTCGGATAGCCTTGAAGTTGAGATTTTTAAATAGAAATGATGTTCCTATTATTTTGTGGCTTGAATTGTATGTTTACAGGTTTTTAGAATGTCCACGGTACAGGGGAGACTCTGTCCGTTTTTCTCTAAAATTTTGAGACTGGGTTAGAATTGGGTTGAGAATAACTTGGTTTTTAGAGCCTTCGGTTTCGTGAGAGATCGGGGCGTTACAATTCATCTCAGTATCCTACCTTTTATTTTTGATTCAAGGGAGATCTAAAATCGCACAACATATATTACAAATATAGCTAGAGAGACACGAGCTTGCAACCTCTCACAAACACTGCGAGTAACATACCATTAGACTAAAACCCTCTCACAAACACTGCGAGTAACATACCATTAGACTAAAGCCTGAGTGGTCTCAGTACTCTACCTTAGCACACTCATCAACCATCATAATGAGCCACTAATCAAAGATCTTGAGATGTGAAGAGGATCAATTCTTCACACTAGAACCTTTTGACCCAGGGGCAAAAGAGGAAGACATGTTCCACTGATTCAATCGCATGCTTGCAAATGCCAACCTCCTGCAATTCTCTGGAAGATCGTATAAATATTTTGATAAAAGAAGTACATTTTGAGGGTATTTTGACCAATGCAGCAAGCAATCCATTTAAATCACTGATCATTGATATGTTGAGCAGAATCAATTCACAACTCCATAACAAGCGCTCTTAGGAATATCTCAAGGCATTGAAAAGCAAGGCCATAATATCATATGAGCTTTTAATGATTAAAATTTTGCAGATAATTTATAGTCCTTATGAGACACAAATAGATTCTTTGCAATTTATAGGACTCTCACAAGGGTATATAAAGCCACAAATGAAATAAAAAGAGCGTGAAAAATCACAAATTATTAAAATTGTCACACTCCAAGTACCTAAAAGGCAACTTCAAATAAAAAGTTTATAATACAGTTTCCAAACCCAATAATCTAACATAATGGAGAAATGTAAAACAATCACAATGTTTCATCACTACAATTCTTAATTATTCTCAGTGGTCGCCTTGGGAGGACTTGCTACCCCCATTTATTAGTGCATGCCACTTATTCATTATTATATGAAAACTGAAACAATCAAAGGGTGAATGAATCGAAAGCTCAAAAAGTATTAGTCTCCCCAAAAAAATTTATATGTATGAATTATCATGGCAAGGCACAATAGCTGATACAAGAACAAGTGATCACGACACATGTCTAACATATAGAGGCAGAGAGAGGGGGACTAGCGCCCCTCTCCCCCCAAACTTTTTTAAAAAAAAGAAATTACCTCTATATTATTTTCTAAAAAAAAAATTAACAGGGTCCCTCAATTAGTTGACTTGGTTTATTTATTTATTTATTTCAAGTAAAGATGTTTTTTCATAATATTCTAAACTTTTTCTTACCAATTGACACTCTAACAAGATCTTATTTAAAAATGTAAAAAAAAAAATATATTTTGATACTTAAAAAGAAAAGAACGAAATTATTACCTATAACCCCACCTCCTCAAAAGAATATATATTTTACTTTTTGGTAAAAGAATACCTATGACACACCCCCCAACCCCTACGTCTACATCCCTAAAAAAAAAAGAACCATTTATCTCCTATCTTAAATCATTCTTCACTTTCACCAGCACAAATCCAACCCTTCCATTCCCACACTCCTCACTCACACGCACATAGAGCGCCTCCAACCAATTAACTCCAAATCCAATCATTTACAATGCACAAACAAATATCCAAACCACACACCTCCACCCCCCAGAACGCCTATACACACTAGCCTTCCACAATTTTTTAGTTTGTCAAGCATATTTGTTTTTTCTTTTTGGGTCAAGCACATAATTTATTTTCAATTGTCAACGACATATCACAAGTTTTGACTATGGTAAAAAAATTATTTTTTAATTGTTTATGCTTGGTATTGTTGTTTTAGTTGATGTAATTATTTTTAATTGATTGAAATAACACTTGAAGTGGGTGAATGACGAAAACATAGCAACAATAAAAAGTTTAAATTGAGAAATATAGTCTAATTAGGTAAGTAATTTGTCCGAAATACTATTCGTAATTGGATAATTGTTTTTAGTGTGCAATTCCCTTTTTTTATGTATGCATTTCTTCTTTTTTTTTATATAGTTAAATGGCATTTAGTGGATGGTAATTTAAGATGACAAATGTAAGTAATGGATTTATGAATGGCTAATATTTATAACTCAATGCCTAATAGAGGTTGAATTTTGTAAAGGACTTTATGAATGTTTTTAATGTATAGGAATTGAACTTTGAATTACTAACAATCTAATACTATTCGCAATTGGGTAAATACTTGAATTTGGCTAGGTAATTTTAGTGCATCCCTTTTTTTTTTTTCTTTTTTTTGCTAAAGATATTCTTGTTATACGATAAATTAACGAACTCTATTTCATGAAGAAGAGACATGCTCAATTTTATGAATTAAATCAATAAACTTTATTTTACATAATCTTACGTTATTTTTGCTAAATGATATTATTTATACTTATTTGTCATTAAACGTTTGATTTCGTAAATCTTTTTAATTGAATCTTGGTCCCCCTATGTTAATTTTTTGGCTTCACCTTTGCTAACGTATAAGGATAAATTATTTGTATTGTCCCTAAACTATAAGCTGGATCGGAGGACAAATTGGTCCCCAACTTTTTAAAATAAACCTATTAGTCCTTCTACAAACAATAGTGACACCATTTTCATCCTCAACCCAAATGTCATAAAAAATTTAACGGTTTTGGCCCAAATTATGTTCAAAATTAGACAGACATGTGTTATACTCATGCCTGAAATATTAACTTTTTCAATAATAATTGGTCCCATGACTAACAATGTTATATTATTAAAAGTTCAAGGACATAAAGTTCATTTTGAAATATTGTGGACCAATGTGTCCTATGTTAGGCCAAATTTAGGCTGAATCATAGTTGATGGACCATGCAAGTAATAAATACCAAAGAAATAATTATAGGTGTCAAAATCAAGTGGTAAAAAAAATGGGAGCAAGGAAATATCATATGGGATAACTAATGTTGTGGCTACATTATAGCATATTTATTGTGATAATAACACGTTATAAGTATAAGACCCTATAGACACACACATAAGGTATCACATCAAATAGGACGAGCATTCAATAAACACGTCACATAAAATTCACAACTTATATCATCTTGCTAAAAGGGAACAACAAAAGAGTGGGTTGACTATTCATGTACAGATATGAAAATAGGTTTCATGAGTTAATAACCGGCCATTAATAGTGATAAAATAATGGATAGTGACAAAGGAAATTATGAAGCCACTACAAAGCTACTATGAGAAACTTAAATAAATTGGTACCCATCAAATGTTATAAGTATGATTGACCTCATGATCCAACCCCACATTTTTTACCAAATGAGTACAATCCGTAATTTCAACTATGCTAAGAAGAGGACTTACCACAAGAAGAAGAACTACAGTGCTTGTTACACGTATTGCTCGTTCACTATCTCTCCTCTCTCGCGATCAGCTACATGAGCGCAAGTACTTGTTCAAATCAGCAAGTGTTGAAGATATCATGATAAGATAGTTATTAATACATATATTTTTTCGTTTCGTTTGCAATTCAGATGAATGTACATAATAATACAAAAAAAGACCCTCCCCCTACGTACATGTTTTTAAATATGAGGGGTAAACAAGTTGGAAATTGTTAAGAGGTCAAAACCATTATGAGTTTAACATGTTTAAGATAAGGAAAAATTACCTTCATTGCGATTCCTAATGCCCGCATATTTATCTTTAATTTTATTCATTTCTAGCACAATGTCCTTCATGCTCATCCTATCTCCTGGTGATTCCATTGAACAAGATACTCCAACTCTTAGTATTGCTACCACACACTCCATAGTTTTCACGATTTTTGCTGCCCTTGTTTTGACATTGTTTGAACCACTGGCCTCAACTTCAACATCTAATAGCATTGAAGGTTCAACAATTTCACTGACGCGTTCAGGTAACGCCATCTTAACATGTTGATGAAGATCCATATCATTCTTGAATATATCATATGTAGGTCTCTTACCTGTAAATATCTCCAACAACATAATTCCAAAGCTGTATATATCTCCTTGTAGGGATAGCATTGAACCCATACCATATTCTGCACAATTAAGTAATTGTAACACATTAGGAGTCCGTATTGAACTTATTATGATATCTAAATATTATCTCAAGAAACACTTAAATTAGCGAAAATAATTACCAAAAAAAGAATAAAACTAGAAAAAGTAAAAATTTATATAGTATGGAGGAATAGATGTTTGGATACCTGGAGCCACATAACCTTAAGGCCAGTTGAACTCATTGGATTTTGAGAAGAGTTCTCATTTAAATGATTAGATAAAACTCTTGCAAGCCCAAAATCTCCAACATGTGCAGTCATTTCATGATCAAGTAGGATATTACTCAGTTTTAGATCACCATGGACAATTGGAGTTCCGCATTGATGGTGAAGATACTCAAGGGCGTAAGCTATATTTGTTGATATGCTTAATCTTAGAGTAAGACTCAAATTCTCATGCTTGAGTTGTGAGATTTCACTATGGTGCAACCACTCCTCTAAACTTCTATTGGGCATAAACTCGAAAACCAGAGCCTTAAAGTCATCCCCTTTGAAGTCAATGCTTGAGCAAGCAGTGATAATCTTGAGCAGATTCCGATGACGAATGTTTCTCAGTGCATTGCATTCTGCCATGAAACTCTTGGCAGCTCCTTTTTGCATAAGATTGAGCACTTTCACTGCCACAGTCATTCCGAGATTACTTAGGAATCCTCTATATACGGAACCATGACTCCCTTGACCAATCAAATTGGAAGATGAAAATTTGTTTGTTGCTTGAGAAAGTTCAGCATACGAAACCATTGGAAAATGTTCGTCAAGCAAGTCCTTGGAAGAAGATTTAGCTCTTGTTTTTTTCCTCCGCATGAATGCAAGATAAAGACCTGCTAATAAGATTGAACATGAAATGGATATTGGGATAGCTATTTTGAGAACCAGAGAAACTCCTTTTCTTTTTGACACATCAACTTGACAAGCAGGAAGTCGTAAACTCTTCAATCCTCCACAAAATTTTCCATTCCCAACAATAGAAAATGCACTTTGATTTCTGAAGATCCCTTCTTGTGGTACTTCTCCTTCAAGATTATTGTACGATAAATCCAAGTATTGGAGCAAAGTAAAGTTTTGTAGGCATGCTGGTATGTGTCCTGATAAGTTATTTTTTGAAAGGTCAATGGCATTAAGGCTTTTTAGGTTGCTCAATGTTGATGGAATGTTTCCCTCAAATGAGTTATTCCCCAAAAAAAGTTGCTCCAACATTTCACAACGACCAATTGGATGAGGAATTTGTCCTGACAAGCTATTTCCAGAAATGTTCAACGTCACGAGTTTGCTCATGTTACCTACCTCTGGAGGCAGCTCTCCTGTCAGAAAATTCTGGGATAAGTTGAGATAATGAAGTGAAGTAAGACTTACAATTTTCTTTGGTATGGCGCCAGTGAGTTTATTCCCAGAGAGGGAAAGTTCCTCTAGTTGTTGACAATCTCCTAAGCTTGGAGGAATGTCGCCTTCCAGATCGTTTCTGTCCAAATAAATCGAGAGCAATTGTGTGATATTTCCAAGAGACGATGGGATGGACCCTGAAATTCTATTGTTGTACATGAGAATATTCTTCAATGCTCTAAGTTTGCCAATTCCAGTTGGAATTTTACCGGTGATCATGTTACTGAAAATACCAAAGTTTTGCAGACCAACAAGGGTCTCAATCCCTTCAGGAATGGTTCCCGATAACTGGTTTCCTGCTACTGATAGATATGTAAGTGCATTTGAAAAATTGGCAATTGAATTTGGTATCTTACCCCTGAACATGTTTCCCTCTATATCAAGTGTTTGGAGCTTGCTGCAGTTAGTAAGAGATGTTAGGAGACTTAATTCTTGACCATCCTCATTTTCCAAGTAGTTGAAATAAAATGACAACCTCTCAAGATTTTTCAACCTTCCAAGATTCAGAGGCACCATACCTGTGAATTTGTTAGACGCAAAGCTCAAACCTTCAAGTCCTGAAGCATTCGATAATGAATTTGGAAGTGATCCACTAAAATAATTTCTTCCCGCATATAGGTTCAATAGATTAAAAAGAGTGGACCCGACATCTGAAGGGATTTTCCCGTGTAATTTGTTGTTCCCAATATCAAGAACTATGAGGGAAGAAAGGTTGTAAATTGGGGGAGGAATTGTCCCTGATATGTTATTTCCAGATATTGTCAGGTACTGCAAATTCGTGAGTCTCCCTAGCTCACTTGGGATGTTTCCTTGAAAATTATTTCTACTCAAGGACAACTTAATGAGGGAGGTGGCATTCCCTAGCCAGATTGGGATACTTCCTGTCAGATTATTTGAAAATAAAGAGAATTCAAGGAGATTATTCTTTCTTACGAGATAGTTGAATTCAAGTGGTATTTCACCAACAAGTTTGTTGTAGTTCAAGTAAATGACTTGCAAATTTGAACAATTGGATAGAGTGCTTGGAATTTCTCCTTGAAAAGCAGTTTGCTTGAGCCCGAGAGATCTAAGTCGGAATAAGCGCCCAATTTCTTGGGGAACTTCACCTCGGAAAGAGTTTTCCGTCAGATTGATCTCCCTTAGAAAGCTGAGATTTCCTATGTGGGGTGGTAGCGTACCACCCAATTCCTTGCCTTGCAAATTCAAGGCTGTAACTCTTCCAGGATGCCGCTTGCTACACGAAACACCTTGCCAATAACAGAAATGAACAGAATCATTCCACGAGCTCATGATATTGAGCGGATCTTCAGTTATCTTTTCTCTAAAGGCAAGTAATGCTAGTCTATCGGTTTCATTTCCGGTGGAGGATGCATCTGTTATGGAGGATTTGCAAGAGAATAGAAACATGCACAATAGAATATAAAGGAGGGTGGAATAAGATTGGCATGGTTGCAACCAAAGTTTGGTCAATAGTTCCATAATACAGGCAGCAAGAGTAGATAGAGAGTGATAGATGAAATGCTTTATAAGAAAACACGAAAATGCCGTCCAATAATGGATTTAGCATGTTTAGCATGTATTCTTACAACACCTTGCTGTCATGGGCACACACGCGCGCACATGCGTGAGGTGAAGCAATACATAGATTTACGTGGTTACACCTTTAACTTTTGTCCATGATCTCAATTCTGGATAATGTTTTTTTTTTTTTTCTTTTGCTAGGTTGGATAATCTACAATTTATTAAAATAATAGTTGCAACTTTTTGGGTGGATAGATAGCAAAAAAATCCTTGCTTACGCTCAAACCACCCCCTAAATCCAAATACACATTCTCTACGACCTTAGTATGAATGAAATATAGCACCTATTCGAGGAAAATTTACACCGCGCTCCTATATTTTGACAAAAATGCATATTACACTCTTGTATTTTAAAAATTAGCTAAAATATCCCTACTTTTTTTAAAATAGTGCAAACTACCCCTTCTGTTAATTTTACGGCCAAATTGATCTTTTTTTACAATATTTCAGTATTTTGTAATACTGTAAAAAAAGTAAACGAAACATATTTTCAGTCAACGCAAAAAAAAAAAAATATATATATATATAGTTATAAAGAGTGTAAAATATTTCATGGTACTTTAAGTGATGAAAATATTTTTTACTCCACACTCCACCCAAATTATACTAAAACAATCACGAATTACATATCAGTCAACCAAACAATTTAAGATCTCTCATGGTTTTTATGATCAATTACAGATAAGTAAACTCTAACATCCAAAGAAAATAATTCCCACCATTGATGGAAATTTGCAGTAGACGAAGAATGGTGACAGTGGACGGTGGTCGGTTGTTCAATTGTTGAGCGGGGATTATAGGTGAGTTGCCGTCAGACAAGAAGCGGGGTGATGTTGGCCGATCAAAGATCCAACAGGTAGATTTTAGGGTGCTGAGCGGGTCGGATCATTGGTTGGATTGGGTGTTTGAGTTCTGATTTTTTTTTTTTTTTTTTTTTTAAATAAGGTAAATTTTACAGATAGTCCCCGAATGTTTACACTTTTTTTTTCCAGTTTCGTTGTTTCAAGAACACTGACCTTAGTCTCCAAAAATTATAAAAAGTTTTAATTTTGTACCCAATGTTTATATATATATATATATATATATATATATATATATATATATATATATATATATATATATATATATATTATAATTTTGTCTCCCTTATTCAAAAGTGCTGCACTTAGTCTTTAAAATTTACAAAAAGTGTACTTTAGTCCTTGCAGTGAAATTTCAATTTGTGACCTGGACGTAAATTTTGGGTGTTAAATTGAAAAAAGTGAAAAATTGGAGACAAAATTGAATTTTTTTTAGACTTCAAGACTAGGCTCGTTATTTTTAAACAATACAGATAAAATTGAGAGAAAATATAACCATTCAAGACCATGCATGTCACTTAGGAAATAACATGGACAAAATTAAAAAAAAATGCAAATTTCGAGAATCGTTTATAAAATTTATCCATTTAAAGACTTGTATATGCTAAACGGTAAAATAAAACACATACCACATGTCATCACCCAATTGGCATGATATTGGTGGCTTACCTTGCTCTTCATGCTTCCCGCAGGCTTTCTTTATTGATAGAGTAAACAATAAGATCTTAACAAAATAAAACGTAGGCAATTGTGTCATTTTACATGACCAACATTGACGAATTCCACAGTTTACAACACAGGGAATAACGTGCAAATTTTTGCTATAATAGAAAGGAGGTTGTAAATTTTACCCCACCTATTACAACTTTACAAACTAGAATGTTCTAGTTAGAGGAAGTTATATTTTCCTACTAGGCAAACATTCCTATATCTCAAAAACAATTCTTCTTAAAAACCAGCATTCTAGGCTTCTTGCGTATCTTTAGGATTCGTTTTAGACTTAGAATTCAAGCCCTGACCCAAAAAAGCATAGACGCATAAGAAATCGAGAACAATGAGAGCATTTGTTAATGTTTAGTTCTGTAATTAGTCCACCCCACTTAAAGGATAAGGCATGTTTGATTTGGTTGAGTCTGACATAGTTTTGGAATACAGTCTTCATGTGCGCTAAGCTCGTATTTGATTTTTTATAGAGTTCATTCTAATTGCTAATGATACAATTGACTGATAGTACTGGCACGCTTCTTACTTTATGTCTTTATTTTTGCAAATTCATTACTTTGTAAGACTGGTAAATGCCAACGAAAATTTAGTCAAGAACGATCGAGTTAAACCAAGATATCAGGAAGCATGTATGGACAGAGTTTGGTGCTTAGCACACTGTCTCTTGATAGGCCATTGCTCTATTTTTCCCGATTTCTTTTTGGGTAAACTTCATTACTAATTATTAATGTTTATGTGTAGTCTTCAAATAGTATTTATTATTTCAATATATAGTTATATTATGAGTCTCAATGTTTATCATAAATGCTTAAAGTCCGTGTTTACTGTTATCTTGTCAAAACATGACGTCATGTGATCGCGTACATTTTATTTTTTGTACTGACTTAAAAGTTGATCAAACATTAGAGACCAACTTGAAAATTTAGAAGAAGATTTCTCACATGATAGATTAGTATTTTCATGATTTCTATTCAAATTAAGTTTAAGGGTAAATACTCATTTTGGTCCTCCATCTTTGACCTCATTGACAAAATAGTCTCCTATTTAAGGGTAAATACCCATTTTTTCCATATTTTCCAATCAACACTTCTTTTTCGTCTTCAAATTAGAAGCCCAAATTATAAGTTATTTATTCATTCACCATTCTTTTGAGGCAATATTAACATACTTAGCTATCTAAAATCACAAATTATTTATTCATGTTATCTATTCATCAATAGTAGTTACTTTAAGTTCAATTTTAAAATTGATTAATGCTATTGATGGAATATATATTCCTATCAAAGTTTCAAGATCTAGGGATACAAAAGGAATAACTACAATAAATATATTTGCAAATCAAAGAATTAACTTAATAGTATTTTATAGTTCCAAATAAGAGAATTCATTTGTAAAAGAAAATCCTCATGAATTCATTTAGAAATTAGATAAATTCCAAATCACATGTGTTTCTAAACAGTCTAATATAGGAAAATACTAAAGTCTCAAAATATAGGAAAAAATAGATAAGCTATTGAAGTTGGCCTTATAACTGATAATTAATGCGCCACTATATACTGTGAACTTTTCGGCTAATTTTCTATCTTTCCTTAATTAGAATATGAAAACATTTCATTTCAAAAATTCCTTGATTTGAACAAACAAAATCTTTAGTTGAAATATTTCTCTAAACTTGTAACTTCTCCTACATGGCCTACTCTTATTCTTCGGTGGAAATCTCAGTAATATGATGTCCGAAAAATAATCTGGGTTTATGTTTCTCCTATAGCCAGTAATAGAGATGATCAGAATCATTCCATGTGCTCATGAATCCATTTCTACCGTTATTCGACACTGCTGAAAGATGAATTTCCTTTTACTTTTAGCAGCTGCTTCCCAGCAAGTGCATGCAGGGGTTAATGAGGGGACCCCTGAAAGGTGTGATCCTTTCTCCCTTTCATAATAGCGTGTGACCATTTCAAAGGGAAAAGAAAAATATAATGGACTGGAGAAGGGAGTAGGGGTCTATAAAATTCATTACTTTGTAAGACGACTGGTATAAGTTTCTATCAAGAGATGTGATGTTGCTCTTAAATGCCAACTACTAACAAGAGATGTGATGTTGCTCTTAAATGCCAACCAAAATTTAGTCAAGAACGGTGTAGTTTGGCGCTTGGTCAGTGTCTCTAGATAGGCCATTGCTCATTTTTCCCGATTTCTTTTTGGGCAAATTTCATTACTAATTATTAATGTTTATGTGTATTCTGGAAATACTATTTATTATTTCATAGTTATATTATGAGTCTCAAGGTTTATCACAAGAGTTTAAAGTCATATTTATCATTATCTTGTGAAAACATGACGTCATGTGATCACATACATACTACTTTTTTGTACTGACTTAGCATTTGATTAAGCATTAGAGACCAACTTGCAAATTTAGAAGAAGATTTCACAAGATAGGTTAGAATTTTCATGATTTCTATTCAAATTAAATCTAATGAAAGGATAACAAGATATGTCAACTTATTGATTTTTATGGAACAGTGTGACATAATGGAACTTTAATATTATTGGAGACTAATTAAAAAATCAGAGTAAACATTAAAATCTACTATAGTGACGTCCATGTTCTCCCTCTTTCTTTTATTTGGGGTCCAATTGTCCTTTCTCTTTTACGAGCGATATTTTGTCTAGACATGTTGTGTCTTAGGTTAAATTGAATTGGAAATTTTTATTCAAGTGATGTGCAAACAGCATGAAAGAAATTTTAGAGCGAAGTGCTCTTAGACTATATGCTTACGATGTATTTCATATATATTCATGAAATTGAAAATTCTATTTTCATAAGAAAAAAAGAATGAGGTGAATCCAGAATAAATAGAATCACATTACAC
The DNA here is from genome assembly GCA_037974665.1 of Ehretia macrophylla. Taxonomy (NCBI): domain Eukaryota; kingdom Viridiplantae; phylum Streptophyta; class Magnoliopsida; order Boraginales; family Ehretiaceae; genus Ehretia; species Ehretia macrophylla. The sequence continues at coordinate 32,889,500 of CM075782.1, forward strand.
CTTCAAAATCCATTAACAAAAGCTGAATAGCTTGGCAGAAAAGAATGGCACAGTTTATGTAGACATGATGATAAGGTGCAAAATATATTGACAAAGTTTTTGTTAATTTTTTTTGTATTTATTGTTGTTTGTTTAAAATTTGTTTGTTGAAAGGTTGTCCAAGTGAACTTCGACACAACATTGGGAAAACATTTCAATTTAGCCCTTGCAGTGGAATTTCAATTTGTGACCTACACATGAAATTTTGAAGACTTAATTGAAAAAAAAAGTGAAAATATTGGAGACTAAATAGAATTTTTTTGTAGACTTTGCAGACTAAACACGCCATTTTTTAAACAATAGGGATAAAATTGAGAAAAAGTAAAACATTCGAACTAACGCGCGTCAATTTGAAAATAATAATGACGAAATTAAAAGAAAAGGTGCAAACATTGAGAACAAAATTTGCCCAGTAAAAACTTGTGTATCTTAAAAAATAAAATAAAATAGAACACAGACCACGTAATTGGTAATAATAAGATCTTAAAAAAAATAAAACGTAGACAACGCGTCACTACACCATTGGTCTGGGCAATTGTGTCATTTTATACTACTTTTAACTGACATTGACAAAATTCATAATTGGGCAATGTTTGCATTATTCCCAAAAATACAGGGAGAAATTAGTTAATTTTTAAAATATGGAGAATAATGTGCAAATTGCTATAATATAGTGGCCAGTGGTTTTTATATTTTACCCAACCTATTACAACTTTACAAACTAGAATATTCGAGTTATAGGAAGCCATATTTTCCTATACTAGGCAAACATTCCTATCTCTCAAAGGTATTTCTAATTAAATTAGCACTCTAGCATATTTTTAGAATTCGTTTCAGCATCAACGCATAAGAAACCGAGAACAATAAAAGCATTATGTTAGTGTTTAGTTTAGTTCTGTAAGTAGTCCGCCCACTTGAAGGATAGGTCGTGTTTGATTTGGTTGTGTCTGATATAGTCTTGTAATACAGTCATCATGCACACTAAGTTCGTATTTTGAGTTCTATAGAGTTCATTCTAATTGCTAATGATGCAATTGACTGATAGTATTAACACATCTCTTACTTTCGTAAGGACTCAGCATCCAATAGTGTAACATTATTCGACACTATTGGATGAGAGAATTTCTTTTTACTTTTGACTGCTGCTTCTCGGCAAGTGCATGCAGGGTTTAATGCGGGGGCCCCTGCAATGGACTGGAGAAGGAAGTGGTGATCTATAAAACTCATGAGATGTGATGTTGCTCTTAAATGCCAACCACTAACAAGAGATGTGATGTTGCTCTTAAATGCCAACCCAAATTATGTCAAGAACGGTAGAGTTGACAGAGTTGCTTAGGACAATGCCACTTGCGACTTATCAACGATCGACAGTCTAGTAGTTTGATAGGCCATTGTTCCAACTTCCCTGATTTCAATTGTTAATGTTTATCTGTATCCTGGAAATAGTATTTATTAGGGTAAATACCCATTTTGGTCATCTATCTTTGACCTTATTGATGAAGTGGTTCCTTATTTTTAAAAATAATATGTTTCAATCCCTTATCTTTTAATCGAGTGACACCTTTAGGTCTTTCCAGTGATTTCGTTAAAAAAATAACTAATAGTGTTACTCAAGCAAAAGGTAAGGGACTGAAATATATCATTTTTTATCCAAAATTATTATCACGTGAGTTTCACGTGATTATTTCATTAATTTTTAACGAAATCCCTAAAAAGGACTAACAGTATCAATCGGATTAAAGATAAGGGACTGAAACATATCACTTTTGAAGATAAGGGACCACTTGTCAATGAATTTAAATGTAGATGACCAAAATGAATATTTACCCTATTTATTATTTCGATAGTTATATTATGAGTCTCAAGATGTATCATAAGTGTTTAAAGTCGTGTTTATTGTTATCTTGTGAAAACATGACGTCATGCGATCGCATACATGCTATTTTTTGTACTGACTTAGAATTTGATTAAACATTAGAGACCAACTTGAAAATTTGGAAGAAGATTTCACAAGATAGATTAGTATTTTCATGATTTCTGTTCAAATTAAATTTAATGAAATGATAACAAGATATGTCAACTTATTGATTTTTGACATAATGAAACTTTAATATTATTGGAGACGTCCATTTTCCCCCTCTTTCTTTTATTTGGGGTCCAATTGTCCTTTCTCTTTTGCCAGCAATATTTTGTCTAGGCATGTTGTGTCTTGGCTCAATTTGAATAGGAAATTTTTAATCAAGTGATGTGCAAACAACGTGAAAGAAAAGAGTAAATTTCAGAGTTGAGTGCTCTTAGACTATATGCTTACGATGTATCTGCATATATATTCATGAAATTGAAAATTCTATTTTCACAGGAAAAAAGAATGAGGTGAATCCAAAATAAATAGAATCACATTACACTGTAAGAATTTTACCAATTAACAGAGAAAAGCGAGTGTTTAACTAATTCAACAATCAAAGTGGCTGGACTTCATTGAAATAGAGAAAACAATTACAAAATAAGAATAAGATAGTTTCTTCTTTTCTTCTCTCAGCTAACAACTGGTCACTATATGCTCAAATCTCTCTAGCTCCTTGCTGATGGTGTGAGTAAAGCGGTTGTAACTGATCATGCCACGTAGTCAGCCAAGAATCTTGGCTTAGTAATCCTCCTTGAGCTCCTTCTAGAATTCCCAGCAACTGTTAGGTTTATCTCTTGGGCTTGGCCCTCGTCATTAGTTGGTGGAGCTATAGCTGAGATAGGGCCATCTGCAACTTGGGCTTCCTCTAAAGTCATAACAATACCCCCTTTCTCGAAACGAACCTTGTCCTCAAGGTTCAAGTTTGGATATGCAGCCAAAAATTCATCACGACCTTCCCATGTAGCATCCTCTTGAGGAAGGTGGTCCCACTGGACCAGAACTTGAGGATGTGGCCTCCCTTGAAGAATAATAGTTCGTTCAGCCAGAATGGTTTGCGGCTGAATGAGTGGAATGTTCAGAGAAGGTGGCAATATAACTGGGGTCGAAGTGCTGTCTGTATGACCCATAGCTTTTTTTAGTAAGGAAATGTGGAACACTGGATGGAGTTTAGAAGTTGCAGGAAGCTGCAAACGATATGCCACGGAACCAATCCTTGCCAATATACGAAAAGGTCCGAAGAACTTGCGACTTAATTTCTGATTTCCATTGCCGCGAATAGAAATATGTATGTATGGTTGCAAGCGAACCAAAACCCAATCACCAACTTGAAATTCCTTCTCAATTCTCCTTTTGTCATACTGATCCTTCATGCGATGCTGAGCTTGAAGGAGGTTTCGTTTTAATTGTGCAAGTATCTCATCTCGTTGAATAAGATCTTGTTCCAAGGTTGCATTGTTAGTAGAATAAGGCAAATATCTTGTCAACGTAGGTGGGGGTCGACCATAAACTGATAAAAAAGAGTGATACCGGCGGACGTGTGATACGAAGTATTGTAACAATACTCGGCCCACGGCAGGAATTTGGCCTACATTTTCGGTTCATCCATAACGAAAGGCCCAAGATATTGCTCAAGAGTCCGATTAACCCTCTCCGTTTGGCCATCAGTTTTTGGGTGGTATGCGCTGCTCATCTTGAGGGTGGTACCTTGTAATTTGAATAGATCGCACCAAAAGGCACTAACAAATAATTTGTCTCGGTCATTGACAATAGACTGGGGTACCCCATGCAGTCGAACAATCTCACGCGTAAAGATATCAGCCAACTTGGCACTAGTGATTGGACCATTGATCGGAATAAAATGAGCATATTTAGATAGCCTGTCAACTACCACAAAAATTCCTAAAAATCCACTTAAAGACGGAAGTCCTTGGATGAAATCCATGGAGATATCCTCCCAAATTTGAGAAGGAATAGGCAGTGGCTGTAAGAGTCCAGCAGGGGCACGACTACTTGCTTTGACTTGTTGGCAGACCAAACAATTAGCAACATAAGCCTGAATATCATGTCTCATAGAAGACCAATAACAGTTGTCCTTGATTCTGTGATATGTGCAAAGAAATCCTGCATGACCTCCAATAGGGGAATTGTGAAATTCTGATAAAACTGCCGATTGTAAGAAAGGAGGAATAACCATGCGTTTGTTAAAGAAAAGCATACCGTTGTGGATATGAAATCCAGGTAGTGAATCAGGATGTTCACACACTCGTTGGTGAAGTTTGATAAGGTCTGAATCTGTGTGATTGGCTTGCCGAAGTTGATGAAAGAATGTGACTTGCACTGCTGAAAAAGCCAAGTAGCTGAATTCAAGAGGACTGTGTGAGAGAGCATCGGCAACAATGTTTTCTTTACCTGGCTTGTAAACTATTTCAAAATCAAAACCCAGGAGCTTGGTAAGCCAACGCTGTTGATCTGGCGTCTGTATATTTTGTTGCATAAGTGCCCTTAAACTTTGTTGATCTGTTCGTATGGTGAAGCGACGTCCAAGGAGGTACTGATGCCATTTTGCCACTGCGGATGTTATGGCTAGCATCTCTCGTTGATACGTCAATACCGATTGCATTCTAATAGGCAACTTTTGACTATAATAAACAACAGGGTATCCCTTTTGTATTAATGTGGCACTTATACCATAACCCGACGCATCTGTCTCCAAGATAAAAGGTTGAGTGAAGTCAGGTAGCACCAAAATAGGAGCAGTAGTGAGAGCTTGTTGTAATGCTTGAAAGGCATTTATGGCTGCTTGAGTCCATAGAAACCCATCCTTCTTTAACAGATCAGTGAGGGGTGCGGCAATATTGGCAAATTGCCGTATGAAATGCCGATAATACCTTGCGAGACCAAGAAATCCACGGAGTGCTTTGACATTTTTGGGAACAGGCCACTCAAGTACAGCTTTAATTTTTGAAGGATCCATGGCTACCCCGGTAGACGAGATGACATGACCCAAATATTCCACCTGTTGTTGGCCAAAGATACACTTAGAGAATTTAGCAAAGAAGCTGTTGGAAAGTAGCAATGCTAAGACTTGCTCTAGGTCCTGCAAGTGATGATCAAAATTAGGACTATAGACCCAAATATCATATAAAAAAAATGAGAACACATTTGCAAAGTAAAGGCTTGAAAGTGTTGTTCATGATTGCTTGAAAAGTTGAGGGAGCATTCGTTAAGCCGAAGGGCATAACAAGATACTCGTAGTGGCCATCATGTGTTTGGAATGCCGTCTTGTGAATATCCGAAGGTTGGCTTCGGATTTGGTGATAGCTAGAGCGAAGATCAAGCTTCGAAAAAAATTATGCACCATGTAGTTCATCAAATAATTCATCAACCGTGGGAATTGAAAAGCGGTCCTTAATTGTAACCGCATTAAGGGCCCGGTAATCCGTACAAAATCTCCAAGTGCCATCCTTCTTTTTAACCAACAAGACCGATGATGAGAATGGGCTTTGGCTCGGTCTGATGATACCATCTGTAAGCATCTCGGCTACTAGTTTTTCAATTTCTGTCTTTTGATGGTGCAGGTATCTGTATGGCTTGACCTTAATTGGATCAATACCCGATTGTAAGTGGATGGAGTGGTCACCCTGTTGAGGTGAGGGTAATCCGTGAGGCGTAGAGAACACTTCTTTGAACTTCTGAAGCAAGGTAGTAATCTCTGGATTCTCATGGTGTATTTCAGATATGATCGTGCTGCTTACTGACAAGCTAAAAAATACAGCAATTGACCCATTCGACTGCATTCTTTTTACCCCAGAATAAGGTACCAGCTCAATAGAAGGGTGGCTATTACCTTGCAAACAAATTTCCTTGCCTTGGCTCGTGAACTGCATAGTAAGCTGTGAGTAGTCTTGTATTATTGGACCCAAAGTCGCCAACCATGAAACGCCAAGCACGACATCCGAGCCTACCAATGGCAACACGTATAAATCCGCAGTGATAATATACCCGTGTATAAGAAGTTTAGCCTGTCTAACACACCCGTCACTGAGTAGTTTTTGTCCATTCCCCACAGCCACTGTTAAATTAGGTGTTGCCTCAATAGGTAGATGCAAATATTTTGCAACCCATGTCTGAATGAAGTTGTGTGTGCTTCCCCCATCTATCAAAATTTGCACCGCTTGGCCCGACAAGGTTCCCGTGAACCTCAGAGTAGTAGGCGAATGATTGCCTGCTAAAGCATTTAAAGAAATCTCTGGCAAAGCCCCCAACTCTTCAAGTTGTAACTCTGTTGCTATTGACTCATCCGACTGTATTGGTTCCTCATCAAGACCATTACAGTCAAGCAAGAACAGTTGAGGTTTACCTTTACAACGATGTCCAGGTATGGATTTCTCGTCGCAGTTATAACATAGCCCCTTGTCTAGGCGAAGTTGCATTTCTTTAGGTGTTAAGCGATGTATAGTGTATGGTGTTCCTGATGGCATAAAAGGTATAGAAGTTCTGGTAACGGATGTGGTGTATAATGGTTGTGTCGTGTGGAAAGTTTGCTTTGGATTGGGTTGGGATATATGTGAGGCTGATGTGTTAGTGTTGGCAGTGTTTAGGAATTGGGTTGAGTATGGTGTTGGGCTGTTGATATTTGGGTAATGGATTGTGTATGGGCTGAGGCTGTGAGTGTTTGAGTTATGGGTCCAGCGATGGCGGTCTTGTCTGTGGGCCATTTTACGTTATTCCAATATTTTTGCTTCTTGCAATTTCGCTAGACCCTTGGCTTGGCTTAAGGAGTTGGGCTGCAGGGCTAAGACCTCAGCCCGAATGTCCGAACATAGGCCAGCTATGAAGCAGCTGATGAGAAACGATGGGGTAAGGCCTAAGGTTCAGTTTGCAAGGGACTCAAACTGCGATTGGTACTCGTCCACCGTGGTGGTTTGCATAAGCTTCACCAATGCACCTTGGTGATCTTCAAACTCTGATGGCCCAAATTGGATTTCTAACGCCCGAGTGAATTGCTCCCACAACAAAAATTGCCTGTTCTTCGACATCCATTGGAACCACTAAAGTGCTCGTCCGTCCATATGAAAAGAGGTGATTAATAGATGTTGATCGTCCGGAGTGTAGTGATAGGCGAAGAACCGCTCGGCTTTGAAGATCCATCCCGTCGAGTCTTCTCCCTCAAACCGAGGGAAGTCTAAACGCATTTGATGACCTTGGAGTATTGATGAACTGAAATTAGTTGGATTTATGACTGGTGATGCCATGAAAGTCATTGGAGAAGTCATCGGAAGAGGGAAGTGCGGTACAGAAGTTGAGTGACTAATTGGTGGAGTAGAAACAAAAATTGGAGGTGGTGGAGGTAACGGAATGGCCATTGAAGGTCCTTGGCTGGGTGTTTGTTGGTTGAGTGTTTGTTGGTTGGGTGTTTGTGGTGGTCCGGTGGTGGTGTGTGGTGAAGATATGGCTTTTTCAGTGAGTAATCGGAGAGTTTGGTCGAGCTTACCATCAAGTGAGGTTACCTTGGTGATGAGCTCTCCCAAAGAAGCTTGGTGATCATCGAGGTGTTGGGTGTGGTCGGCGGCAACTTCCTGTACCTTTTTCATGTTGTCGTCAAGCGTTTTCAGACGAGTTCCTTTGGTCATCTCTTAACGAGAGCACCAAATTTGTAAGAATTTTACCAATTAACAGAGAAAAACGAGTGTTTAACTAATTCAACAGTCAAAGTGACTGGACTTCATTGAAATAGAGAAAACAATTACACAATAAGAATAAGATAGTTTCTTCTTTTCTTCTCTTAGCTAACAACTGGTCACTATATACTCAAATCTCTCTAACTCCTTGCTGATGGTGTGAGTAAAGCGGTTGTAACTGATCATGCCACGTAGTCAGCCAAGAATCTTGGCTTAGTAATCCTCCTTGAGCTCCTTCTAGAATTCTCAGCAGTTGTTGGGTTTATCTCTTGGGCTTGGCCCTCGTCATCAGTTGGTGGAGCTATAGCTGAGATAGGGCCATCTGCAACTTGGGCTTCCTCTAAAGTCATAACATACACCTTTAGAATCCATTAACAAAAGTTGAAGAGCTTGGCAGAAAAGAATGACACAGTTTATGTAGACATGATGAAAAGGTGCAAAATATATTGACAAAGCTTTTTGTTAATTTTTTTGTATTTTATTGGTGTTTTGTTTAAAATTTGTTTGTCAGAAGGTTGTCCAAGTAAACTTCGATACAAAGGTCGATATTGATGTTAAGTTGAGTTTGTGTCTCAAGAAATTAGATGGTTTCAATAAGAAGAAGAATTAACACTTTTACGAACTAAGATTGAAAGCAAGTAATTTCATGAAGAAAAAAAAAAGCTGCCTTGAAGACTTCGCGGCATCATGTATGAATGTAGCGTGTATGACCATTTCAAAGGGAAAAGAAAAAATGCAATGGATTGTAAAATGAAGTAGGGATCTATAAAATTCTTTACTTTGTAAGACTAGTAAGTTTCAATCAAGAGATGTGATATTGCTCCTAAATGCCAACCAAAAATCTAGACAACAATGACAGAGTTGAACCAAGATATCAAGAAGTACGTGTGGACATATTTGCTTAGGACAATGCCAATTGCGATTTATCATCGTTCGGTAGCCAGTACACTGCCTCTAGTATCTACTTACTATTTTAATGTTTATGTGTATACAACTTAATATTGTATTTATTATTTCAGTTATTAGTCTCTGTTAGTTTCTGGCCTCTTAATCAATTTGATAATTAAACAAATCAACTAAGTAAATTTGCAGGAAAATAAATTTGTTGCAACAAATGTAAGGATACATAAATTTTAACGTGGTTCAACCAACTTGATCTATGTCCACGCGGGCACTCCCTGGCCAACAAACCAATCCACTAAGTTTCAAGAGATTACAGACACCAATAGAAACTTACGCAATTGAAGACTCCCTCTTAACCCTTACCGCCTAGGTGTAAGACTTCTTTAGTAGATTTTCTAGTTTGGTGAGCTCCCTTCGACTTACAAAGTTCTTTTCCAAGAACACACCTTCTTCTCCCGAAGAATGTATACAAAATACATAAAAAAAGTCTTGAAACTCTAGATGGATTGGTTAATACATATGACACAAAACAGACTGTGTTGCAACACTAATTAAAACATCCAGCGAACTCTGTTACACAACATGTTGCAACACGACCAGACACAGACTGCCTACAACTTCTCGCGATTTTGCTACTATCTTTTTTGCTCACTATCTCCTCTATATTTTAACTGGGAATTGTCACGCCTATTTGAAGGATTTGCTAAGGAAGTTCAGTACACACAGAAGAGTCTTCAAGATAATCCAATTTAGCACAAGAGTTCTTGATAACCTTGACCTTTTTCACGTTATCACATTAGCTCCAAGATATTGTTCACAATAACGTGGACTCCTCAAGAATACTCCTAGCATTAGAACTCTTCTGAACTTGAATACCCCTCTGATCGTGACTTCTTCAAAGATTCCTGCAAACTCAAACTACCACACGTAATATTCATAATTTTTGCTTAAAACATAGCCAATAAAACATTAGCTAAAATCAGATCCTAATAATTTCCCCCTTTGGCTTTGTTTTGGAAAAAATTCACAAGCAATGGTTAACATCAAAATAAGCAATGTAAACAATCTCCCATTTAGCAAGGTAACTCATAATTGAGCAAAGCTCAAAACATTAACCAAACAATTATAAACTATCCTGCTAAATTCAACCATAAAAAAAGACAGTGTAACACAAAATTTAGCAAAGCATAAATCAAACCATTGTCTTGTGTCTCCCCCTTTGCCAAAAGAAACCAAAGTAGTAGAAGAGAGTATCAGAGCAATAGAAGCATAACATAAAACATCAAACAAAAATATGGATCCAGAGAAAATTCATAGAATATAAACATAACAAAGTATCAGAGCAAAAACAAAACCAGTAAAGTAGCATAGCAATAATCATCAAGCAAATGAACATTCAAACAGCGGATGTGGAGACGAAATCAAGTAGGGTCTGTTGTCATTCCATCAACTTCTCAAGATCAGTCATGATCTTTTGCTGATTAGCTTTAACAGTGGCATGATCATTGCACAACTCATAGACTTCACTCTGATGTTTCTGCACCTATTTCAACAACACATCAGAAGTTGTTGCAGAAGTTGGTCCAACATGCCCTCAGCTCGAGGCTCCCCCTGAATATCTACTTTATGCTGACCCTGCAAAAACTTGGGAGAAAACTCTTGAATGAGTGGATATCATGCTTGCTTTCAAGAAACCTGTAAAACAATGTCCTAGCACTTTCTCAAGAATATGAAGTGGTGAGTAGAGAAGAGATAAGAGAGAAATCCGTATGAGAAAAAAAAAAAAAAAAAAAACCTTAGATGAGCAAACTTTATAGAAGAAAGAGTTTTTCAATGATTAAAGTTCTAGATTAACATGCAACAATGCCACAAGTTTATTGGAACTCAAACTCTCTTGAATAGTCATAACTTTTTAGCTTACCAATGTCAACACACATATCTGCCATGTCAACCAACAGATTTGACATCAAAGAAAAACTTTTTTTCCCATTTTTTTTCCTTCTTACAGTTTAGTTGAAAAAGATTGTTTCAGTCCATGTTGCAACATTACTTCACCAATCAACCACTTAAGCACTCAAACTTATGAATTATTTTTCAAACATAAAACAATGAATGTCACATACAATCCACATTAATTGTAATGTCATCAACAAGAAATTAGATTTATTTAATACTTAAATCACACAAGAATTTATAACTTGAACCATGCGTGTGTGTGAAAACTATATAAAGATCTTTCTTGAAATTCCTCATAATCAGGCTTTGCAAGATTTAGAATTTAAAATAACATGTTCAAACAACCTGATCGCCTAAGCACATTGCAACAATTTTTTTTCCCTTTCAAGTAAATATTGGACTTGGTAGCTTTCACTCTAGAACATTCAATCTGGTCTAGGTAGCTTTTTCTAATCTCCACTTTCTCCTTTTATTTTTTGCTTTTGATTTTGTTTTTTGTTTGTTTTTTTGTTTTTTTCTTCACTTTCATGAGTGAATAAAGTATAGGAATGGATAAAGAGACTTCTCTTTATATCCAAAGTCACTAGGAAGTTTAAACTCCTGCACTTGCAAACCATTAAAATCAGTTTCTCAATCAGATCAAAATATAGTGTACACAAGAAGTATGGTTCAAAAATAAATCTCAAGTTGATTTAATTATTAAACTTTCACATCTCTTGAGACTGATCACTTTCATGTTTTAATGCATGTGCCAACATTAATTGGCACAAATACCAATTGATTTTCTCAAAACTTTAAATCTCACAGACTCAAGTGCCTTACTGAAAATGTTTCCTAATTGATGTTCTATTGCAACATATTATAGAACAATCTTTTTTGTTTCAACTACACCACTTTTTTATTTCTTTTTGTGTTGAAAACTCATGTGATATTCATTGTTCAGTGGAAAATTCAGAAAATGCAAAGTTCTCAAATTCCCTACCATTATCATTTTTATTCTAACAACCTTCCCCATGTTGCAACTTTTCTCTGTTTTTAACCTTAAGCTCAAATTTTTGAATGCATCAAATGTGTCAGATTTTCTTACCCAAATATGTTTTAAGTTCTGTTGCGACAAAGCAACCCCTACTTTTGGTGATTTCCTATGCTTATCATAAAAGAAGGGATTGACAAACATACATCTTTTCAGATCATCAATATACCTATAGCATTGTGGTCTGATGTGTCCAGAAACACTGCAGTAGTGATAGATTGGAACAAATCTCCTTTGTTTTCCTTCTGAAATTTTTGCCTTTGTTGCAGAGGATGTTGAAACATGCAGTTCCAGCTTCAACTCCTTAGATTCTTTGACAAAGATAGTTTTTCCAGTTGAAATACCTTCTTGGAACCCAAGTCCAGTATGATCTCCATTTGGCTTTTGAATTGACAACATATGATCAAGTTTCAAAGTACCTGAATTCAACATCTTTACATTTCGCTGAATTTGTTTCAGCTCCAGCTGCAACTCTTCAATCTTCTGTTGACTCTCGGTTGCTTGGATTTGGTGGTTTCTCACTGATTTTGTCAACTCAGCTTTTTGTTCCTCCAATCCATTAATCTTTTCCTCAAGCTCCTAATTCTTCTTGCATACAATCAACCATTTTTTATACATCTCCTTGTATGCTTTCATGACTACTTCTTCATTCAGATCATCGTCACACTTTGTTTCAGAATTTGTGCTGCTGTCATCTGATAACACATGTTCTGTTGTGGACGTTGTTGCAATAGATGGTGTGACATTAGCTGAAACAGTCTTTCCGCCATTCTGCCATGTTGCAACAGCGAATGCAACATAGTTGTTGGTGTATCTTTCATCACCTTCAGAAACATCATCTGAATCTTCATCACTCCAAGTGGTGTTCATGGCCTTGTTCTTTTTCTTCAAGTTATTTGCACATTTAGCCTGTATATGACCAAATCCTTCGCACTCCCTACACTGAATACCTTTATTTTTCTTCTTCTCCTCGAACGTTCTTCCATTCTGCCTTCTGAAAGTCTCTGGATTTGTTATGACAGACTATTTCCTAAACGTGACTAGCCTATATCCACTTTTCTGCCTCTTCCATTTCTTTATCACTTTGTTAAAATTCTTTGTAAGCAATGCTAGTGACTCGGTTAACTTAGCATCATCGTCATCGTGTAAGCTTTCATCATCTTGTTTCTAAACTTCTGCTTGGAATACAAAGTTTTTCGCTTTTCTCTTTTGTTTGAACTTCATCTCAAATGTTTGGAGTGAACCCATTAGTTCATCCAACTTCATGTCATCAACATTTTTTGCTTCTTCAATTGCAGCAACCTTGATGGCGAATCTTTCGGGAAGAGATCATAACACCTTCCTCACAAGATTTGAATCTGAATATTTTTCTCCAAGTGCAAACACCTCATTTGCAATATCACACAACTTACCATTGAAATCAGCTATGGTTTTATCCTCTTGCATCTTCAATTCCTCAAATCTTGTTGCGAGGATTTAAAGTTTAGACACTTTGACAGCTGTAGTTCCCTCATATGCAGTCTGTAAGATAGTCCAAGCATCCTTGGCAATTTCACAAGTTGAGATCAATTTAAATTGGTTTAGATCTACAGCATTGAAAATAGCATTTAAAGCCTTAGAATTATTGTTAGCCAAACGATCTTCATTTGCGGTCCACTGATCCTCAGTTTTCGGCACATCAATTCCTTCATCATTCTTCATTGTAGGATGCGCCCATCCTACGACAACTGCCTTCCAAGCTTTTTCATCAATGGATTTGATAAATGTTCTCATACGAGCCTTTCAATATGAGTAGTTTGATCCATCCAGTAGTGGTGGTTTAGTAATTGAACTTCCATCACGAAATGTGTCCATATCTGCAAAACAGCCAGAAAAAGAAAACTTTCCCAAAGATCTAACTGAGTTAGTTTAGTAACTTGCTCTTGATGCCAAATGTTAAGTTCTGGCCTCTTAATCAATTTGATAATTAAACAAATCAACTAAAGTAAATTTGCAGGAAAATAAATTTGTTGCAACAAAAGTAAGGACACATAAATTTTAACGTGGTTCAACCAACTTGGTCTACGTCCACGCGACCATCCCCTGGCCAACAAACCAATCCACTAAGTTTCAAGAGATTACAGACACCAATGGAAACTTACGCAATTGAAGACTCCCTCTTAACCCTTGCCGCCTAGATGTAAGACTCTCTTAGTAGATTCTCTAGTTTGGCGAGCTCCCCTCAACTTACAAAGTTCTATCCCGAGAACACACTTTCTTCTCCCGAAGAATTAATACAAAAATACATAAAAGAGTCTTGAAACTCTAGAAGGATTGGTCAATACATATGATACAAAACAAGCTGTATTGCAACACTAATTAAAACATTCAGCGAACTCTGTTACACAGCATGTTGCAACACGACCAGACACAGACTGCCTATAACTTCTCACAATTCTACTATTGTCTTTTTTGCTCACCATCTCCTCTATATTTTAACTGGGAATCGTCACACCTATTTGAAGAATTTGCTGAGGAAGTTCAGTTCACATAGAAGAGTCTTCAAGATAATCCAATTTAGCACAAGAGTTCTTGATAACCTTGACCTCTTTCACATTATCACATTAGTTCCAAGATATTGTTCACAGTAACATGGACTCCTCAAGAATACTCCTAGCATAAGAACTCTTCTGAACTTGAATCCCTCCTGATCATGAGTCCTTCAAAGATTCCTACAAGCTCAAACTACTACACACAATATCCATATTTTTTGCTTAAAACATAGCCAATAAAATATTTAAAATCAAATCCTAACAGTCTCAATGTTTAACATTAGTATTTAAAGTCGTGTTTAGTGTTAGCTTTTGAAAACATGAATTTCCACTGAAGCTCAATGCGCACGCTTTGAATCGCTCTGCTGAACGGGGCACCGACCACGTTCCCCAACTCTCGAGGTAAGGTAAACCTTAAACGTCATGCAAACTCATCGGACTTGTCACATGATCTTGCATATGCTATTTTTGTACTATTTTAAAATTTGATTAAATATTAGAGACGAATTTGAAAAATTTACACGAAGATTTCACGAGATATAAAAATAATTTCATGATTTTTTATCAAATTTAATGACATGATAACTAGATCGATATATCAATTTAATGACTTTTATGGAACAATAAGTCATAATAGAACTTTTATATTTTGGAGACTAATTAAAAAATCCGATTAAGCATTCAAATCTACTAGCGACGTCCTTCTTCTCTCTCTTTCGTTTTCTTGGGATCCCATTGTTCCTTCTCTTTCACTAGCGCTATTTTGTCTAGGCATGTTGTAACTTGGCTCAAATTGACTAAGAAAGTTTTAATTAATAAGTGATGTGTAAATTACGTGAAAGAGAAGCGTCTAAAGAAATTTTAAAGCAGAGTCCTCTTGGACTATATGCATACGATGTATCTGGGTGTTCATGAAATTGAAAATTCTTTTTCACAGAAGAAAAAATTGATGTGAATTCAAAATAAATGGAATGATATTACACCTCCAAAATCCATTATCAAAAGCCGAGGAGCTTGGCAGAAAAAAATGGCACAGTTTATGTGGACATGTTAAGGTGCAAAATGTTAAAGTGCTAATTCTTCTTACTGAAACAATCTAATTTCTTGAGGCACAAAGTCAACCTAATATCAATGACTAAGTGCAAGGTAATTAACATAACACGTACATTTCAAGTGCACTTAAAGACTGAAAATGAGCAAAGAACTAACTGTTGCCAATTGATAGTTTTGGATGATTGTTGGAGCTTTGTAATTTGATTTGAGTTTGATTTTAATGAAGATATTTTTGTGTTCCTAGTAAAAAACTAAGTGTCATATTTTATAAACTTAAACGACAAAAATGCTCATTACAAAAGTTATGGAATCAAATTATCGTTTTCAATAAAATTAAAGAAAAATAAGAGTATCACCTAATCTGTTTTTAACTTCTCAATACATATGGCAACATTTAATAGGCCGATGTGTGAAGAAAAATAATGGTATAAACAATTATGTTAACAATCTAATTGTTGAAAATAATAAATAAATACAACAAGCCCTCTCTAACAACTTAACCAAAATTTTGACTTAGTGGGGTCAATAAATTAACAATAAAAAATCTTTACTCGTGAACAAATGAATGCATTAAAAAAATGTACACATAAAAAAGGTATTTATATAAATTAATAATCTATTACAAATGTCCTCAACGAGTTTTCAATTTCAAAAGTGTTTTTAGTCTTTTACTGTTGATTGGATCAAACACGGAAAATGAATGAGATCAAAATTAAGAAAATAGAAAAAATTCTATAACTTATATATAAGATTTAAAGATATAAGTCACTTGGCCCAAGATTATACTTTACAATAACGTCAACGTCGGCATCATGGATGAAATTTGGTAAGACTCGTAAATTTCTATCAAGAGATGTAATTTGGTCTTAAATTGCAGCCAAAAATCAAGTCAAGAATTAATGTCAGAGTTGAACCAAGATATTAGAGTTCAAGTTTGATGAAGATAATAAAAAAAGAGCAAATTAACCATTTTTGTCTCGGCATGCCTTGTGTTGACTACAATTGACTCGAAAAAATTAACTAATTGACGTAGAAACAACATTAAGAGAACGTGTATTCATATTTAGGGGTGGTTTGAGTGTAGGCAAGGATTTTCTTTGCGAGTATTTTAATAAATACTAGATTATACAAGAAATGGGACACTTATTCCAACTTAGATATCTTGGGCTCAAACAAAATGGCTTTCAAGGAGAAATTCAAAGCAGTCTATCCAATTGTTCAAATTTGTAAGTCATTAACTTGGAGTACAACAAATTTGAACTAAACTATCTCGTAACGAGTCAAACCAAGATTGACTCAATTTAAGCTCTAAAATGGTTACTTCTTTCACTCTCCAAGCTCACCGGCTTGATGGGACCTTGTGCCCAGAGGAATCAGACTTGACTCCTCTACAATTCTCTTCTCTACAATTCTATATAATACATTTTCAGATTTGTGACACATGTCATCAAATATTATGTACGGACTATATTAATATTAGTAAACTAATCTTTCAACCATGGTTAAAAACACTAAATGCCAAGATCTAAACTACCATAGTTAGCAAAACAAATATGATATGATTATAAAAACAACAAGCAAGCAATTTTTATATATTCTAAACGAAAAAAGAAAAAAAGAAGAAGCCATAGACTTAAAAAAAACAAAAAACAAAGAGAAAGTCGTAGAAATGCACATAGAGAAGAAATTATATTAGATTGCTCTGGCTCTACATATTTCAATAAAACACTATAATAGTTTCTATGCAGCTCAAATATATGATGAGATGACCAAAAAAGTTGATAGAACACAAGTGAAAATTTTCATACCTCAAATATATATACATTTTTTATTTTGTAGGATAATGGAAATCAATACAATGAATCCCAAGCAATCCTTTTTCATGTTCTAGAAGTGAATCCTTCTTTACCAATAAAATTGGGGATAGAATTTGAATAAGATGAAAATGCCTATATTTAATTTAATAAATATGTGGGTGCCTTTGGCTTCAATATTCCCAAGAATTTCATAATTAAAAGTGAATTTCGTTCTTTTTTTTTTGTTGCTACAGTAATAAAGTAAAGTCCATTCTTATGTAACATCAAAGATTTACATATTTTTTTGTTACTGTAATAAAGTAAATTCCGTCCTTTTTTGCTACAGTAGAAGGTTACAGAGTGAAAGATAGGCGAGATGCCATGATTAATTAAGAAACATATTTTTTTATTTTTTATTTTGCATGATAATGAAAATCAACTGCATAGATTTGTTTTGTTAAATATGGTAGTTTAAATTTGGTATTTAATGTTTTCTAACCATAGTTGGAAGATTAGTTTTTCAAGATTAATACAGTTCATAGATAATATTTGGTGACACTTGTCACTAATCTGAATAGGTATTGTATAGAATTGTAGAGAATAAAATTGTAGAGGAGCCAAATCCATAGGAATCATCCTCTTAACGCACAAGACTATATGAATCCACAAATGAAATAAAAAAAGCATGAAAAACTACAAATTATTAAAATTGTTGTATTCCAAGTGCTTAAAAGGGGTCTCCAAATAAAATTATTATAGTACAATTGCCAAACCTGATACATCTAACATAATGAAAAAGCGTAAAACAATCACAGTATTGACAAAAAAAAAAAAAGTAAAACTATCACAGTGTTTCATCACTACAAGTCTTATTCTCAATGGTCGTCTTGGAAGGACTTGCTACCCCTATTTACTAGTGCACGCCACTTACTCATTATTATCCGAAAAAGGAAACAATCAAAGGTATGAACGAATCAAAAGCTCAGAAAGTAGTAGTCTTCCAAAAAAAAATTATATGTATGAATGATCAAGGCAAGGCACAATAGCAGACACAACAACAATTGATCACAAGACATGTCTAACATATAAGGGTAAATTACTTGTATAGTCCCTCAACTATAAAGTAAAGGACAAATTGGTCCACAACTTTTGAAAATAAACCTATTGGTCCTTGGACAAACAATTGTGTGACACCTTTTTTAATCTCGACCCAAATGGCATCCCAAAATATAGCGGTTTCGACTCAAGTTACATTCAAAATTTGACTGACACGTTGTACTCATGCCTAAAACATTAACTTTTTGAATAATAATTGGGGCGATGACTAATGGTGCTATATTATTATAAGTTTAAGGACTAAAAGTTTATTTTGAAATATTTTGGACCAATGTGTCCTCTAAATTATAGTTGAGGGATCATACAAGTAATAAATACCAAAGCAATAATTATAGATGTCAATTGAACATGACAAATCAAAATCGAGTGGTAAAAAAAATCAGACCAAGGAAATATCATGTGAGATAAGTTGTGGCTACATTGTAGTATATTTATTATGATAATAATACGTTATGGGTATCAGACCCCATAGACACACACCTAATTTATTACATCAGATAAGGTGAGCATTCACTAAACACATCACATTAAATTCGCAGCTTATAGGATAACAACTAATAGATTATCCTCATCTTGCTAGAAAGGAACAAAATAGTCAAGGACGGAGCCACGTTGTGGCCTAAGGTATATATTTTCAATGAAACAATTGTCCAACTAACAATAAAAAAACATAACCGGCCCCCCCAACATTTTTTTGTTCCCAACCCCAAAAAAGCAAAACAATATTTCGTCCACTTTTGACTACTTTTGGCTATCTTTTTACTTTAAAATATAATTATATAAAACATAATCATGTTATATAATTATTACTATTAAAAAAAATACCTCATCTTCCCAATAAAATACAAAAACCTTCAATCTCTATTCTCTTTCAACGATTCATTTCTCTAGTTCTCTTCCATTCTTCATTCACATATTTTTCCTCTATTCCTAACATTTCTTCTTGAAATTTTCATTCCCACAAACGCATTAAAATGCACAAATTAGGGTAATATATCATAAAAACTTTGTTATATTTACTTATTAATTTTTTTGTTTACATAACTTTATGTCTTTATGCATAATTTATTTTATTAATTTTTTTTAGGAGATGAACATCCTAGGGCAGGACACCAGGTAAGGTTAGTAATTTGAATTACTTTCTTGTAACAATTTTATTGATTATATTTTAGTGGTAATCTTTTTAGTTAAATTAATTGAGTCATTTATATTTTGATTATTGTCCTAATATGAAAATGTTCAATAATTTTGTTAATCATATTTTTTAGTACATTAAGTTGCCCAGAGCTACATATTTTAATTATTGTCCTGAATAATGAATATTCTATATTTTATTTTATTTTATTTGGAATTTTTAGTTCTAGAATATGAAAATATGCAGCTATTAAGAATTTTTTTTTCACAAATCAGATCAATTAGAATAATTTATTTAAATACATGAATATAGTAATTTGAAATTTTAATTGAAAATATATCAGATTTGTATTCTCTCATGAAGCAACTCAACTTATAATGATAAAAGATTCTAGTTTGGTCAAATGTAAATATATAATTTATATTTAATTAAATTTTTAATTAGCTTTTTTTTTTTTTGATAAAGTGGGAGGCAAAGCCAAACTAACTAATCACTCGAGAGTACATAACCCCCTGTCTATCTTTCTCGATCTTAGTCATAATTAGCTTTTGTTACTTAAGTTTGTTATAATGAATTGTATTCATTGGAAATGGAAAGATATTTTTTGAGTCTATTTTCTAGAAGTAAAAAAATACTGTACAAAAAAAAATTTCGGCCCCCCCAATATGAATTTTCTAGCTCCATCCCTGAAAATAATGGGTTGACTGTTCATGTAGAGATATGAAGACAGGCTCCATGAGTTAATTGATAAGGAGCAATCTCAGCAATCATTTAGCACCAAATCAGACACTTAGTCTTTGCCATTTATTAAGTTGATTCGATCATTGTACATCTAGCATAATTGTGCATAAATCAAGGGATTATCAGATCCCTTTCATACTCATTGTTGTATTGTATAAATATACAAACATAATAGAAGACATGTATGAAGTTTTCTATTCCATCACATAATCTCTTTATTAATAACCCGCCATTGATGGTGATAAAATAATGGATAGCAAGGAGGAATATGTAGTGGGAAAGGAAATGAATTTAACCAATAAAATCTAGGTACATTATGTTCAACTCAAAGCTTCCAGTCAGGAAATTATGAAACCACTACAAAGCTACTATGAAAGACTTGAAAGAAATTGGTACCCATCATAAGTTAAAATAATATATTAGAGTTGAAGGGATAACAAAGATTAGGTCTATTAACTTTGACAAACGTGACAAATTGGTTTTTTAACTTAAAAAACGTGTCTCTTAGCCCTTTAAATTTACAAAATCGGATACTGTTAGTTCTTCTCACATTTTTTATCAATTTTTTTGCCATTAATTGCACGTTTCATATCGAATTGGTGAAGGATTAACCGCAAAAAATAAATGAAAAATTGGCGAAGGACTAACAATGTCTTACTTTTGTTAGTTAAAGGACGAAAAAAAATACTCATTTTTGAAGTTAGGAACGTAGTTGTCATTTTTTGTTAAAGTTAAAGGACTAATGAAGGTATTTACCCAAAGAATAAAATATTCAAACGAAAATTTCAGCAAGGATTTTAGTAAGCCATGGCATATAATTGTTAGTATGGACATCATTATAAGTCAACAACGCATCAGGTCATGAAGTTCTCAAGAATGTATTCATATCTTCAGCATAGCAATAGGGAGTGAGCATATACATAAGGATAGTGGGTATAACAAGGTATATCAAAGTCTGATGCCAAATTTCAAATGGTAAGTGTGCATGATTCAAGACTTGGTCTAACAACAAAAATATTAAAACATGTGGAAATAAAACCAACAAAAAAATTAAAAGATTCGAAGAAGATACGATCTAAGAATTCTGTTTGGCATAAAAACAAACGTATGGCATGAATGATTTTAATATTCAACAATCAGTAGTTTTAAGCACCAATTAATAGTATTTGTAACACCAGACTTCAATTTTCTAATTTCATAATGATTGACCTCATGATCCAACCCCACAATCCCTAATTTCAATTATGGTAGAAAGAGGACTTACCACAAGAAGAAGAACCAAGGTGCTTGTCACACGTATTGCTCGTTCACTATCTATTCTCTCTCACGATCAGCTACATGAGTGCAAGTATTTGTTCAAATCAGCAAGTGTTGAAGATACCATTATGAGTGTTTAACATGTTTAAGATAAGGAATCATTACCTCCATTGCGATTCCTAATGCCATTATATTTATCCTTAATTTTATTCATTTCTAGCACAACGTCTTTCATGCTCATCCTCTCGCCTGGTGATTCCATTGAACAAGATACTCCAACTCTCAGTATTGCAGCCACACACTTCATAGTTTTCACAATTTATGCTGCCCTTGTTTCGACGTCGTTTGAACTACTGGCCTCAACTTCAACATCTAATAGTATTGGAGGTTCAACAATTTCCCAGACGTGCTCTGGTAACGCCATCTTATCATGTTGATAAAGATCTATGTCGTTCTTGAATGTATCATTTGTAGGTCTCTTACTTGTAAATATCTCCAGCAACATAATTCCAAAGCTGTATATATCTCCTTGTAGGGATAGCATCGCACCCATCCCATATTTTACACAAATAAGTTATACATTATATTGTGTAATCCCCGACAATTAAAAATTTCAACAAATAAGGAGTCTGTATTTGAACTTATATATCTAAAGATAATCTCAAGAAACACTTAAATCAGTGAAAATAATAAACTAAAAAAGAATAGAACTAGAAAAAGTGCTAATTTATATAGTAATGAGAAATCAATGTTTGGATACCTAGAGCCATATAACAAAGTTTCCCTTTAACGTTACTTGAGCTTATTGGATTTTGGGAAGAGTTGTCATTAAATAAAAATCTTGCTAATCCAAAATCTCTTACATATGCATGTTGGAGAATTTCAACATGTGGGGCCACACATGTAAATATTTAAATGTGTTGTACTGACTATTAATTAAGCCTAATTAAAGTGATCTAATTGAGAATTAAGTTTAGGCTTATGGGTATAATTGTTATGGAATTAATATGTCGAATACCTTAGTGATATTTCTAATTTGATGAGGGGTCAAATCAGAAATATCTAAAATTTATAAGTTATATTAGGGTCATGGTCCCCAAATTGTACGTACGTTTTTTTTCTTTGCATCCCCATCAACAGAGAAAAGGTTACACCTTTGGCAAAAGTTTGTACTAATTTGGAAGAACACTACCCATTCATCTATCTCCGGCAATGGATTCAGGTACGCTCCCGCTTTCTAAACTTCCTTATTCTCTTGATTTGACATGGGTAGAAAAATGTAATATTAGGGTTTGTTAAAGAACTTGTAGAAACATGTTTTAGGTCTCTTTGGGGTTGAATTTATGAAATTCTTGATGTTGTGAGGGACTGTGAACATATTATTTATATTTGGCAAATCCTAACAGTGCAGTCATTTCATGATCAAGCAGAATATTACTCGGCTTTAAATCGCCATGAACAACTGGAGTTTCACAGTGATGGTGAAGGTACTCATGTGCACAAGCTATATCAATTGCTATGCTTAATCTTAGAGTAGGACTCAAATTCTCATGCCTGAGTTGTGAGTTTTCACTATGGTGCAACCACTCCTCTAAACTTCCATTAGGCATCAACTCGAAAATCAGCGCCTTAAAGTCTGTCCCTTTGAAGTCAATGCTTGAGCAAGCAATGATAATCCTCAAGAGATTCTGACGACGAATGTTTCTCAGTGCATTGCATTCTACCATGAAACTTTTGGCAGCTCCTTTCTGCATAAGATTGAGCACTTTCACCGCGACAGTCATTCCAAGATTACTCAGAATTCCTCTATATACAGAACCATGACTCCCTCGACCAATCAAATTAGAAGATGAGAATTTGTTTGTTGCTTTAGAAAGTTCAGCATACAAAACCTTTGGAAAATGTTCGTCAAGCAAGTCCTCAGAGGAAGATTTAGCTCTTGTTTTTTTCCTCCGCAAGAAAGCAAAAAAAAAAAAAAAACTTGCTAATACGATTGAAATTGAAATGGCTATTGGGATAACTATTTTGAGAACCAGAGAAACTCCTTTTCTTTTTGGCACATCTACTTGACAAGCAGGAAGTCCTAAATTCTCTAATCCCCCACAGAGCTTTGCATTTCCAACAATAGAAAATACACTTTGATTTTTGAAGATCCCTTCTTTTGGTACTTCTCCTTCAAGATTATTGTACGATAAATTTAAGTATTGGAGAGAAGTAATGTTCTGTAGGTGTGCTGGAATTTGCCCTGATAAGTTATTATTTGAAACATCAATGGCAATAAGGCTTTTCAGGTTGCTCAATGTTGACGGAATCCTTCCTTCAAATGAGTTATCCGTCAAAAGAAGTTGCTCCAACATTACACAATGACCAATTGAACTAGGAATTTCTCCCGACAACATATTTCCAGAAATATCCAATTTCACGAGTTTGCTCATGTTACCTACCTCCGGAGGCAATACTCCTGTCAGAAAATTTTGAGCTAAGCCAAAAGATAGAGTAATTGAAGTAAGACTTAGAATTTCCCTTGGTATTGCACTGGTGAATTTATTCCTAGAGAGTTGAAGTAGCTCTAGTTGTTGACAATTTCGTAAGCTAGGAGGAATATTGCCTTCCAAACCATTTGTGTGTAAGTCTAGCTGAAGCAGTTGTGTCATGTTTCCGATTGAGGATGGAATGGCTCCAGAAATTCTATTCTCGTACAGGGAAATTTGCCCCAAGTTTTTAAGTTTGATAATTCCTGTTGGAATTTTACCTTTGATCATGTTTTCAGAAATCTGAAAATATTGCAGACCAACAAGGGCCTCAATTCCTTCAGGAATGGTACCCGATATTTGCCCCAAGTTCTTCATCGTCCTCTTTTTCCAAGTAGTTCTCTCCGAGAACAAAGTGCTAAGATCTTTCAAGCTTCCAAGATTCGGAGGCACCGTACCTGTGAAACTGTTATTAGCAAATGCTAGTTCTACAAGTCCTGAAGTATTGGATAACGAATTCGGAAGATTTCCACAAAAATAATTTTGCCCGACATATAGCCCCAAAAGATTAGAAAGAGTGGATCCGACATCTGAAGGGATGCTTCCATGGAGATTGTTCGCCGCAATACCAAGATATTCGAGTGCAGAAAGGTTGTAGATTGAGGGAGGAACTGTCCCTGATATGTAATTGTCACCTATTTGCAGAAACGTCAAATTGTCGAGTGTACCTAGCTCACTTGGGATGGTTCCCTGAAAATTGTTCAACTCCCAAGGATAACCGCACGAGGGAGGTGGCGTTCCCAAGCCAGGTTGGGATGCATCCCGTCAGATTATTTGAAAAGAAAGAGAATTCACGGAGATTATTCTTTCTTACGAGATAGTTGAGTTCAAATGGTATTTCACCTACAAGTTGGTTGTAGTTCAAGTTAATGACTTGCAAATTTGAACAATTGGACAGACTGCTCGGAATTTCTCCTTGAAAAGCATTCTGTTTGAGCCAAAGATATCTGAGTCGGAATAAGCGTCCGATTTCTTGGGGAACTTCACCTCAGAAAAAGTTTTTCGTCAGATTGATCTCGCTTAGAAAGCTGAGATTTCCTATGTGGGGTGGTAGCGTACCAGCCAATTTCTTGCCTTGCAAATTCAAGGCTGTAACTCTTTCAGGGTATCGATCACTGCACGAAACACCTTGCCAGTTACAGAAATGAACAGAATCATTCTAGGAGCTCATGTATCGAGTGGATCTTGAGTTATTCTTTCCCTGAATGCAAGCAATGCTTGCCTATCAGTTTCATTTCCGATAGAGGACACAACTATCATGGAGGATTTGCAAGAGAATAGAGACATGCAAAAGAGAAAATAAAGGAGAATAGAATAGGATTGACAGTTGGGAAACAGTTCCATAATAATGGAGCTGGAAGATTGAAGTATTGGTTATGACGTTGTAACACAATTAGACGGCATGACTGG
This sequence comes from Ehretia macrophylla, assembly GCA_037974665.1. Lineage (NCBI taxonomy): Eukaryota > Viridiplantae > Streptophyta > Magnoliopsida > Boraginales > Ehretiaceae > Ehretia > Ehretia macrophylla. The sequence goes on from CM075782.1 coordinate 32,914,588, forward strand.
GCATGACAATATCTGGTGTCGTGTTGGCTATATGGCAACAAAAAAAGACAAAAAAAAAAAAAAGAAGAAAAAAGAAAAAAGAAAGCTTTCAAACTTGAGAGTGACTACCTAATTAAAAAAAATAAAATAAAATAAACAAAGCTTTCAAACGTGAGCAAACTCTATCTTCTCCTATAAAGTCAAGCTCTCTATCTCTTTATCACGCTCTCTATCAATATTGACTATCTATACAAGTTCCTTGACTTCAAACTGTACTGTTTGATGTTAATATTGATTTAATGTATTCTTTGTTTGTTATTGGCGTCGTCCACTTCAGTGATTGATTTGTACTCTTTGACAATTAATTATTGTGATTTTCATCCTTTGGGAAAATTTCACAAATAATTCCTATTATTTTACCAAAATTTTAATTTCATATTTATTGTTCAAAATTAATAAATTTAGTCCTTATTATTTTTCTAAAAAATTTAAATTTGTCCCCGTTGTTTAAAATTGTTCAATTTAGTATTATTTTAAAAAAAAATCAATTTAGTCCCTATTATTTTTTAAAAAAAATTCAATTTAGTCCATACATGTGACCCCTATTTGGGGACCAAATTGAAATTTTTTTAAAAATAATGGGGACTAAATTGAATACTTTTGAACAATAAGGGCGAATTTAAGTTTTTTTTAAAAAATAATTAAAACTAAATTGACTAATTTTAAATAATAAGGATAAATTTAAAATTTTAGAGAAATAATAGTTACTATTTGTAGCATTTTTCCTTCATCCTTTCTTATCGATTATTTCATTTTGGGATGAGTTCGAGTAAGCTTTTGTCCGCTCACAATTTGCATTCCGCTTGCTTTCTTTGCAGATAGAACAGAGTAAGCATGTCCTCTTTCGGAGGGGTAGTGAAACCCAGGCATGACAATTTGGGGTAGAAGACCTATTTAATTTTAGTCCCCATTAGCGTTCGACATGAATGATTATTTTAGTCTCCAATTGTTGTTCCCTAATTGTAAATTGGAGTTGTCCTACCCTTACAGTGGGTTCTTGTTCCCTTCCAAATGGATGGTTCTGCCAATTTTAGTAGAACTCACTCATGCTTTTGTTGGAGATCATAAAATGAGTTTTCTTGTTCATACTTGTTAGTCTTATATTATTCAACCTGTTATATGCTCGATTCAGTTCGACATATGAATTGTTATGGCTTACATTAATCTTCAAATGCATTGACTTTTATTGACTATATTTGCTTTGCAGCTAAACAAATTTTTATTTTGTCATTTTGTATTTGAACTTATTAATTAGCATTCGAACCCCTTGTCTAGTACCATCATTATCGAGTTCAAGTCCTTGTATAAATATTTTTAAAAAAAATTAGAGATGAAATCTTTGATAAAAAACGAGAGAAGAAAGAAAAATATCATTTGTTAATTTTAGAAAATGATCTTCACTACTGATTTACATGTACAGGTATGATCTTCACCATTTGATCTTATGGAAGAGATTGAACACACGTAGAAAGGCCTGCACGTTGAAGATGAAACACGCATGGGACACACGCGGAAGATGAATGAGACTAGACCATAAGCCTAGTTCTGATACCATGTTAAGATAATTGAGGTTCCATCTTAAAACTAATATAATTGGTGTCAAGTGGAGTAGTCCAAGATCTTATTAAGTAGTCTAAGAATTTATGATTATTCTATGTAAGATAAGTATATATTCTAACACATATTAATATTGATTTAATGTATTCTTTGTTAACGAGGTGATGCTAACAATATTTATTATTGTTGTTGGCATCGTCTATTCCTTCAATGATTGATTTGTAGTCTTTGATCATTAATTATTGTGATTTTCATCCTTTGAGAAAATTCCACAAATAATCCCTATTGTTTCATCAAAATTTTAATTTCGTCTTTATTGTTCAAAATTAGTTAATCTAGTCCGTATTATTTTTTAAAAATTTTAAATTCGTCCCTATTATTTAAAATTGATCAATTTAGTCCTATAATTTTTTTAAAAATAAATTAATTTAGTTCCTATTATTTTCTAAAAAATTCAATTTAGTCTCTGCATATAACTCCTATTTGGGGACCAAATTGAAATTTTTTAAAAATAATAGGGACTAAATTGAATAATTTTGAACAATAGGGACAAATTAAATTTTTGTAGAAAATAATTGGGACTAAATTGACTAATTTTAAATAATAGGATTTAAAATTTTTGAGAAATAATATGTACTATTTGTGACAATTTTCCTTCATCCTTTCTTATTGATTATTTCATTACGGGACGAGTTCCCTTACCGAGATTTTATTCGCGCATAGTTTGTATTCCACTAGCTTTCTTTGCAGATAGAGCAAAGTAAGCATGTCCTTTTTGAAAGTGGCAGTGAAATCCAGGCATGACGATTTAGAGTAGAGAGACCTATTTAATTTTCGTCCCCATTACCGTTCGACATGAATGATTGTTTACAGTATTTGAAACTAAATGTAATAAATGAAGAATTTGGCTTTTCGAGGTTTTTACCTTGACCCGAATATTTATATTTGTTTGCAGATTCATTATTTTGCGGTTTTAGTAGCTCTGCATTGATTATTTTGTGATTTTGCAGCTAGCAGGCTTGAGGGGTTATACCCTTTGGGCACGCGACATGTCTCTTGTTGAGACTCACCTTGATTGTGGGACTTGGGGCATGACATAGATGGTATCAGAGACAGGGAGCTAAGTGGGTATGGGTAATTCAGGTTTTATTGCATTCAACTAATTTTGACGTCTTATTTAAAATAATTGAAGTCTATCAGGTTTAGAATTTTTTTTTCCTGCTCTAAACCTGAACGCTGAAGAGAACGCTCCATCAAATGGATGGTGAGGTATTTTATAATGTCTTGAAGTCAGATTGATCACTAAAATGCAATAGTAGAGCCAATTGTGGATAGATTTACCTTCATTTGCTTATCGCAATTTTAACATCGAATAGAATTTTTATGTAAGCCATTATCTAATTTGCACAATTGTTGTTCCCTAATTGTAAATGGGATAGTCTATCTTCCCTGTTTTGCCCTACCCTTACGCTGGATTCTTGTTCCCTTCCAAATGGATGGTTCTGTTGGGTATCGGCGCAGCGGAATGGTCGGAGACAAGCAGTATCACGCAGCTAAAATATGAATGAGAACAGAGAAAGTAGAGACACAAGATTTACGTGGAAAACCCTCAAACAAATCGAGGGAAAAACCACGGGCAAATAATGGAGGATTTCACTATGATGTGGAGTATTTTACAATAACCTTCTCGCTAATATAAGGAGAGAACAATATCACTCTCTCAAATAATAGGAGAAACTAACTCTCACTCACAAATATAGGACAACAAAAGAGGAAGAAAACTACTCAAGAGAAAGCTTATGTTTTCTCTCTAATTTGCTTTGCTTGGTGATGCTCAAATGGTGAAAAATGAACCTCTATTTATAGGCTCATCTTGCACCAAAAGTCTTCCCACATGTAGTGTGAAATCAACTCAAAATTGTGTGTGCCTAACTTTGCAACCAAAGATTTTTCTTCATTTCCCATTGCCTTTTGTTTTCTTTTGACCAAAGGCTCAAAGTGAGCTTTAACCAACTCACATTCTCCCACTTAAAGCCCACTTTGGATGATCTTCAAATCTCTCCATACTTGTCAATTCCATGTTGCTTACGTCTTTGCTAGGCCAAAGAAGGATCTACAAACAAACTTGTCAACGTTGATTGGCTTTGTCATGACATCTGCTAGGTTCTCGTTGGTATGAATCTTCTGCATATCCACACTCCCTTCCTCCACTACTTCTCGAACAAAGTGATATTGAACACCTATGTGTTTCGTCCTGGAATGAAATGCTGGATTCCTTGCAATGTGCAAGGCACTCTGACTGTCACAAAACAAGGGAATTTTCTCTTGTTTGTGCCCGAGCTCCTCCATTAATCGTTTAATCCAGATTGCTTCTTTACAAGCTTGTGTAGCTGCCATGTATTCAGCTTCTGTTGTAGATAGGGCCACAACAGTCTGTAATTTAGATATCCAGCTTACCACGCCCCCTGCAACTGTAAACACATAGCCTGTAGTGGACTTCCGTTTATCGGTATCACCTGCAAAATCAGAATCAACAAAACCCTTGACAGTAAATTCTGATCCTTCAAAACATAATGCAACATCCGAGGTACCTTTGATGTATCTTAGGATCCTCTCAATAGCATTCCAATGCTCTCTACCAGGATTCATCATGAACCGACTGACCGCACCAACTGCTTGAGCAATATCTGGTCTCGTACATATCATAGCGAACATGAGACTTCCCACTGCTGATGCATACGGTACTCGAGACATTTCTATCCTCTCCGCTTCAGTGCTAGGGCACATACTTGAGGATAATTTATAATTGACAGGAAGCGGGGTTGAGATTTCCTTACAATCTTGCATATTGAAGCGTCGCAAGATTTTCTTCAAGTAATTCTTCTGGGAAATCCATACCTTCTTGCCTTCTCTATCTCGATGAATTTGCATCCCTAAAATCTTGTTTGCTGGTCCCAAATCCTTCATATCAAACTCCCAGCCAACTGTGCCTTCAATTCTTGGACCCAATCTTTACTGGGACTTGCTACCAGCATGTCGTCCACATACAATAGCAGAATGATAAAATCATCATCGCCAAACCTCTTGTAGTACGTACAATGGTCTGAATTGAGTCTGTTGTACCCGAGGCTAATCACGAAGGAATCAAATCTCTTGTACCAACACCTTGGCGCCTGCTTTAAACCGTACAGAGATTTGGTCAACCTGCAAACCAAGTTTTCTTTTTCTTTCTCAACAAAACCTTCTGGTTGAAGCATGTAAATCTCTTCTTCAAGCTCACCATGAAGAAAAGCCGTCTTTACATCTAACTGTTTTAGATGTAAGTCTAACACAAGACACATGGCCAAGACTACTCTGATAGTTGTAAGTCTTTCCACAGGAGAAAATATCTCGTTGAAGTCAATTCCTTCTTTCTGAGCATATCCTTTCACCACCAGTCTTGCACGATATCGCTCCACTTGGTCATTACCATCTCGCTTGATCTTGTAGACCCATTTGTTGCCAATGGCTTTTCGTCCAGGTGGTAGTGGAACAAGCTCCCACGTCTTATTCCTATGTAGAGCTTCAATTACTTCCTGCATTGCTGTCATCCACAGAGCAACATCGGGGCTTTTTATAGCCTCGTGAAAAGTAGATGGCTCTCCATTCTCCATTAGAAGACAGTATGCAGCATTGCTCGCCATGACAAAATCTAAATGCCAAGTTGGTCTTGTTGTATGACGCAATGAACGTCAGACTTCTGTAACCTCAACATCATCTGGTTCTTGTTCCTCATGCTCAGGTGCAACTTCAGAAGAAGCATCTCCTTGTTCTGACTTATCTTCAATTTGTATTGTAGTAGTCTCCTTTGAAGTGTTGTTGTCGTCTTCACTTTACAGTTTATCTTCTGCAAATATCACATCTCTGTTGATGACAACCTTATGGGCAGTGGAATCCCACAGGCGATACCCCTTAACACCATCAGCATTTTCCAAGAATACACATTTCCTGGATTTTGGATCCAGCTTTGTTCTTTCTTGGGAACCATACATCACATATGCCGGATACCCAAATATGTACAAAGTAGAATAATCTGCGGGTTTTCCGGTCCACATTTCCATTGGTGTCTTCAACCCAATTGCAGTTGACGGTGACCGGTTTATCACGTAACAGGCAGTTCTAGCTGCTTCTGCCCAAAATGATTTGGCAAGACCTGCAGTTTCCAACATAGCTCTCATTCTTTCAAGAAGAGTTCTGTTCATCCGCTCTGCTACACCATTTTTCCGAGGTGTATATGCAACAGTAAATTGCCTCTGAATACCCTCTTGCTTGCAAAATGCCAAGAAGCTCCCGTCAGTGTATTCTCCTCCGTTGTCCGTCCTTAAACACTTGATCCTTTTCCCTGATTCAAGTTCCACCAGCGCTTTGAATGTTTTAAATATTGAAAACACATCTGACTTGTTCTTGATTGGATATACCCACAGTCTCCTAGAGTAATCATCAATAAATGATACAAAGTATTTGGCTCATCCTAGGGACAAAACCGGTGATTACCAAACGTCTAAATGGATCAAGTCTAGAATGTGTTTGCTTCTGGCAGTAGATCTCTCAAATTTCAATCTATGCTGCTTACTAGTAATACAATGCTCACAAAAAGGTAAGTTTATCGTCTTGAGCCCAGGTAGGAGATTTCGTTCAGCGAGAATCTTCAAGCCTCATTCTTTTATGTGGCCTAATTTGCGATGCCACAATATAGTTGATTCTTCTTGATCGGCTGATGCAACTGATACATCTGCCTCTTGAAACGTATCTCCTAAAAGCATGTATAGATTTACCCCGATCCTTTTTGCCTTGATCACCACAAGTGCTTCTTTGACGACCTTCATGATCCCACCCTCGATATGGGTCTTACAGCCAAGATCATCCAATTGTCCAATGGACAATAGGTTCTTCTTCAAACCCTTCACGTGTCGTACCCCTTGAATGGTGCGAATGGTACCATCATACATTTTAATTTTGACGATACCGATGCCAGCGATCTCCAAGGCATGATCATTACCCATGTACACAGATCCTCCAGAGACAGGTTCATAGGTGTGGAACCATTCTCTACGAGAGGTCATATGCCATGTTGCTCCCGAATCCATTATCCAAGCATCAGTGAGATCCTTTCTGCCTTTTGATACAGTTGCTGCTTTGCTGTATAAAATATCTCCATCATCTGGTGCAGTCGCCACACATCCCTGAGAATTTGTCACCTCGAGATTCTTCTTGTTGCTCCAACAATCCTTCTTGAAGTGCTCTTTCTTGCCACAATTGTAGCATTTGATATTTTTTTTTACTCCTTGATTTTGATCTACCTTGATTGTTGCTCCCATTAGAGCCACGCTCCGTTGATCTACCTCTCACCATTGATAATGCCTCTGCTTGTTGTGAACTTTCGATTCTGTCTTCCTTACTTTTGCGCCTAGATTCCTCTTCCAGAACAGCGGCTGCAACATCATCAAAAATAACAAAATCTGAAAGAACATTGTTAGTGTAACTAATGATGAGTTGATCATACAAATCAGGTATACTTTGAAGTAGAATTTTCGCACGTTCAAACTCCGCTATTTTATGCCCAATTGCAGTCAATTGAGAGAATAACGTATTTAAGGTATTGATATGATCTGTCACCGATGTGGACTAACTCATCCGAAGGGTGTAGAGTTTTCTCTTCAAGAAAATCTTGTTGTGAAGTGACTTGACCTCATATAATTTGGTCAGCGCATCCCAAATTTCTTTTGCTGACTTCTTTTCCTCAACGCTTGACAATACGGAATCTGCCAATGCCAGGTGCAAATTAGCCATAGCGTTGTCATCCATCTCTTTCCACTTGTCGTCCATCACCTCTGCTGGTCTGTTTCCAATTGTTGCCAAGCAATTCTCCTTTCTCAAGATTGCCTTCATCTTCAATTTTCATAAGAAAAAATTTCTCCTGTTGAACTTCTCGATTTCAATTTTTGCCGCCATAGTATTAATGACAATCTGCTTCGTAACTTGAACCGGCTCCAACTATTTCACTGTAAATAGTACTATTTACGTGAATAGTATCATATACGTGAATAGTACTAAAAACTATATACAGGAATAGTATTGATACCGTATAGGTGAATAATACTATACCGTATGCGTGAATAGTAACCCTATATGTATACCAGTGACCCGTAACCAGTGGCTCTGATACCATTGTTGGGTATCGGCGTAGCGGAATGGTCGGGGATAAACAGTATCACGCAGCTAAAATATGAATGAAAACAAAGAAAGTAGAGACACAAGATTTACATGGAAAACCCTCAAACAAATCGAGAGAAAAACCACGAGCAAATAATAGAGGAATTCACTATAATATGGAGTATTGTACAATAACCTTCTCGCTAATATAAGGAGAGAACAATATCACTCTCTCAAATAATAGGAGAAACTAACTCTCACTCACAAATATAGGACAACAAAAGAGGAAGAAAACTACTCAAGAGAAAGCTTATGTTTTCTCTCTAATTTGCTTTGCTTGGTGATGCTCAAATGGTAAAAAATGAACCTCTATTTATAGGCTCATCTTGCACCAAAAGTCTTCCCACATGTAATGTGAAATTAACCCAAAATTGTGTGTGCCTAACTTTGCAACCAAAGATTTTTCTTCATTTCCCATTGCCTTTTGTTTTCTTTTGACCAAAGGCTCAAAGTGAGCTTTAACCAACTCACAGGTTCTACCAATTTTAGTAGAACTCACTCATGCTTTTGTTGGAGATCATAAAATGAGTTTTCTTGTTCATACTTGTTATTATATTATTCAACCTATTATATGCTCGATTCAGTTCGACACATGAATTGTTATGCCTTTCGGTAATCTTCAAATGCATTGACTTTTATTGACTATATTTGCTTTGCAGCTAAACAAATTTTTATTCTTCCATTTCATATTTGAACTTATTAATCAGCATCCGAACCTCTTGTCGTTCATTGCTTGTGGCTTTGAATCATTATCGAACTCAAGTCCGATACTCGACCCTTTTGATCTTCTTTCCCGTGAATGATTCAAATCTGGTGCTATTTCTTCTCCTTTTAGTCACATGCCACTCGCTGTATTATTGTCGTTTGGCTTTTTGATCATAATGCTTTGATTTACTCGTATTTTCATTATTGTCATTGGGCTTTAATTATTCATTGAGTTTATCTTTTAAATCTTTACATCGTGGTCACCTTAAAGGCAAATTCACTTCATATGTATTTTCTGGCTTCCTGCTGATACTCAGATGTGTAATACACCTCAAATTTACATGTTGTTCATCCCCATCCGAAGCGGAGTCCTTACTTAGGAATGCCAGTCTTTTCGCAAAGCATTTTCCAAATTTTAGCATCACCAACGAGAGCGATGCAGAAGCAGTGATCAACGCAATCAATTCTTTGTGCAAGGCTCCAACTGGATAGCTAAAGTCATTGTGCAGGATATCCAAAAGATTGTGACGAGCAAAAGCAACAATAGTTTTTGTTGGATAAGAAAAAAAGAATAACTCCTTGAAGCGAATTTGTGCATGCCTCTACATGTTTAATTGATTTGTGAATATTATTATTATTTGATATGGGTATAGGATCTGATGCACCGTCTTGAACTGAACCGATTTCGTGAATGTGGTGGATATTCCCCTACATGTGGGGGGACCATCAATGTCCACTTAAGACATGTCCACCATTAGTGTAAATAGACCCTTGGATGTACCAAGGAATAGGTACCCGAATATAACCCCTGTGATGCTTTTCCCTTATTTTGCAAGTTTGAACTTGGGACCATCAGGTTAACAAGATTTAATATTATTAATTTCATTTTTGTTTTTCTTGATTGAACAACTATTCTACTCCACCCGGAACCCAAGGATGTAACCACCCAAGACTTGAGCCTTATTTTTGGCTAATTGAAAAAAATATATATTTGACTTTTAAAGATTCCTAAGATTATGGCCAAGGCATGACAATAATTCATAAATAGTGACAAAAAATATCTTTGCTTCTCATTTTGCCTTTCTATATTCTAATTAATTCCAATGGAATTGATCAGTGATCGTACTTAGTAAAGCTCGCTTCAACAATCAGAGACTAACTTTGCTAAATACTATTTCTTGGTCTCTTATGAAAAACTTGCTATATAAAGTATCTAGTTTTTTTTTTTTTATAATGTCTTCTACTGATCATCTTTATAAGGTTAATTATATTGAATATTTTATTATTGTTCATTTTTGTTGTGAGTCATGTTATTCTAATAATTTCATATGGAAGAACATTCTTGGATGCACTGCTTGTGCATAACCAAAATCTTTGAACGATTAAAAGCTTTAGAATTGATATTTTTATTTCATTTTATCGATTCAGAGCCTCTCTCTACTCTTCTCATCATCTTCTTCTTCTCTGCTTTCCTTCAAGAGTTCCCAACACTCAACAAAATTGACTAATTTCCTTTATGTAATTCTGCTACCTAATGTCAATCAATATGAAATCTCTCATTTCTATTCAGATTTGTTAAGTTTTACTATTATTATTGAGCATTCATCTCAGTATCCTACCTTTTTTTTTTATTCAAGAGAGGACTAAGGTCGTACAACATATATTACAGATGTAACCAAAGAGACACGAGTTCACAACCTCTTACAAACACTGGGAATAACTTTCATCTTCCATAAGATCTTCACTTCCTACCAACCTCCTGGAATTCTCTGGAAGATCATATAAATACTTTCATAAAAGAAGTACGTTTTGAGGGTAGATTGACCATAGTATCCTAGGAGCTTTTAATGATTAAAATTTTGCATATAATTATGGTCCTTACAAGAAGTGAATAGATTCGTTGCATATTATAGGACTCTCACAAGGCTATATAAAACCACAAATGAATTAAAAGGTAACTCCAAATAAAATGGTTACAATACGATTTCCAAACACGATAATCTAACATAATGAAGAAACGTAAAACAATCACAGCGTTTCATCACTGCAAATCTTATTCTCAATGGTGGTCTTGGAAGGATTCGCTAACCCCACTAGCTAGTGTTTGCTACTTACTCATTATTATCTGAAAAAGGAAACAATCAAATGGGTGAATGAATCGAAAGCTCAGTAAATAGTAGTCTTCCAAAAAAAGAAAATTATATGTATGAATGATCAAGGCAAGGCACAATAGCTAATATAAGAACAGGCGATCACAAAACATTTCTAAGATATAAGAGTAAATTACTCATATGGTCTCTCAACTATAAGGTGGAGGACAAGTTGATTCCAAAATTTTCCAAATAAATCTTTTGACCCTTGGACTTATTGTGTGACATCATTTGTCCCTCGACCGAAATGTTGTAAAAAAGTTAATGGTTTACTATAAAATTTGACAAATTGTTGATCTTATGCCTAGACGTTAAATTGTGGATGAGAATTTGGGCGATGACTAACTATGTTATATTATTATAAGTCCAAGGACTAAAAAGTTTATTTTAAAATATTGCGGACTAATGTGTCCTCCAAATTATAGTTGAGGGACTTTACAAATAGTTTTCCGAGAAAAATTAATTATAGATATCGAATAAATACGACAAATCAAAATCAAGTGGTAAAAAAAAATGGGAGCAAAGAAATATCATGTGAGATAAGTTGTGGCAATATTATAGTATATTTATTTTGATAATAACACGTTATGGTATAAGACCCCATAGGCACACACATTAGGTATCACATCAAGATAGGGTGAGCATTCACTAAACACATCACATAAAAGTCAAAGCTTATAGGATAATAGCTAATAGATTATTCTCATCTTGCTAAAAGAGAACAAAATAGTGGGTTAACTATTCATGTACAAATATGAAAACAGGCTTCATGAGATAATAACCCACCATTGATGGTGATAAAATAATGGATAGCAAGGAGGAATATTTAGTGACAAAGGAAATGAATTTAACCAATAAAAATTAGATACATTATGTTCAATTCAAAGCTTCTAATGAAGAAATTATGAAGCCACTACAAAGCAACTGTGAGAAACTTAAAAGAAATTGGTACCCATCAAATGTTATAATAATATATTAAAATTGAAGGTATAATAAAGAATAGGCCTCTTAACCTTGGCGAAAATGATAAATGGATTTGAAAATGATAAATTGATTTATCCTAACTTTAAAGACGTGTCTTTTAGCCCTTTAAATTTACAAGAAAAAAAAAGGTATAGGGTGTGAACATATACATAAGGATAGTTTGTATAAGAATTATGTTTAGCATAAAAACAAACATATGACATGAATGATTTTGATATTCAACCATTAGCAGTGGCAAGATAACGATTATACAATCACTAATTTCAATTATGGTAGAAAGAGGACTTACCACAAGAAGAAGAACCAAGGTGCTTCTCACATGTACTGATCGTTCCCTATCTCTCCTCTTTGGCGATAAGCTACATAAGTAAAAGTATTTGTTTAAATCAGCAAGTGTTGAAGATACCATGATAAGATAGCTACAAATACACATTTTTTGTGTTTTGTTTGCAATTCTGATGAATGTAAATATAATACAAAACAAGACTCTTCCCCCTTACCCATCCTATACCACCACCACCCTCTCCTCCTCCCCCCCCCCCCCCTCCCTCCACACACACACATACGCTTTTTCAAAAATATGGAGTAAATAAGTTGAAAATTGTTAAGAGGTCCAAACCATTATGAGTGTTTAACATTTTTAAAGATAAGGAATAATTACCTCCATTGCGATTCCTAATGCCTGTATATTTATCCTTAATTTTATTTATTTCTAGCACAATGCCTTTCATGCTCATCCTCTCTCCTGGTGATTCCATTGAACAAGATACTCCAACTCTCAGTATTGCAGCCACACACTCCATAGTTTTCACAAATTTTGCTGCCCTTGTTTCGACGTTGTTTGAACCACTGGACTCAACTTCAAAATCTAATAGTATTGAAGGTTCAACAATTTCTCTGACGCTCTCTGGTAACGCCATCTTAACATAATGATGAAGATCCATGTCGTTCTTGAAGATATCATCTGTAGGTCTCCTACCTGTAAATATCTCCAGCAACATAATTCCAAAGCTGTATATATCTCCTTGTAGAGATAGCATTGCACCCATACCATATTCTGCACAAGTAAATTACACATTGTGTAAGCTACCAAGATTTAAAATATCAACAAATTAGAAGTCCTTAATTGAACTTCTTTGGATATCAAATGATTTTCTGAAGAAACACTTAAATTAACAAATATAAACAACAACAAAAAAAGAACAGATCTAGGAAAAGTGTAAATCAATATAGTAATGAGAAATAGATATTTGAATACCTGGAGCCACATAACCAACTGTCCCTTTAACACCAGTTGAGCTCATTGGATTTTGGGAAGAGTTCTCACTTAAGTAATAAGATAAAACTCTTGTTAACCCTAAATCTCTGACATGCATAGTCATTTCATGATCAAGCAGGATATTACTTGGCTTTAAGTCACCATGAACAATTGGAGTTTCACAATGGTGGTGAAGATACTCAAGCGCACAAGCTATATCAGTGGTTATACTTAATCTTAGAGTAAGACTCAAATTCTCATGCCTGAGTTGTGAGTTTTCACTATGGTGCAACCACTCCTGTAAACTTCCATTGGGCATAAACTCAAAAACCAAAGCATTAAAATCATCTCCTTTGAAGTCAATGCTTGAGCAAGCAGTGATAATCTTGAGCAGATTCCGATGACGAATGTTTCTCAGTGCATTGCATTCCGCCATAAAACTTTTGGCAGCTTCTTTCTGCATAAGATTGAGCACTTTAACTGCTACAATCATTCCAAGATTACTCAAAATTCCTCTATATACGGAACCATGACTCCCTCGACCAATCAAATTGGAAGATAAAAATTTGTTTGTTGCTTGAGAAAGTTCAGCATAAGAAACCTTTGGAAAATGTTCGTCAAGCAAGTCCTTGGAAGAAGATTTAACTCTTTTTTTTCCTCCGCAAGACAGCAAGAAAAAGACTTGCTAATAAGATTGAACATGAAATGGCTATTGGGATAACTATTTTGAGAACTATTGAAACTCCTTTTCTTTTTGGCATATCAACTTGACAAGCAGGAAGTCCTAAACTCTTCAATCCGCCACAAAGTTTTCCATTTCCAACAATAGAAAATGCACTTTGATTTTTGAAGATCCCTTCTTGTGGTACTTCCCCTTCAAGATTATTGTAAGATAAGTTCAAGTATTCGAGAAGTGTAAAGTTCTGAAAGTATGTTGGAATTTGTCCTGATAAATTTTTTTTGAAAGGTCAATCCCTTTAAGGCTTTTTAAGTAGCCCAACCTTGGCGGAACACCTCCTTCAAATGTGTTATCCCCCAAATGAAGTTGTGTTGAAACATTTTTAAAATTTCAGAATTTTAAATATGAAAAGTTATATTTGAAACAACACCATTTTGAAAATCTTTCAAATTTAAGAGTTACAACTATTCATAATTAACTTCCCCTCCTTGGTCCTATATAAAGTAGTTTTTTATGGCAGGAAAAAACTAACTTTAACATAAATTTCGGATCTGAAAATAAACACAACAGATTACTTTTAGACTAGTTTTTGTCAAGTGCAAAAGACACAAACTAGGAACTTCATTGTACCCTAAAGGTTTTTCGCATGAAACATTTTGCACGGATTAAGAGCGAAATATTCTTTTAGAAAAGTGGCATTCGATACACGCCTTGAAGTCAATAACATATTCCTTGGTTCTAACAATCTAAAGGAATATTACGCTTATAACAATGGCTTCTAATTTGAGGGATTTGGCTACCGATTTTGTGAAACTAGAAAGGTTTGATGGAGGAAATTTTCTAAGATGGCAGAAGAGGGTTCATTTCTTGTTATTAACTTTACAAGTGGTATATGTGTTGAACACACCAAGGCTAGAAGAGCATGAGAATGAGACCATAAATGAAATGAGAAGAAGGTAGAAATTTGACCATGATGATGAGATATGTCGAGGACACATTCTTAATGCCATGTCAGATTCATTATTTGACATCTATCAAGGAGTTCCAACAGCAAAAGAATTATGGGAGAAACTCAAGATGAAATATATGCAAGAAGACGCTACAAGTAAGAAGTTTCTTGTTTCTCGTTTTAATTCTTATAAAATGGATGATGAGGAAAGGATTTTAAATCACTTTAAGGTGCATAAAATGAATATGGATGAAACTATAATTGTATCTACTGTGATTGACAAACTGCCACCTTCATGGAGAGATTTCAAAAGAAGTCTCAAACACAAAAGGGAAGATATGTCTTTTGATGATTTGGCAAAATATTTGCTAGTTGAACAAGAATTTCGTATGCAAGATGAACCAAAGGAATCAAAAGTTCCAGATTCAAAGGTGCATATGGTAGAAGAGAAAAACTCTTCTAAGAACAACAATAAAAGGCCAAATCAATTGGGTGGTGAGCAGAAAGGCAAGAAAAAAGCTAAAGGCAATTGTTTTTACTGTGGGCACTTTAAGAAGGACTGTCGTTTCTTCAAAAAGAAAAAAGAGAAAGGAAATTCTAATCCTGGAAATGAAGACTTAATTGTTGTCATTTATGAGATTAACATGCTAGATGATGATTCGGCATGGTGGATAGACTCTGGTGCCATAAGACATGTCTGCAAGAACAAGGAATTCTTCAAAATTTTGGAGCCTGTGATAGATGGCACAAAGTTGTTCATGGGAAACTCCTCCACGGCTCATGTCATGGGAGTTGGAAATGTGGAGTTGGAGTTCACTTCTGGAAAGAAAATATTGCTTACAAATGTATTTTATGTACCAGAAGTTAGGAAGAACCTTGTATCGGGTAGTTTATTGAATAAGTTTGGGTTTAAACTTGTTTTTTAGGCTAATAATTTTGTACTATCAAAGGAGGTATGTTTGTAGGAAAGGGATATCTTTGTAAGGGTATGTTCAAACTTAATGTATCTTTGATTACCAATATTAAGAATGCTATTTCTATTTATATGGTTGAGCCCAAATTTTTATGGCATCAAAGACTTGGACATGTAAATTTTAGAAGATTGCATGATATGGTTAGGTTAGATTCGTTACCTTACTTTGACAAGAATCATGGAAAATGTAATACTTGTATGCTCACAAAATAACAAGAAAACCATTTCCTAAAATCGAGAGGACAACAAGCATACTAGAGTTAATACATAACGACGTCTGTGATTTTCATAGCACTCCTAGTATAGGTGGAAAGAAATACTATGTTACTTTCATTGATGATTTCTCGAGATATTGCTATGTATATTTGTTAAATTACAAAGATGAAGTAATGGAGAAATTTAATGTGTACAAAGTCGAGGCTGAACTTCATTGTGAAACAGTCATAAAACAACTAAGGACAGATAAAGGTAGAGAATACTATGATCCACAATATTTTAAATCCACTGGTATTGTACATGAAACAACCGCACCATACATACAGCAACAAAATGGTGTGGCAGAACGTAAAAATAGGGTATTAACTGAGATGGTCAATGCTTTACTTTCCAATTCTGGTTTAAGTCAAGGGTTTTGGGGTGAAGCATTGCTAATTGCATGTCATATACTCAACCGGGTACCTAACAAAAGGGGCAACACTACTCCATATGAATTTTGGAACAAAAGGAAACCAAATCTAAGTTATTTTAGAATTTGGGGATACCGAGCTATAGTGAGAGTTCCTGAGCCTAAACATAAAAATTTAGGTGAAAGAGGACTTAAGTGCATTTTCTTAGGATATGCACAAAATAGCAAAGCATAAAGGTTCATGGTAATCGAACCTAATAGATCAGTTTCAGTGAATACTGTGATTGAATCTAGAGATGCTATCTTTGACGAACATAGGTTCAAATCCATTTCAAGGATGAAAGATAATGTTCTAGAAAAGGATGACCAAACAAATAGTAATAATGATAAAAGAAAGGCAGTTATAGAAAGTGAGAATGAGAAAGAGGTTATTGAACTTCGTAGAAGCAAAAGACCAAGAAAAACAAAGACCCATGGACCAGACTTTTTTATGTTTTTAGTGGAAGGAACTAGAGAATTCATTAGTAGGAAAATTTCTTATTGCTTCAATATTGAAGCGAACCCGAGAACGTTTGATGAAGCTGTGAAGTCTCATGATACAGCCTTTTGGAAGGAAGCAATCAATGATGAAATGGACTCCATCATGGGAAACAAAACTTGGAAATTGGTTGACCTTCCACCTGGTTCTAAGACAATTGGATGTAAGTGGATTTTCAAAAAGAAAATGAAGGTGGATGGTACCATAGATAAATTCAAGGCAAGATTGGTAGCAAAGGGCTTTACACAAAAACAAGGTATTGATTATTTTGATACGTATTCTCCAATTGCAAGAATAGCTACTATTAGAGTATTGATCGCATTAGCATCTATACACAAGTTGGTAATTCATCAAATGGATGTAAAACCAGCATTCTTGAATGGTGAATTAGATGAAGAAGTGTATATGGAATAGCCAGAAGGATTTATTATCCCCAGACAAGAAAAGAAGGTTTGTAAACTTGTAAAGTCTTTGTACGGACTAAAACAAGCACCTAAGCAGTGGCATCAAAAATTTGATGAAGTTATTTTGGCTAATAGATATAAGATTAACGGATCGGATAAGTGTGTCTATAGCATGTTCAATGGTGACCAAGGTGTCATAATTTGTTTGTATATGGATGACTTATTAATCTTTGGAACTAACTTAGAACAAGTTGAAGCTACAAAGCAATTTTTGTCAAGAAGTTTCACCATGAAAGACATGGGAGAGGCAGATGTTATTCTTCGAATATGAATAATAAGAGATGGTGAAAGTATAACACTTTCTCAATCTCATTATATTGGAAAGATACTATTAAAGTTTAATCACTTTAATTGTATACCTACCTCAACTCCATATGACCCCAACATGAAGTTTACAAAGAATGTTGGAGAACCGGTATCACAATTGGAACATGCTAAAGTGATAGGATGTCTTATGTATGCAATGACATGCACTAGGCCGGACATAGCTTATGCGGTTGGGAAACTCGGTAGGTACACCAGCAATCCAAGTAACATGCATTGGCATGGTGTAAGACGAATACTGAAGTACCTAAAGAAAACTATGAGTTATGGTATAAGTTATGGGGAATATCATTTAGTATTTATGCTTGGAGGTGGTGCAATTTCTTAGGGTTCAAAGAAACAAACATGCATAACAGATTCTACCATGGCTGTTGAGTTCGTAGCCTTAGCTTCAGCATGCAAAGAAGCAGAATGATTATGAGATTTATTACATGAAATACCATTATGGCCGAAACCCATTGCATCGTTATACATACACTGTGATAGTGAAGCTATATTGTCAAGGGCTTATAGCCATGTGTACAATGGAAAGTCTAGACACATTGGACTTAGACATAGTTATGTGAGGGACTTAATTATAAATGGTATTATTACTATAGGTTTTGTGAGATCAAGTCAAAATTTAGCTGATCCTTTAACAAAATGATTAGCTAGAGATTTGGTGAATAAATCACCAAGAGGGATGGGTCTCAAGCCTACCGATTCAAGTTACCAATAATGGAACCTCGACTCAATGCTTGATACGACGTCAAGTCTTGAGTTCAATGAGTTAAAGTACGTCATCAGTGTAATTGCAAGCACTAAATGTATCGTGTTATCCCAAAGCTAATTAGTGCTTGGTACTTGAAGATTCAAAGAGAGGTTGAGTTTAACACTCTTAATAGACCTATAGACGTGATTGTCAAAGTGTTAAAATTACAGGGGAACTTTTGATAGAGTCTACCTATGTGAGTGTGAAGTGGTGCCGCTTCAAGGAATTAAAGGGCTTGGTTCGGATACACTCATGAATGGATACGGACACAAGGCCATTTATGTGTCATTTATGTAATAAAGTAATATAGTGTTTTAAAGTAACATGTGTGATAGTTTGTACTACTTTCATAGAGAATGTGTGGTTCAAAGCATAGCCTACCATACTATTCCGATTTGTTGTAATGAACTTTCACTAATTAAGGGTTCAAATCGCAAGATACCTTTATTTATGCATGTTACTTTCAGTTTTGATGAGGACCAGTTATATCTCAATTTTAAAAATGGCGAGGGATTGTTGAAACATTTTTAAAATTTTAGAATTTTAAATATGAAAAGTTATTTTTGAAACAACACCATTTTGAAAATCTTTCAAATTTAAGAGTTACAACTATTCATAATTAACTTCCCCTCCTTGGTCCTATATAAAGTAATTTTTTTACTGCAGGAAAAAATTAACTTTAACATAAATTTCGGATCTGAAAATAAACACAACAGATTACTTTTAGACTAGTTTTTTTCAAGTGCAAAAGACACAAACTAGGAACTTCATTGTATCCTAAAGGTTTTTTGCAGGAAACTTTTTTGCACGGATTATGAGCGAAATATTCCTTTAGGAAAGTGGCATTCGATACACACCATGAAGTCAGTAACATATTCCTTGGTTCTAACAAGTTGCTCCAACATTACACAACTACCAATTGAACTAGAAAATCTCCTAAGAACTTATTTCCAGAAATGTCCAAATACAAGAGTTTGCTCATGTTACCTATGTTTGGAGGTAGTACTTGTAACGCCTCGAACCCAACTCCCACGCCTACAGGATACCCCTTGGGACTTAGGCCCAAGCGAGCATCGAGGCCATGGCGAGCAGGCCCAGAAATGCACTATGTACGTATTGTCCGCTTTGGAGCCTATACTCCTCACGGTTTTGTCGCCTCCCAGCCACTGCCAGGAAAATGCGCGTGCACGGATAGTCCAAGACATCCCTTATATCTAGTAGTCCTAACGTTTCTCCTTCCGATGTGGAATGGGGTTACCACATCCGCCCCCCTTAAGGAGGCCCAACGCCCTCGCAGGCCACTGGCGCAAAGGAAGGCCCACTCTGATACCGCTTTATAACGTCCCGAACCCAACTCCCACGCCTGCAGGATACTCCCTGGGACTTAGGCCCAAGCGAGCACCAAGGCCATAGCGAGCAGGCCCAGAAACGTACTATGCACGTATTGTCCGCTTTGGAGCCCATACTCCTCACGGTTTTGTCGCCTCCCAACCACTGTCAGGAAAATGCGCGTGCACGGATAGTACAGGACATCCCTTATATCCAATAGTCCTAGCGTTTCTCCTTCTGATGTGGGATGGGGTTACCACAGTATTCCTCTCAGAAAATTCTGAGCTAAGTTAAGAGAAAGAGTAATTGAACCAAGACTCACAATTTCCTTTGGTACAACACCAGTAAGTTTATTCCCAAAGAGCTCAAGTAGCTCTAGATGTTGACAATTTCCTAAATTAGGGGGAATGTTGCCTTCCAAATCATTTGTGTGTAAAGAGAGTCGGAGCAATTGTGTGATGTTCCCAAGAGACGATGGAGTGACTCCAGAAATTCTATTCTTGTACAGGAAAATATACTTCAATCTTTCAAGTTTGCCAATTACTGTTGGAATTTTGCCTGTGATCATATTCCCATGAATCATAAAATATTGTAGACCAACAAGGGTCTCAATCCCTTCAGGAATGGTACCTGATATCTGGTTATATCCAGCCGATAGCACCGAAAGTGCGTTTGAAAAATTGGCAATTGAACTTGGCAGCTTACCCCTGAACATATTATGCTCTAAAGCCAATAGTTGGAATTTGCTGCAATTAGTAAGAGATGTCAGGAAACTGAATTCGTCACCGTTCTCATTTTCCAAGTAGTTCTGTCCAAGTGTCAAAGTCGATAGATTTTCCAAGCTTCCAAGATTTGGAGGCACCGCACCTACGAAGTTGTTGGATGAAAAGTCCAGCACTACAAGACCTGAAACATTGGATAATGAAACTGGAAGTAATCCACTAAAATAATTTCTTCCCATGTATAGCCCTTGTAGACTAAAAAGAGTGGATCCGAAATCTGACGGAATTCTTCCATGGAGTTGGTTGTCCCCAATATCAAGATATAGAAGTGAGGAAAGATTGTAGATTGGGGGAGGAATTGTCCCTGATATGTTATTCCTACCTATATTTAAAAATAGCAAATTCGAGTCTCCCTAGCTCACTTGGGATGGTTCCCTGGAAATTGTTTCCTGCCAAGGACAACACCGTGAGGGAGGTGGCATTCCCTAGCCAGATGGGGATGCTTCCTGTTAGATTATTTTGAGAGACTCCCAATCCGCGGAAATTCTTTCCTACAAGATAGCTGAGTTCAAATGGTATTTCACCAACAACTTTGTTGGCGTTCAAGTTGATGACTCGCAAATTTGAACAATTGGACAGACTACTTGGAATTTCTCCTTCAAAAGCATTATTGCTGAGGTTGAGATTTCTAAGTCGCGACAAGCGCCCCATCTTGTGAGGAATCTCACCTCGGAAAAAGTTTTCATTCAGACTCATCTCCCTTAGAAAGCTGAGATTTCCTATGTGGGGTGGTAGCATGCCAACCAACTTCTTCCCTTTCAAATTTAAGCCAACAACTCTTTCAGGGTGTCGCTTACCGCAAGAAACACCTTGCCAGTTACAATAGTGAACAGAAACATTCCACGAGCTCATGACATCAAGCGGATCTTGAGTTATACTATCTCTAAAGGCAAGTAATGCTAGTCTATCTGTTTCATTTCCAATAGAGGATGCAACTATTGTGGAGAATTTGCAAGACGCTAGAAACATGCATAAGAGAAAATAAAGTAGAATGGAATAAGATTGGCATAATTGTAACCAAAATTTGGGCAAAAGTTTCATTATACTGGCAGCAAGAGTAGATAAGAAGCTGGTGTGTGTAGTTGAGTTTGAACAAAATTTCTATGGTTTGGAATATTTAAGTGTTAGATGAGATGTTTTATAAGAAAATTGAGCAGGAAAGTGATGACGAATACTAGATTTAGCATTTAGCGGACCTAAGAACACTTTCCGGTGGTGGGCACGCGCACATACATGCGGTGAAGCAATACATAGATTTACGTGATTGACCATGATCTCATTTCTGGATAATCTATTTTTGTTTTTTCTAGGTTGGATAATTGCCTATTTATTAATACAGGTGCTGCTCCGACATTGCTGGATGAGAAGCCCTGGTATGTATTGTTTCATTATATCGGCATAATTTTACTTGTGTATCTTAAGAAAATAAAATAAAACACAGATCACGTGTCATCACCCCATTAGTCAACAATAAGATCTTAAAAAACATACAATGTAGGCAATTGCGTCATTTTACATGACTTTTAACTAACATTGACGAAATCCACAGTTGGGTCACGTTTTCACTATTCCTAAAAACACAAGGACAGATAAACTAATTTTTACAACACGGGATAATGTGCAAATTTTTGCTATAATATGGAGGAGGTTATAAATTTTACCCCACCTATTACAACTTTACAAACTAGAATGTTCTAGTTATAAGAAGCTATATTTTCTTACTAGGCAAACATTCCTATCTCTCAAAAGTAATTTTACTTTTTTTTTTTTTTTGAGAAAGCAAAGTATCTCATTAAACTCAAAAAAAACGTAGAACAGTAATTACAATTTTAAAAAGCAGTATTTCATCCTAACAGAGTATGTTCACTAAATTTTACTTTTTACAAAGAACCCTATTGATCTCATTATCATTAAACTTTTTACAAACATAAATTTTTCAATCTAATTGACTCTATAATGCCAACAATTATGGTCTCCACTATAGCATAGGTGTCATGATGAATTTTGAAGTTTCTCTCCTTCCAAACAACATACTCAATCCCATATAACAACAATCTAGCTAACGTGGCTTGGATGTCGTCTCCAAAACAGAATCGACGACCCCAAGCCTCCAAATCATCCCAGCTAGCTGATCTATGCTGAATCTGAAACATATCCAGTCCACGATGCAACATACGATTGCTAATACCACAGGTAAAGAAAATGTGATCTCTATCTTCCACAAAAATCCCACAAATTTTACAAACACAATTTGTAGTAACTCCCCGAATGCAATTCTACTTAACTAGTACTCTAGCGTATTTTTAGAATTTTTTTTAGACTTAGAATTCAAGCCCTGACCCAAGCAGAGGCGGAACTAGCCCATTTAGAGGGGTGCCAAGCTTTAAAAAAAAACGAAAAAAGATATGCAATTTAAAAATAAAATAAAAAAAACAGCTAGGCCCCCTTTAATTTTTATATTTGTTTATCGTCAATTGTTAATAATAATGAGTTTCCATCTTAAAACCAATTGATGTCAAGTGGAGTAGCACAATATCTTATAAGGTGCCTTTAGATTTTTTGATATAGGACAAGTGTTATATGCTAACACTCCCCCTTACATGTGACCTGATTTGAGAGGAGTCACACATGAAAAATTGGATTACACACGTGGAAAGGGCCATAGGTAGAAGAGATTGAACACACCTGAAGAGGCCAGCACATAGAAGATTAGATCACACGCGTGGGATACACGCCGAAGATGAATAAGACTAGGGTGGAAGAGATTGAATACATCTGGAAAGGCCAGCACGTGGAAGATTATATCACATGCGGAAGATGAATAAGACTAGGGTGGAAGAGATTGAATACACCTGGAAATGCCAGCACGTGGAAGGTTAGATCACTCTACACCTGGAAAGGCCAGCACGTGGAAGGTTAGATCACTCTATACCTGGAAAGGCCAGCACGTGAAAGGTTAGATCATACTACACCTGGAAAGGCCAGCACGTGGAAGGTTAGATCACACGCGGGGGACACACGCCGAAGATGAATAAGACTAAACCATGAGCTTAGCTCTGATACCACGTTAAGATTAGAGAGATCCATTCTAAAACCAATTGGTGCCAAGTGGAGCTACCCACGATTTTATAAGGTGGCATTAGAGTTTATAATTTTCCTATATAGGACAAATGTTATATTCGAACATAAATCTTTTTAATTAAATTTTGGCCCTCAAAAATCAAAATTTTGGTTCCGCTCATCCAAGAAAGCATAAACGACTAAGAAATCGAGAACAATAAGAGCATTTGTTAATGTTTAGTTCTGTAATTAGTCCACCCCACTTAAAGGATAAGGCATGCTTGATTTGGTTGAGTCTGATATAGTTTTGTAATATATATATTCGTCATGCACAAGACTAAGCTCGTATTTGACTTCTATAGTGTTCATTCTAATTGCTATTTATACAACTGACTCATAGTACTGACACGTCTCTTATTTTCGGAAAGACTCGCATTCAGTAGTGAGTCCATTTCCAAGCGGAGTGTCACATTATTCAACATTCAACACTGCTGGATGAGAGAATTTCCTTTTACCTTCAGGTGCAGCTTCACGACAAGTGCATGCAGGGCTTAATGTGTGGCCCGTGAAAGGTGTGGTCGTTTGTCTTTATTTTTGGAAATGGCAGCAACTTTTTCAGACTAGAACTTGAGGAAGGAAAATTGGCTCCAATAATGACTTTAAGACAAATGTTTTAGCCTCCTCTTCCTTTCATAATAGCTATATCGAAGACTTTGCGACTTCATGGTTTAGTGTAACGTGTGTGACCCTTT
This sequence comes from Ehretia macrophylla, assembly GCA_037974665.1. Lineage (NCBI taxonomy): Eukaryota > Viridiplantae > Streptophyta > Magnoliopsida > Boraginales > Ehretiaceae > Ehretia > Ehretia macrophylla. The sequence goes on from CM075782.1 coordinate 32,938,759, forward strand.
CGAAGGGAAAAGAAAAAATGCAATGGACTGTGGAATGAAGAGTTGAACCAAGATATCAAGAAGTATGTGTGGACATAGTTGCTTAGGACAATGCCAATTGCGATTTATCAACGCTGGGCAGCCACTACACTGCCTCTAGATATCTACTTACTACTTTAATGTTTATATGTATATTGATAAGCATACACCCATCACACACGTTAAGCATGATTCCAACCAGCAAACCAAGCATCAATCTGGGAGTAAATCATAGCAAGATGTTAGCTCATTGTATCAATTGTAAATGGTAGGATAGCATATATTACTGCGTATATTAAGGGATTCAAAATCCTATTCACACGATCATTGTATCTATTTAATCATCATGTATCAGCTAAATGAATGCAAGGGGAAAAACTTTACTCCATACTCTTCTTCTTTATTATATATAAATTAAAATTGTATTTATTATTTCAGTTTTCAGTCGCAATGTTTATCATAAGTGTTTAAAGCCATGAGCCTCACTTAACTGACTTTACGTTTATTGGATTAAAATAGAAATTTATTTTTCTTGGACTAGGCCTCTTGATAAATATTTAAGCCCAACCCTATAAGTCTATTTCTAACCTATCTGTAAAACGTTCTTAACTTGTAACCTCTTTACAAAATATAAGAAACATTCTTGGAAGTTTGTGATAAAAAAATCAGGAATATCTTGAGATTTAGACTTAATACGTCAAAAGGTAAGTGATTTGATCCTCATCTTTAAAGATATCCTGTATTATATGATATATATACGTGATTATATGAATCGAGTTATGAATATTTCGTATTCTTTGACAAGGACTCAAACTAGAGTATTTGATCTATTGGATTTCTTGAAGGAAATTGTATGTGCAGATTAATTTTAAAACAAAGATAATTTTTCATATCCGTCATAGGAATCTCATTGCCCTCTAAAGGGGGCATTCGAAGAATCTCGAGTTATGTACAGAAAAAAATAATTTTAAACAAAAAAGGCTTTTGAGCAGTAACATACATGCATTGACAATTCCTAAAAAAAAATACATAAAAGTTTCATAGCCACTGTTCACGTGAACAGTGGCTACCATGTAAATAGTTGATTAAACAAAAAAGCCACAGTCGGCCGTGGCCTTGACTTTTGCAAAAGACAAAAAAAATGTTTCTTTTTCCTCTTCCATTTAATGACAATTTTAGCTTCGTACATTTTAAGTATAGTTCTTAATTGTTCTTTGTTTATAGTTTTCAAAATTTTGGTATAACTGAGCTCTAAAAATGCATTAAAGAATTTTAGTAATTGTTTTGCATGGCCTCTTATAGATTTAAGTGCAGTAAATGGTTTTGGGAATTTAAAGTCGCATTAGACATGTTTTTGTATTTTGGAATTTATTGAAACACATGATTTTTGGAATCGAAACAAAACATTGGGACTAAATTTTAGGTTGATTTTAAGATATTTTATGAAAGTATTTTGACCCTTTTGACATTGGTTCTGAACATCATGTGAGTATCGAAAACATTTTGAAAAGTTTGATACTAATTAAAGACTTTGAAAAGACTATGAATTCAGGACCTATTGGTGGGGTTAAACACCAATTTTTAGGACCTTGTTGGTGGGGGTTATACACCAATATCTCCAGGGTAGTGCACTATCATAAGAATCAGAAACTTTTGGGGCTTTTGGTGGTTTTGTGCCTATCAAACCACACTGCGTCAGAACGGTGTTACCCGTCTGTAGCCACAGCTACCTCTTTGGACCTTCCGTATTGGACTCAAACTATTGATATTCGAGTTTTTTGAACATTTGACATATAGGTTTATTTTTGCATGAATTTTCATGACTTCGGGCATAAAGTGTCGGTTTTAGCATGAACAGTGAAATATTTATGAATCATGGCATTTAATGATTTTTGACAAAAAGACTTATTTTGACACATACGAATATTTTAAAGGTCCCAAGAGGTTTTTTTGGGAATCTCCACTTACTGAGATTTGTGTCTCATTTTGTAAAAATGATTTTCTTTGTAGAAGGTGGGAAATAGACATTGGCTATTACTTGTGATAGAGGTTGCTTTGAAGAGAGATTGAATGAGAAATTTAGATTCTTAGCTATGACAATTTATTTGTTTTGTTTAGACGTTGGATTATGATTATACTCTTGTTTAAGACCATGTAAGAGATTACTTATGTTGGACATTTTATTTATTGAATTCGGAGAGTTAATTCCGCTGTATTTGAATTGGTTTAGATGGTTTGATGGTTTGCTGCCCATTTACTATTGTGGTTTCTAGTTTAATATTTTTTTAGCGCCTTGCGCATTTAGGAAGGTCGTTCCTTCTTAGTTCGCGGCAGTCTCATTCCCGAGATTCGCCTAGGTGGATTTTGGAGGCGTGACAGTTAGCTTGTGAAAACATGGCGTCACATGATTTTGCACATGCTATTTTTGTACTAATTTAAAATTTGATTAAACATAAGAGACCAATTTGAAAATTTTACAAGATGATTTCACAACATATAAAAGTAATTTCATGATTTTTGGTCATATTTAATGAAATGATAACAAGATATATCAACTTAATAACTTTTATGGAACAATAAGTCATAATAGAACTTTTACATTAGTGTAGACTAATTAAAAAATTCGATTGAACATTAAAATTTACTAGTGACGTCCTTTTTCTCTCTCTCTTTCTTATTCTTGGGATCCCATTGTTCTTTTCTTTCATGGCCGATATTTTGACTAGGCATGTTGTGTCTTGGCTCAAATTGACTAAGAAAGTTTGAATTAAATAACGTGCAAAGTATGTGAAAGAAAAGAGTCTAAAGAAATTTCAGAGTAGAGTCCTCTCAAACTATATGCTTACGATGTATCTGGGTGTTCATGAAATTAAAAATTCTTTTTCCACATAAGAAACAATTGATGTGAATTCAAAATAAATACAATGATATCACACCTTCAAAATCCATTAACAAAAGTCGAGGAGCAAAATGTTAAGGTGCAAAATGTTAAAGTGCTAATTCTTCTTATTGAACCCATCTAATTTCTCGAGGCACAAAGTCAACCTAATATCAATGACTATGCAAGGTGATATAACATAACACGTACATTCCAAGTGCACTTAAAGACTGAAAATGAGCAAAGAACTAACTTTTGCCAGTTGATAGATTTTTATGATTGCTGTAGCTTTGTAATTTGATTTGAGTTTGATTTTAATGAAGATATTTTTGCTTTCCTAGCAAGAAATTAATTGTGCCCTATTTTATAAATTTAAAGGACAAAAATGTTCATTTTAAAAGTTACGGGACCAAATTGTCATTTTCAACAAAGTTAAAGAAAAAATAAAAGTACTCACCTAATTTGTTTTTAACTTCTCAATACACATGACAACATTTAATTGGCCGAAGTGAAAAGAAAAATAATGGTATAAACAATTATGTTAACAATCTAATTGTTGAAAATAATAAATAAATACAACAAACATCTCTCTAATAATTCAACCACAAAATTTTGACTTAGTGTGGTCAATAAATAAAAAATAAAAAATCTTTACTCATGAACAAATAAATGCATTGGAAAAACTTTACACATAAAAAAAGGTATTCATATATATTGCTAATCTATTACAAGTGTCCTCGATGAGTTTTTAATTTCAAAAGCGCTTTTAGTCTTTTATTGCTGATTGGATCAAAGACGGAACATGAATGGGATCAAAATTAGGAAAATAGAAAAAATCCAATAACTTATATATGTAATTTAAAGATACAAGTCACTTGACCCCAAAATTATACTTTAATTAGGACTACTGCAAGTATTCAAAATTGATTTAAATTCAAAATACAGGGGTCCCAAGGGCGGCCCTTGGAAGGTGTCATATCCTGGTCCTTTAGTTCACAAATTGCAGCAACATTTCCAATTGGAACTTAAGGAAGAAAAATTGGCTCCAATAATTGAGTTGTCGACAGATGTTTTAGCCTCCTCTCCCTTTCACAATAGCTACATCGAAGACGTTGAAGTGACCCTCTCGAAAGGAAAAGAAAAAATGCAATTGACTGCAGAATCAAGTTCATTGGGATCTTTAAAATTCTTTACTTTGTAAGACTGGTAAATTTCTTTCAAGAGATATGATTTGGTCTTAAATGGCAACCAAAAATCTGGTCAAGAATTAATGTCAGAGGTGAACCAAGATATCAGAGTTCAAGTTTGATGAAGATAATGAGAAACACCAAATTAACCATTTTTGTCTCAGCATGCTGTGTGTTGACTCAAATTGACTCGAAAAAATTAACTAATTGACGTAGAAACAATATTAAAGAAAAGTCTTTAGCGAAAGATGAGAGCTAGTACTCTTGGACTACATACTACGATGATCGTTATTCATAAATATAGATTTTTAGAACGTTATTTTGCTAGGGTTCATTAGTTTTTTTTTTCTTTCTTCTTTTGATCGAATTTCATTTGGTCGTTTACTGTTTAATTGATTAGATTTTTCAGGTGAAGATTGTTAATTTTAGGCCAAAATTTTAGAGTTTGAATTGAGATTAAACTTTTTTTTTGGTTTTTAATTCAAGAGAGGCTTAAGTCATTTTACATCACTTAAGATATTATACACGAGAAAGACATCTCGCACTTAAAGCTTTTGCAGATAAAAGATGATTGTTATTAGAACTGAATAGATTCTTAGCAAATCACAGGATTCTCTCCAGTTGCTTTCTTTTTTTTGACTTTACTGGCTTGAAATCTGTCATATAAAGAACGAAGAAAGCCATTTCCTATTATTTTTATCTACTTGTAATAAAGAGATGCGGAATTACAACGAATAACGCATTGCTTGTTTGTGAATAACTTGTTCCAACTTTTCTACCAAGATGTTTTTAGGAGAACAGAATAATTTAAGTGTAAAAGCCGTTTGGGAATGCGAGATTAGATCATAGAACTCATCTATATATAAGGGCTGCAAAATGGGAAATTAAATCGTCTAGACTGACTGAATTGAGTTGATTCAAACCAAGATTGACTCGATTTGAGCTCTAAAATGGCTACTTCTGTCACTCTCCAAGCTCGTCGGCTTGACAGGACCTTGTGCCAAAAGGAATCATCCTCTTGACGCACAAGGTTATGTGAATTCACAAATAAAATAAAAAGAGCACAAAAAATCACAAATTATTAAAATTATTGTACTCCAAGTGCTTAAAAGGGGATTCCGAATAAAACAATTACAATTCAGTTGCCAAACCCGATACATCTAACATAATGAAAAAAAACGTAAAACAATCACAATACTGACCAAAAAAAAAAAGTAAAACAATCACAGTGTTTCAGCACTGCAAGTATTATTCTCAATGGTCCTCTTGGAAGGAATTGCTATCCCCATTCGCCAGTGCATGCTACTTATTCATTATTATCTGAAAAAATGAAACAATCAAGGGGTGACGAATAAAAAACTGAAAAGTAGTCGTCTTCCAAAAAACTTTATATGTATGAATGATCAAGGGAAGACACTGATGTGGGTGTAAACCCATACCCGAACCACCATTGGGCATGAACTGACCCGTACCCGATCCGCAAGCTATCGTCCGACCTCAACATTAAATGCTAGATGAGACATAAAGATTTTAACTATTGGGTAATGGCTTTATCCAGAGGTCAAGAGCCCGAGGCAGACATGAACAGTGTCATGCCGAATTAAGCATTTAATGTTGCCCGTCTTAATTGCTAGTATAAATAATCCATTCAATGTTCACATCCAAGGTAACAAAGCTCTCATTAATTGCTTTCTATCTTGTGTGATTATCTGAGTTCGGACATACTAACTTACTCTCACGCCGAAGGGGAAACACGGGTTATAACCCCAACGGTTCCCTCCCTTCTTTTGCAGATATTCACTGAGCTCGGGCTGAAGCATATTTCAACCCTTATTAGGCACAATAGCTGATACAAGAACAAGTGATCACAAGACATGTCTAATATATAAGGATAAATTATTTGTATGGTTCTTCAACTATAAGGCAGATGACAAATTGGTCTCCAACTTTTTAAAATAAACCACCTTGGACTTACAATTATGTGACACTGTTTATAACCTCGACCCAGATGCCATCCAAAATTTAACGATTTCAACCCAAATTCTATTTAAAATTTGACAGACAGGTGTTGTATTCATGCCTAAACATTAACTTTTTGAATAATAATTGGGGCAACGACTAACGGTGTTACATTAAGTTTAGGAGAAATGCTAAATATTACCTTATTTTTATTACTCAAATACTACTTTCTATGTGTATGTAGGGATGGCAATGAGTAATCGCTCTATCTGAAATTGATAGATATCCGCCCGATAAAAATTTGATAACAAAAATCGATAGAGAATACATTAGGTTTTGAGTTTTATAAGTGATAACCGATGGATAAACTGATAGTAAGATTCTGAGCCTCTAATTTGAAAGACTTAATGGTCCAAAGTCTCCAACATAGATAAAGGATTCAAGTGAATTTAACGATTTTTTTGTAAAATATTAGAAATTCCTAAATAGAAATTTTTATAACATCATGAATTAATTAAAAAATTCCTTGTAGAGGTTGACCCTTCATCAGCGGATAGTTTGTCTAGTCATGAATTAATTTAAATTTTTATAACATCTTGAATTAATTAAAAAATTCGATAACAAAAATTCTTGAATCTATTACAATTGTGCTCGACGAGTTTTCAATTTCAAAAGTGCTTTTAGTCTTTTACTGCTGATTGGACCAAACACAGAAAACGAATGGGATCAAAATTAGGAAAATAGAAAAAATTCTATAACTTATATATATAATTTAAAGATATAAGTCACTTGACCCCAAAATTATACTTTAATTAGGACTACTGTAAGTATTCAAAATTGATTTGGGTTTAAAATTCGAGCAGCAACATTTCGAAGTGGAACTTAAGGAAGAAAAATTGGTTCCAATAATGAGTTGTAGACAGATATTTTAGATTCCCCTCCCTTTCACAATAGCTACATCGAAGACGTCGACGTCGGCATCATGGATGAATGTAGCGTGCGTGACCCTCTCCAAGGGAAAAGAAAAAAATGCAATTGACTGCAGAATCAAGTTCGTTGGGATCTATGAAATTCTTTACTTTGTAAGACTCGTAAATTTCTATCAAGGGATGTGATGTTGGTCTTTTAAATGGGAACCAAAAATCTAGTCAAGAACAATCAAGCTTCGAGCCAGCACTCGAAGTCCACAAGTGAGATTGGTATTGTAAGCATAAAAAGTAATTGTTTAGGCCTCTTTTTTACTGGTTTAAAATGATTAACCCAATATATTATTTATACTCATAACACCCATTTACAAACTATATAAATACACTATCTCCCACGAATATAGGATGTATTATGATAGAGTTGAATAAAGATATCATGAAGTGGGTTTGGACAGAGTTGCTTAGGACAATGCCACTTGCGGTTCATCAAGTTCAGCCGCCAATAATTTGGCGCTTGGTACACACTCTTTATTTACCAGTGTTCCTTTATTTTTCACAACTTTTCTCCTGGGAAAATTTCATTACTAGTTATTAACGTTTAGTATATGTTTTAATTTTGGACCGACTTGAAAATTTGAGTAAAAATTAGGTATCAACTTGAAAATCTAAACGATGATTTTATGGGTGTAAAAGTAATATCTTGATTTTTCGTCCAAATATGATGAAAGGATAGCACGATATATAAGATCACACCTTCAAAATTTGCCCAAGGCAAACCTCGAGACATGGTTGTCTGCGTCTAAGGGAAACCTTTACTACATCCGCGAGGCATTAAGCAAAATATACTTTAAACCACAAGCAAGGTAGTAAGATTCATAGCATCTACTCTGAAAGAGAAAATTTTAATGGTCCAAAGTCTCCGACATCGATAAAGGATTCAAGTGAATTTAACGATTTTTTTTGCAAAATATTAGAAATTCATGAATTAAATTTTTTATAACATCATGAATTAATTAAAAAAATTCCGAGTAGAGGTTGACCCTTCATCAGCGGATAGTTTGTCTCGTCATGCCGTGTGTTGGACTCAAATTGAGTAGAAAAATTTAACTAATTGGCGTGAAAAATTTTAACTATTTGGGTACTCGCGATGTTGACAATTCTTTTCGACGGAAGGAAAATTTGAGTAGCACTCAGATTTAATACAATGACTTGACACCTTCAAAATGCGTGAACGAAAGTTAAGGAAATCGATAGCAAAAAATATCACAGTTATGACATGACAAGCTGCAAAATCTATTCAGAAACTTTTCGCTTAATTTTTTTTTTTTTTTCTCTTTGGTTATGGAGTTACATGTCTCAGTTCAACTATTGTCCTCTTGGGTCATGCAAAGTGCTAATTTATATATGTGACAAAATTACCGAAGCCTGCTTATAAACCCAAAACAGATGTATATAGATAGCAGAAGTGTAAGTAGGTAAACTTTAGCTGACCATATGGACAATGTTAGGAGTTTTACATGGTGAACTAGAAAGTAAAGAGAATGATTTTCCCACATGAAAAGATTAGGAGAATAATGCGCTATTAATAAACATATGTAAACTCAAGATCCAATAGCTTAAACTTTTGAGTCAATAATTGAGTTCTACACTTGTGTGTTAAGGCCCATTTATTCTTAAGTTCTAAGGACTCGCCATAACAAATTGGTATAAGAGCCGATGGTTTTGACGATCTTAGCTTGGACTCTCGAAGAATTATGGTGGTTACGGTTACGCAATGAAGTAAGGCATGGTTGATCTGATGGGTGATCCCAAGCAGGCTTGTACAAGAGTAAGATTGTGGTACCTCATGGTTGATCTGGGTGCACGAGGAAGAGCTATTAGATCTGACTTGGGTAGTAGCAAAGGTGCAGGGTTGATCTGAGTTGTACATGGAAGAGCTACTGGAGTAGGCATGGTAGTAACTAATATGCATGGTTGAGCGGGCTCGTACGAGAGTAAGATCGTGGTACCTCATGGTTGATCTGGATGCACGAGGAAGAGCTATTAGAGCTGGCATGGTAGTAACTAAGGTGCATTGTTGATCTGAGTTGCAAAGGGAAGAGCTACTGGAGTAGGCATGGTAGTAGCTAATATGCATGGTTGATATGGGGTTGCACGGGGAAAGGCTATTGGAGCCGGCATGGTAGAGATCGTGGTACCTACTGTTTGATCTGGGTGCACGAGGAAGAGCTATTGGAGCTGACATGGTAGTAGCTAAGGTGCATTGTTGATCTGAGTTGCACAGGGAAGAGCTACTGGAGTAGGCACGCATGGTAGTAGCTAATATGCATGGTTGATATAGGGTTGCACGGGGAAAGGCTATTGGAGCCGGCATGGTAGAGATTGTGGTACCTTCTGGTTGATCTGGGTGCACGAGGAAGAGCTATTAGAGCTGACATAGTAGTAGTTAAGGTGCACGGTTGATCTGAGTTGTATAGGGAAGAGCTACTGAAGTAGGCATGGTAATAGCTAATGTACATGGTTGATCTGGGGTTGCATGGGGAAATGCTATTGGAGCCGGCATGGTAGAGATCGTGGTACCTCATAGTTGATATGGGTGCACGAGGAAGAGCTATTGGAGCTGACATGGTAGTAGCTAAGGTGCATGGTTGATCGGAGTTGCACAAAGAAGAGCTACTGGAGTAGGCATGATAGTAGCTAATATGCATGGTTGATATGGGGTTGCACGGGGAAATACTATTGAAGCCAGCATGGTAAAGATCGTGGTACCTCATGGTTGATATGGGTGCACGAGGAAGAGCTATTGGAGCTGACATGGTAGTAGCTAAGGTGCATGGTTGATCGGAGTTACACAAGGAAGAACTACTGGAGTAGGCATGGTAGTAGCTAATATGCATGGTTGATCTGGGGTTGCACGGGGAAAGGCTATTGGAGGATAGTTAGCTAGGGTGCAAAGGAGAGTTAGCTAGGGTGCAAAAGAGTTCTAAAATGCTTGTGAGAATGGTGAAGATAGATCCATCGGCAATGAATATGGATCAAGGGGGAGTTAAGGTCCAACGTGGAGTTCACATGTGAAAAATGAGAGATTTATTAGGAGGCCACTGGAGTAGGCATAGTAGTAGCTAATATGCATGGTTGATCTAGGGGTGTGCACGGGGAAGAGCTATTGGAGCCGGCATAGTAGTTAGTTAGAGTGCAAAGGAGATCTAAAAAGTTTGTGAGAGTGGTGAAGATAAATAGATCCATTGGCAATAAAGATGGATCAAGGAGGAGTTAAGGCCCAACATGGAGTTCACATTGAAAGAGGGGGATTTATTAAGAGTTTCACATGATGAACTAGAGAGCAAATAGAAGAATTTCTCCCACATGAAAAGATTAGGAAAATAATGATTAGAAAAATAATGAGCTATTAATAAATATGTGTAGACTTAAGACCCAATAGGTTAAACTTTTAAGTTAATAGTTGAGTTATACACATATATGCTAAGACCCATTTATTCTCAAGTTGTCAGGGCTTGCCATAACAACCAACTTGGTTTGTTTTTAACATTTTATAGGCAAAAGGAAAGAAAGAAAAAATAAAATGCAAGACATCATGTAACACTCCATTCTGTCAATCATTTAATTCAACAACTGTTAAACTATCCTTAATTAATGAAGAACTTCTAATTAATTCATACATACATGCCACTATATTTAGGTTAAGTATTAATTAGTAGTTTAGTTTGAACTTTTAATTTTGACATTTTCATATTTCTTTTTGTGTTTTTGTGTTATCAAACTTGCTGTTCTAGTCAAACTAGTTTAGAGAGCGAAAGAAGGAAATATTTCCAAATGTTTTGTTGAGTTTGTTCACCAAATTGTGCTAAAAATTTCACCAGAAGTTGAGGTTTGAGGACCAATCTGCTTTTCAATCAATTTTTGGAGTAATAGTCATATTTAAAGTTGGACACTTTAATTGGGAAAATTCTGCTCAATGGTCCTTATATATGTTTTCAATAGTTTTATGTACTCCGGGCTTGTGCCTAGACTCCATTGGCCCATGGTTTTGCTGTGGATCATGTTCGGTTTTGGTTTCTAGCCTTGGTTATGGATCGTGCCTACCTTCATTTTTGACAGTTTAGTTTCTTGTTAATTTTTATTGTGTTAGGGTATCTCTAATGGGGCTCTAAAAATGCAACTATTTACAAAAATTTACTATTTTTTGTAATTTTTAGAGACACGGGTCTCTATTTTTTCTCAAATCTCTAATGGGATCAACACCACTTTTTAGAAATTTATACGTAAATAGAGACCCAATCACTTTTTGGGTATCTAAATTTGGTGTAAAAAAAGTAAATTGGGTTTCTATTTTAACTCAAATCTCTAAAAAGTGGTGAGCCCCATTAGAGATTTGAGGTAAAATAGAGACCTGAGTCTTTAAAAATTACCAAAACTAATAAGTTTTTGTAAATAGTTGCATTTTTAGAGCCCCATTGGAGATACCCTTAGTGTTCATTAGATTGAAGACTGTTTAATTGATTAAGATTTTTTAGGTGGAAATCGTTCATTTTAAGTATAGATTTTGAATTGAGATTAAACATTCGCAGATAAATGATGATCATCATTAGAAGCTAATAGATTCTTAGCAAATCACAAGACTCTCTCCAGTTGCTCTCTATTTTTAGGCTTTAATGGCTTGAACTCGCATAATATAAAGAACGATGTGTAATTGATTTGTTCTGGTGATGAATTTGATTATTTTCTTGAAGTTAATGTTTTGAAAGTTGTTTGTAACTTGCCAAGAATGAAGAAAACCATTTCCTATTATCTTTATCTGCTTGTAACAAAGAAATTCGGAAATTGTAATGAATAACACATTGCTTGTTTGTGTAACCTCTTCAACGTTTCCTTCAAGACGTTTTCAGGATGAGGGAACTGTTAGTTTCACATGTTGAACTAAAAAGCAAAGAGAATGATTTCTCACACATGAAAAGATTACGAGAATAATGAGCTATTAATAAACATGTGTAGGCTCAAGACCTAATAGTTTAAGCTTTTGGGTTAATAGTCGAGTTCTATATATGGGTATTAAGGCTCATTTGTTCTCAAATTCTCCGGGCTCACCATAACAGGAACAATACTTGGTTGAGAACCACTTTGTCTTGGCTTGGTTAGATTCGACTTGGTTTGAGCTATAATGTTCATTTTGAAATATTGAGGACCACTTTGTCTTCTAAATTATAGTTGAAAGACCATAGAAGTAATTTACCCAATATATAATTATAGGTATGGAATTAACACGAATTGTCTGAGAATCAACTGGTAAAAAAGTGGGAGCAGAGAAAAATCATGTAAGATAAGTTGTGACTACATTATCGTGATAATAACACGTGATATAAGACCCTTATAAGCACACACGTAAGGTATCTTATATTTAGGATAAGATAACAATACTTGGGTCACCCATATAAGTATACACGTAAGGTGCCTTATATTTAGAAAAGATAACAATACTTGGGTGAGAAAATTTGAGTGATAAAGCCATTTGGTGGATGCCAGATTTAGATCTTAGAACGCATCCATCTATGTGGATGCCAGATTTAGAGATCTCGACTCATCTATGTAGAAGGCCTAGAAAATGAGAGATTAGACCGCCTGAATTAGCTGAACCGAGTCCAATCAAACCAATATTGGCTCGGTTTCAGCTCTAAAATTGTTGCTTCTATCACTCCCCAAGCTCACCGGCTTGACGGGACCTTGTGCCAAGAGGAATCATCCGATTGACACACCAGGCTATATGAATCCACAAATGAAACAAATGGAGCGTGAAAAATCACAAACTATTAAAATTATCGCACTCTAAGTACTTAAAAGATAACTTCAAATAAAACGTTTACAATTCAATTTCCAAACTTGGTATATCTAACATAATGAAGAAATGTAAAACAATCACAGTGTTTCATCACTGCAAATCTTATTCTCAATGGTCATCTTGGAAGGACTTGATACCAGCATTCACTAGTGCATTCCACTTATGTAGTGATTTGTATATTGGAATAGGTTGAGAGTGGAATGATATTCCATACTCTTTCTAATTCTCATGCTTGGTATGAAAGAATGAACTTGAGAATCCCATTCCCAAGGTAATCCCATTTCCCCATACACGATATTAGCTATTCCAAAGCAAACACATGATATTAGTTCATTCTCATGTGTTTGGAAATAAATATATTTATAACATAACTAATATACCCCCATAAAAACATAACATTTATATATAGTTTCTTTTGCAATAATAATAACAATAATAATAAAAATAATAACAAAAATAAAATAACAATCATAAAAATAAAAAAATAAAATAACAATAAAAATATAAAAAATAATAATAATAATAACAAAATAGTTATAATAATAGTTATTATTATTATTATTATTATTATTATTATATTTTTATTATTGTTATTATTATTATTATTATTATTATTATTATTATTATGATGATGTTTATATTTCTTATTTTTATGCTGTTTATGATTATATTCATGTTTATTCTTATTTTTAATACTATAATACTAAAAGAATAATATTGTCATATTATACAAGTCATTCTCATTACTACTCTTGTATATTGACTATCAAACATAAGTTTGGAATCAATATATCCATTTCTATCTTCATTCCAAGAGCATACCAAGCATGTCATTATAATTCTCAAATTCATTCCATTTCCAATTCCATTTCATTACTTAACTCATTCGATTCATGTCCAAATCAATCCCATTGTATCAATCGGTACCTTATTCATTATTATCTATAAAAGGAAACAATCAAAGGGGTGAACAGATTTACTACTTAGTAAGTATGAGTCTTCCAAAAATGATACTATGTATGAACCATCAAGGCAAGGCACAATAGCCAATACAAGAACAAGTGATCATAAGACAAGTTTAAAAAATAAGGATAAATTACTTTTGTGGTCCCTCAATTATAAAGACGAGGAAAAATTGGTCCCCAGCTATTCAAAATAAACCTTTTGGTCCCTAAGCTTATAATTATATGATTTCATTAGTCTCCAACCCAAATTCCAATCAAAATTTTATGGTTTTGCCCAAATTTAATATAAAATTCAAACACATGTTGTTCTCGTGCCATAAATGTTAAATTGTGGATAGATTGGTGTGATAACTAATGGTGTTACATTATTTTGTGTTCAAGAAGTAAAAGGTTCATTTTGAAAGATTGGAGACCAATTTCTTCTTCAAATTAACCATACAAGTAATTTTATGTGTAATTATACGTATAGAATAAACACAAATCACATCACAATCAACTGGTAAAAAAAATGGGATCAAGGAAATATCATGTAAGATAAGTTGTGGCTACATTATAGCATATTTATCGTGATAATAACACGTTGTGGGTATAAAAAAAAAAACCCTTGTACCACATACCCGTTTGTATTCCGCTTGCTTTCTTTATGACAATTTTTCTTCATCCTTTCTTATCGATTATTTTATTTTGGGATGAGTTCTTTTACCGAGCTTTTATTTGCCCATAATATGTATTCCGCTTGCTTTCTTTGTAGATAGAACATAGTAAACATGTCCTCTTTGGGAGTGGTAGTGAAATCCAAGCATGACGATTTAGAGTAAAGAGACCTATTTAATTTCATCGCCATTAGCATTTGACATAAATGATTTTTTACGGTATTTGAAACTAAATGTAATAAATGAAAATTTTGGCCTTTCGAGGTTGTTAGAGTTTATGCAATGTAAGTACGGATAAAATTCGAAGTAATATGACAAATTTGTTTAAATGCAATTACTTGGTGTAAAGCGAATACTGTTACAGGTGATGTTGCAACATTAACTGGAACAACACTTCTTTCTCAGTTTATTAACAGTCTATTTTTCTTATTGCTTAGTTAGTTAATGAGTCGTTCCACTTAATGTTCCAACATAAGCAGTAATAGTAAATAGCAGCAGAAATAATATAATTGTAATAGAAACAAAAACACTAAGATTTAATGTGATTCAACTGTGCGGTTTACGTCCACGGAACCTCCCCTGGTCCAACAAACCTGTTTATTAAGCAATATAATAAGTTACAACATCAATGGACTTACACAAGTAAAGACTCCCTCTTAACCTTTGATGCCTTGATGGTGAACTCTTCAATGAATTTTGGTTTGGCGAGCTCCCCTCGACTTGCGACGTTCTCTCCCGAGAACTACACCTTCTTCTCCCAAAAAATGAACAAGGAAAAACTATCTAAACACTCAAAGACTAATACATGATGCTCACAACAAGCTGTCAAAATAAACTGAGTTACAACACTTAATACAATCAAAGACTGAAACACAGATTGTGTTGCAACATGATATAGAACACTGGACAGAACTTTCTTATATTTTATCATTACTCTTTCTTTGCCTCTCCTTCTTCTGCCGGAACTGCTGCTACATATAAATACATGATTGCTGCTTGGACATCCTGGCTTGGGCTTCAAGAAAGGCCTTTTCCCATAAAACCCTAATCTTCTTTTTATGTTTCCTTTCCTTATGAATATGTAATCAATGTAATTCCTTCATTATCACAAAACTCCTTCTTTTATGGTAAGTTACCATAATATTTTTCTACAAAATTCAAAAGGCAAAAACACAAGTATGGAAATAACAAAAGTTTTGCTAAAATATAGCCAATCAAATCCCAATTAATTTAATTGCCTTAACAATCAAATCTCAATTAGTTTAATTGTCTTAACAATGTCCCCATTTGGCTTTGTTTTGGCAAAACCCTTTTAGCACAATAATGAAAACCTTTTACTGCACAAGTGCAGAAGACAAGTTCCAGCACTGAGTTTCCTGTTGTTTTTGTTGCAACAATAGAAGTAACACGAGTACAGTAGTACCAGAGCAGTATTGTTAAAGAACAAGGTAGCAGGTTGCAACTGATAGTAGAACATGAATCCAGCAGTAAAAACAACACAAATAGAAGAGTATCAAAGCAATAATCAGCCTGTGACAACATTCAGTGGAACATTGATACAAATGTATCAGAGCATATCAATTAGTGCTCCTCCAAAAGATAGCAATAGTGCTCCTCCAAAAGATAGCAATCCTATTGCAACAGATACTAAAATAACAATATAGTAAACTATCAGAAACACAAGCAAATCAGTAGCAGCACAACAGCACAACATACTCCTCCTTTTTTGCCAAAATAAACCAAAGTACTAATATGAAGTTTCGGCATTTGTTCCAACAATGCAGCCCCTGGATCTTTTCCAGTATTTGTTCCAACATGCTCAAAGACATGATAAAATAGATAAGCGCACAGACAATGAGATCAAAAAATAGCGGAAGCAACATTAATAACAATAATCACTAGCTCATAGTGAAAAAGTTTCATATCTTTTTCTTCCCTTTGAGATGTTGCACATCATTAGAACTAGTGAGAATGCTCTCCCCCTGAATATCTACTTTGTACTCTTCTTACAAGAACTTCAGTAAGCCATTTGACAAGTTATCACAACAAGTCAGATTAGCATTTATGTCATAAAGTGTTAACACAATGATATGAGAAAAATTATGATAAACCGGATTGTTTCAGATGGCTGTTGCAACACAATTCAACTAAATAGAGTATTTTAACTTTAGCACCCATTCTCAGAAATTTGTGACTCAAAAATTAAGTTTTTTTTTTCTTGTGAAAAGAAAAGAAAAGAAAAATGCATGATATGAACATGATTTATGAATTCAACATCAAGAAAATTTACTCATTCAATTAAAAACCAAACAAGGATTTATAACTTAAACCATGTGTGTGTGTGTGAATAACTATATAAAGATCTTTCTTGAAATTCCTCAAAATCAGGAGTTGCAAGATTTAGAATTCAAAGCAACCTGTTTAAACAACCTGATCATCTAATCACATTGCAAATTTTTTATTTTTTTTTAAAAGAATATTAGACTTAGTAGCTTTCACTCTAGAACCTTCAATCTGGTTTAGGTAGCTTTTTCCAGTCTCCGCTGTTCTTTTTTTATGCTTTTTTTTTTCCTTTTTTTTCTTTTTTTCTTGCTTTTGTTTTTTTTTTCTCTTTTTATGAGTGAATAGAGTACAGGAATGGATAAAGAGACTTATCTTTATATCCAAAGTCACTAAGAAGCTCAAATTCCTGTACTTGCAAACCATTAAAATTAGTTTCTCAATCAGATCAAAATATAGTGTGCTCATCTAATATGGTTTAAGAAATAAATCACAAGCTGATTTTATTATTAAACTTTCACATCTCTTGAGTCTCTTAACAATCATGTTTCAGTTTGTGATGCAACATTAAAAAACTATAAATTCCTAAAAATTTTCTCAAAGTCTCAAATCTCATAGAATTTGGAGCTTTAGTAACAATATATGTCAGTCGATTTTTTGTTGCAACATAATTTGAAACAATCTTTTTATGCTCTACTGGACAAGGTAAGACTGATTTTCTTACCCAATTTTGTTTCACTTTTTGTTACGACAAATTCACTTTCATTTGTAGTGGCCTCCAAAAATCATCATGAACAAAGGGTTTAACAAACTTACTTATTTTCAGCATGTCAATGTATCTGAAGCATCGTGATCTGATGTGTCCAGGAGTGTGGCAAAAATGACAAACTGACACAAACTTCTTTTTCTTAAATTCTGAAATTTTACTCTATTAGCTGCAACATTAGTTGCGACATCATTAGTCTTGTCATTCTGTTTTGTTACAACATTCGATTCCAGCTTTGGCCCTCTATTTTCTCTGACAAATGTTATTTTTCCAGATGGTTCACCTCCATAAAATCCAAGTCCCGCGTGATCACCGCTTGATTTTTGAATTGATAGCATGTAATCAAGCTTCTCAGTCCCACAATTTAGCATTTTTACATTTTGTTGAATTTGTTTCAGCTCTTGTTGCAACATTTGAGTTTCCTGTAGTCTTTTACCATCCAGATCTTGATGAATTTTTGCTATCTTTTCCAGATTAGATTTTTGCATCGAGAGTTCTGTGATCTTCGCCTCCATGTCACGATTTTTCTTGCACCCAATCAACCATTTTTTGTACATCTCTTTGTAGGCTTTCAAGACGTCTTCTACATCCAAATCATCATCACTTTATGACCCTAAGCTATATGTTTCTTCATCTGTTGCAACACTATTTATACAATCTTCTATGCTTACCTTATTATCACGTTGGACTATTGCAACATTTAATGCAACAATGTTGTTGGTGTGTTCTTCATCACTCTTCGTATATTCTTCCAAGTCTTCATTAGTCGATGTGATGTTCATGGCCTTTTTCTTATTCTTATAATGTTTCCTCATTTAGATTGCATATGTCCAAATACTTCATATTCATGACATTGTATTCTTTTTTCCTTCTTCAATATTTCAGAATTTGATGAGACATTTTGCTTCTCCAACATTTTCAGCACTTTGTTGACATCCTTTGTGAGTGAGGCTAAAGATTCTGTGATATCAACAGAAGAGTATTGATCATCTTGATTTTCGAAACCTGTTTTTAAGGCAATACCCTTTTCTTTCTTCTTTTATTTGAACTTCATTTCAAACGTTTGAAGAGAGCCCATTAACTCATCAATCTTGATTTCATCAACATTTTTGGACTCTTCAATTGCTGCAACTTTGATAGCAAACCTGTCTGGAAGTGATCTTAGTACTTTTCTTACCAACTTCGAATTTGAATATATCTCCCCCAAGGCAAAGGCCTCATTGGCAATATCACACAGCCTGGCATTGAACTCTATGATAGTTTCATCTTCCTTCATCTTCAATTCTTCAAATCTTGTCGCAAGAATTTGAAGTTTTGATACCTTTACAGCTGCAGTGCCTTCATATGTCGTCTCCAATATCACCCATGTATCTTTGGCTGATTCACACGTTGAAATCAATTTGAATTGGTTTATGTCAACGGCATTGAAGATGACATTCAATGCTTGGGAATTGTAATTTGTGAATTGATCTTGTGCTTTGGTCCATTGTATTTCAGGTTTTGGTGTAACATTGCCTTGTGCATTGGTAATTGTAGGATGCACCCAACCTGTTAGAACTGCTTTCCAAGCTTTCACATCAATGGACTTGATAAACGCCCTCATGCGTGCCTTCCAGTATGAGTAGTTTGAGCCTTTCAAAAGTGGTGGTTTGGTAATTGAACCTCCATCCCACAAAGTGTCCATACATATTCCTGCAAAAACAACTTAAACCTCCCAAAGATCTCACCGAGTAATTTTCAGTGACCGGCTCTGATGCCACTTGTTAGAGTTTATGCAGTGTAAGTAAGGATAAAATTAGAAGTAATATGAAAAATTTGTTTAAATACAATTACTTGGTGTAAAGTGAATACTGTTATAGGTGATGTTGCAACATTAACTGGAACAACACTTCTTTCTCAGATTATTAACAGTCTGTTTCTCTCATTGCTTAGTCAGTTAATGAGTCGTTCCACTTAATGTTCCAACACAAACAGTAACAGTAAATAGCGGCAGAAATAATATAATTGTAATAGAAACAAGAACACCAAGATTTAACGTGGTTCAACCATGCAGTCTACGTCCACGAAACCTCCCCTGGTCCAACAAACCTGTTTATTAAGCAATATAATAAGTTACAACATCAATGGACTGACACAAGTAAAGACTCCATCTTAACCTTTGACGCCTTGATGGTGAACTCTTCAATGAACTTTGGTTTGGCGAGCTCCCCTCAATTTGCGACGTTCTCTCCCAAGAACTACACCTTCTTCTCTCGAAGAATGAACAAGGAAAAACTATCTAAACACTCAAAGACTAATACATGATGCTCACAACAAGCTGTCAAAATAAACTGAGTTGCAACACTTAATATAATCAAAGACTGAAACACAGATCGTGTTGCAACATGATATGGAGCACTAGACAGAACTTTCTTATATTTTATCATTACTCTTTCTCTGCCTCTCCCTCTTCTGTCAGAACTACTGCTACATATAAATACATGATTGCTGCTTGGACATCCTAGCTTAGGCTTGGTTTGTTTCTTCCTCCTATCTACGCAATTCTCTGTCTTCATTCGTGATCATGTTGGGCGAAAGGTAGTTGTAGAGAAGTGGCTGTGAAAGGGTGATTCCCTCATTTCCATTGAAGTAGGGAAGGCCCCCTTCCCCACCATTCCGGCCTATTATTGATAGGGATTTTACCGATTCTGAAGGTAGCTTGCTTACCAAGCCACCCACTTGAGAAGGGAGTCGCCAGAAAGAAACGACGACGAAGTGAAACTGTCTACGAAGCTTTGCTTCTCCCCCTTTAGTCATAATACTCGGCTCGTCGCTACTTTGATTCAAAAGGTAACCGACAGTTCCCGACTTTCTCCGCTTTCCGAAACCATAACCATTTGTCATTCCGATTACTTCATCCATAAAATGGATAGGCTTCAAGAAAGGCCTCTTCCTATAAAACCCTAATCTTCTTTTTTTGCTTCCTTTCCTTATGACTATGCAATCAATGTAATTCCTTCATTATCACAAAACTCCCTCTTTTATGGTAAGTTACCATAATATTTTTCCTGCAAAATTCAAAAGGCAAAAACACAAGTGTGGAAATAACAAAAGTTTTGCTAAAACATAGCCAATCAAATCCCAATTAATTTAATTGCCTTAACAATCAAATCCCAATTAGTTTAATTGCCTTAACAGAGGTTTTTACTGTGAGTCGAATATTTATATTTATTTGAAGATTCATTATTTGCGGTTTTAGTAACTCTGCATTGATTATTTTATGATTTTGCAGCTAGCGGGCTTGAGGGGTTATACCCTTTAGGCATGCGACATGTCTCTTGTTGAGACTCATCTTGATTGTGGAACTTGGGGCATGACATAGATGGTATAAGAGACAGGTTTATTGATCACTTGAGAGCTAAGTGGGTATGGGTAATTCAGGTTTTATTGCATTCAACTAATTTTGACGTCTTATTTAAAATAATTAAAGTCTATCAGGTTTAGAATTTTTTTCCCTGCTCTAAACGTGAACACTGAAGAGAATGCTCTATCATTTGATGGAGAGGTATTTTATAATGTCTTGAAGTCAGATTGATCACTAAAATGCAATAGTAGAGCCACTTGTGGATAGACTTACCTTCATTTGCTTATCGCAATTTTAACATCGAATTTTTATGTAAGCCATATCTAATTTGCACAATTGTTGTTCCCTAATTGTAAATTGGATAATCGATATCCCTGTTTTGACTATATTTGCCTTGCAGCTAAACAAATATTTATTCTTCCATTTCATATTTGAACTTAATAATCAGCATTCGAACCTCGCTCTATTTCTTCCTTTTAGTCACATGCCACTCGCTCTATTATTGTTGTTTAGCTTTGATCATAATGCTTTGATTTACTCGTATTTTCATTATTGCCATTGGGCTTTAATTATTCATTGAGTTTATCTTTTAATTCTTTACATCGGAGTCACCTTAAAGACAAATTCACTTCATATGTATTTTATGGCTTCTCGGTGATATGATACTCAGATGTATAATTCACCTCAAATTTACATGTTGCTTATCCCCATCCGAAGCGGAGGCCTTACTTAGGAATGTCAGTCTTTTCGCAAAGCATTTTCCTAATTTTAGCATCACCAATGAGAGCGATGAATAAGCAATGATCAAAGCAATCAATTCTTTGTGCAAGGCTCTAACTGGAGAGCTAAAGTCATTGTGCAGGACATCCGAAAGATTGTACCGAGCAAAAACAACATTAGTTTTCGTTGGATAAGGAGACCTACGAATAGGCCCTTTGATTGGGTAGCTAAAGAAAAGTTAAAAGGGACTTTGCCATAAATTGGATTCTTAATACGCCCTCCCCCCATCCCCCAGTTGTATCAACTTCTAAATTTGAATTTCTACTATTTGGGGATTGGTTAACCTTTTACTTGTTTTTCAGTTAATGAATGTTTGTTCAAAAAAAAAAAAAAAAAAAAAGAATAACAACTCCTTGAAGCGAATTTGTGCCTCTACATGTTTCATTGATTTGCGAATATTATAATTATTTGATACGGTTATAGGATCCGACACGCCGTCTTGAACCAAACCGACTTGGTGAATGTGGTGGATATTCCCCTGACTCACATATAAGGCAAATACCTTAATCTCCTTACAAGGAAAAAGGGTCCTACATTTGGGGGACTACTATTGCCCACTTAAGACATGTCTACCATTAGTATAAATAGACTATTGGATGCATCAAGGAGGAGGTCCCCAGAACGTAACTCCGTGGTTCTTTTCCCTTATTTTGCAAGTCTGAACTTGGAACTGTCAAGTTAACAAGTTTAACATTATTAATTTCATTTTTGTTTTTCTTGATTGAACAACTATTCTACTCCACTCGGAACCCAATGATGTAACCACCCAAGACTTGAGCCTTATTTTTGGCTAATTAAAAAATATATATATATTTGACTCTTAAAGATTCCTAAGATTATGGCCAAGGCATGACAATAACTCATAAATAGTGACAAAAAATATCTTTGCTTCTCATTTTGCCTTTCTATATTCTAATTAATTCTAATGGAATTGATTAGTGATCGTCTTTAGTAAAGCTCGCTTCGACAATCAGAAACACAATTTCTTGGTCTCTTATGAAAAACATGCTATATTATTCATGTTGTGAGTCCTGTTATTCTAATAATTTCGTATGGAAGAACATTCTTGGATGCATATATGCCCTGCCTGTGCATAACCAAAATCTTGAACGATTAAAAGCTTTAGAATTGATACTTTTATTTCGTTTTATTGATTCAAAGCCTATCTTTACTCTTCTCATCATCTTCTTATTCTCTGCTTTCCTTCAAGAGTTCCCAAGACTCAACAAAATTGGCTAATCTCCTTTCTGTAATTCTACTACCTGATGTCAATCAATATGAAATCTCTCATTTCTGTTCAGATTTGTTCAGTTTTACTATTATTATTGAGCATTCATCTAAGTATCCTACCTTTTATTTTTTATTCAAGGGAGATCTAAGGCCGTACAACATATATTACAGATGTAACCAGAGAAACACGAACTCACAACCTCTTGTAAACACTGCGAATAACTTTCATCTTCCTTAAGATCTTCACTTCCTACCAATCTCCTGCAATTCTCTGGAAGATCATATAAATACTTTGATAAAAGAAGTACGTTTTGAGGGTATATTGACCAATGCAGCAAGCAATCCATTTAAATCACTGACCATTGATATGTTAAGCAGAATCAATTCTCAACTCCATAGCAAGCGCTCTTAGGAGTATCTCAAGGCATTGAAAAGCAAGGCCATAGTATCATAGGAGCTTTTAATGATTAAATTTTTTTAGATAATTATGGTCCTTACAAGAAGTGAATAGATTCGTTGCATATTATAGGACTCTCACAAGGCTATATAAAACCACAAATGAAATCAAAAGAGCATGAAAAATTATAAATTATTAAAATTGTCGCACCCCAAGTACTTAAAAGGTAACTCCAAATAAAATATTGACAAAACGATTTTCAAACTCGATGATCTAACATAATGAAGAAACGTAAAACAATCACAGCGTTTCATCATTGCAAATCTTATTCTCAATGGTGGTCTTGGAAGGATTCGCTAACCCCACTCTCTAGTGTTTGCTACTTACTCATTATTATCTGAAAAAAGAAAACAATCAAAGGGCGAACGAATCGAAAGATCAGTAAATAGTAGTCTTCCAAAAAAAGAAAATTATATGTATGAATGATCAAGGCAATGCACAATAGCTAATATAAGAACAAGTGATCACAAAATATTTCTAAGATATAAGAGTAAATGGTCTCTCAACTATAAGGTGGAGGACAAATTGATCCCAAAATTTTCCAAATAAATATTTTGGCCCTTGGACTTATTGTGTGACATCGTTTGTCCCTCGACCGAAATGCCGTAAAAAAGTTAATGGTTTACCCAAATTTTATTCAAAATTTGATGAAGTGTTGATCTTATGCCTAAACGTGAAATTTTGGATAATAATTGGGGCGATGACTAAATGTGTTATATTATTATAAGTCCAGGGACTAAAAAATTTATTTTTAAATATTGCGGATTAATATGTCCTCCAAATTATAGTTGAGGGACTATACAAATAGTTTACTGAGAAATAATTAATTATAGATATCGAATAAACAAGACAAATCAAAATCAAGTGGTAAAAAAAAAGGGGAACAAAGAAATATCATGTGAGATAAGTTGTGGCAATATTATAGCATATTTGTTTTGATAATAACACGTTATGGGTATAAGACCCCATATGCACACACGTAAGGTATCACATCAAGATAGGGTGAGCATTCACTAAACACATCACATAAAATTCAAAGCTTATAGGATAAGAACTAATAGATTATTCTCATCTTGCTAAAGGAGAACAAAATAGTGGGTTAACTATTCATGTACAGATATGAAAAAAGGCTTCATGAGTTAATAACCCACAATTGATGGTGATAAAATAATGGATAGCAAGGAACAATAATTAGTGACAAAGGAAATGAATTTAACCAATAAAAACTAGATACATTATGTTCAATTCAAAGCTTCCAATAAAGAAATTATGAAGCCACTACAAAGCTACTGTGAGAAACTTAAAAGAAATTGGTACCCATCAAATGTTATAATAATATATTAAAATTGAAGGTATAATAAAGAATAAGTCTCTTAACTTTGACGAAAATGATAAATTGATTAATCCTAACTTTAAAAACGTGTCTTTTAGCCCTTTAAATTTACAAAAAAGAAAAAAAGGTACAGGGAGTGAACATATACATAAGGATAGTTTGTATAAAAAGGTATATCAATGTGCAAGTGATACGAAATTTCAAGTGATAAGTATGCTTGATTTTATAATGGCTACCCACGAGTTCAAAGCTACTTCAAGTGCGGAATAAAAATGAAACTTCAACAAAGTTTTCTCAATTTTATGTCATGTGCAATTCAACATGATTCAAGAGTAGGTGAAATAAACCAACAAAAATTTAAAAAATCCAAACAAAAAACGACCTAAGAATTCTGTTTAGCATAAAACCAAACATATGGCATGAATGATTTTGATATTCAACAATCAGTAGTGGCAAGATAACGATTATACAATCCCAAATTTCAATTATGCTAGAAAGTTGACTTACCACAATAAGAAGAACCAAGGTGCTTGTCACACGTATTGCTCGTTCACTATCTCTCCTCTCTTGCGATAAGCTACATGAGTGCAAGTATTTGTTCAAATCAGCAAGTGTTGAAGACACCATGATAAGATAGCTACAAAATACACATTTTTTTTTGCGATTTGTTTTCAATTCTGATGAATGTAAATAATAATACAAAACAAGACCCTTCCCCCCTGCCCACCCTACCCCCCTCCCCCCCCCCCCCCTCCCCCTCTTCCCTAATGTTTTAAAAAATATGGAGGAGTAAATAAGTTAAAAATTGTTAAGAGGTCCAAACCATTATGAGTGTTTAACATTTCTAAGATAAGGAATAATTACCTCCATTGCGATTACTAATGCTAGTATATTTATCCTTAATTTTATTCATTTCTAGCACAACATCTTTCATGCTCATCCTCTCTCCTGGTGATTCTATTGAACAAGATACTCCAACTCTCAGTATTGCAACCACACACTCCATAGTTGTTTCGACGTTGTTTGAACCATTGGCCTCAACTTCAAAATCTAATAGCATTGAAGGTTCAACAATTTCTCTGACGTGCTCTGGTAACGCAATCTTAACATGTTGATGAAGATCCATGTCGTTATTGAATATATCATCTGTAGGTCTCCTACCTGTAAATATCTCCAACAACATAATTCCAAAGCTGTATATATCTCCTTGTAAAGATAGCATTGCACCCATACCATATTCTGCACAAATAAGTTACACATTGTGTAAGCTACCAAAATTAAAAAAAAAATTGACAAATTAGAAGTCTTTATTTGAACTTCTTTGGATATCTAATGATTATCTCAAGAAACACTTAAATCAACAAATATATATATATAAAAAGAACAGAACTAGGAAAAGTGTAAATCGATATAGTATTAATGAGAAATAGATATTTGGATACCTGGAGCCACATAACCAACTGTCCCTTTAACACCAGTTGAGCTCATTGGATTTTGAGAAGAGTTCTCACTTAAGTAATAAGATAAAACTCTTGCTAACCCAAAATCTCCGACATGTGCAGTCATTTCATGATCAAGAAGAATATTACTCGGCTTTAAGTCACCATGAACGACTGGGGTTTCACAATGGTGGTGAAGATACTCAAGCGCACAAGCTATATCAGTTGCTATGCTTAATCTTAGAGTAAGACTCAAATTCTCATGCCTGAGTTGTGAGTTTTTACTATGGTGCAACCATTCCTCTAAACTTCCATTGGGCATAAACTCGAAAACCAGAGCCTTAAAGTCATCTCCTTTGAAGTCAATGCTTGAGCAAGCGGTGATAATCTTGAGCAGATTCCGATGACGAATATTTCTCAATGCATTGCATTCCGCCATGAAACTTTTGGCAGCTCCTTTCTGCATAAGATTGTGCACTTTCACTGCTACAGTCATTCCAAGATTACTCAAAATTCCTCTATATACAGAACCATGACTCCCTCGACCAATAAAATTGGAAGATGAAAATTTGTTTGTTGCTTGAGAAAGTTCAGCATACGAAACCTTTGGAAAATGTTCGTCAAACAAGTCCTTGGAATAAGATTTAACTCTTGTATTTTTCCTCCGCAACAAAGCAAGAAAAAGACATGCTAATAAGATTGAACATGAAATGGCTATTGGGATAGCTATTTTGAGAACCAGTGAAACTCTTTTTCTTTTTGGCACATGAACTTGACAAGTAGGAAGTCCCAAACTCTTCAATCCCCCACAGAGTTTTTCATTTCCAACAATAGAAAATGCACTTTGATTTCTGAAGATCCCTTCTTGTGATACCTCCCCTTCAAGATTATTGTACGATAAGTTCAAATAATCAAGAAGAGTAAAGTTCTCTAGGTATGCTGGAATTTGTCCTGATAGATTATTTTTTGAAAGGTCAATCCCTTTAAGGCTTTTTAAGTTGCCCAATGTTGGCGGAATGCTTCCTTCAAATATGTTATCTCCCAAAAGAAGTTGCTCCAACATGACACAACTACCAATTGAACTAGGAATATCTCCTGACAACTTATTTTCGGAAATGTCCAATACCAAGAGTTTGTTCATATTACCTATCTCTGGAGGCAGCACTCCTGTCAGAAAATTCTGAGCTAAGCCAAAAGATAGAGTAATTGAAGGAAGACTTAGAATTTCCCTTGGTATAGCGCCGGTGAATTTATTCCTAGAGAGCTGAAGTAGCTCTAATTGTTGACAATTTCCTAAGCTAGGAGGAATATTGCCTTCCAAATCATTTGTGTGCAAGTTGAGCTCAAGCAGTTGTGTCAAGTTTCCGATTGAGGATGGAATGGCTCCAGAAATTCTATTCTCGTGCAGGGAAATTTGCCTCAAGTTTCTAAGTTTGCTAATTCCAGTTGGAATTTTACCTCTGATCATGTTATCGAAAATCAGAAAATATTGCAGACCAACAAGGGGCTCAATTCCTTCAGGAATGGTACCCGATATTTGGTTTGATCCTGCTGAAAACGCCTCAAGTGCATCTGAAAAATTGGCAATTGAACTTGGTAGCTTACCCCTGAACATGTTAAGCTGTACATCCAATATAAGGAGGTTGGTGCAATTAGTAAGAGATGTTAGGAAACCAACAAATTCTTCACCGTCCTCATTTTCCAAGTAGTTCATTTCAAGTGCCAAAAAAGTTAGATCTTTCAAGCTTCCAAGATTTAGAGGCACCGTACCTGTGATGTTGTTATATGAAAAGTCAAGATCTACAAGACCTGAAGCATTGGATAATGAAATTGGAAGTAACCCACTAAAATAATTTCCACCCACATACAGTCCCAATAGATTGAATAGAGTGGACCCCACATCTGAAGGGATTCTTCCATATAGTTTGTTGTCCCCAATATCAAGATATTGGAGTGATGACAGATTATAGAGTGGGGGAGGAACTGTCCCTGATATGTTGTTTCCAGCTATTTCCAAAAACTGCAAATTCGTGAGTCTCGCTAGTTCACTTGGGATTGTTCCCTGAAAATTGTTGAATACCATGGATAACGCTACGAGGGAGGTGGCATTCCCTAGCCAGATTGGGATGCTTCCTGTCAGATTATTTACAGATACAAGAAATTGACTGAGATTCTTTCTTGCGAGATAGTTGAGTTCAAATGGTATTTCACCAACAAATTTGTTGTTCTGCAAGTTAATGACTTGCAAATTTGAACAATTGGATAGGCTGCTTGGAATTTCTCCTTGAAAAGAATTTTGTTTGAGCCAGAGAGATCTAAGTCGGAATAAGCGTCCGATTTCTTGGGGAACTTCACCTCGGAAAAAGTTGTGTCAGATTAATCTCCCTTAGAAAACTGAGATTTCCTATGTGGGGTGGTAGCGTACCAGCCAATTTCTTGCCTTTAAAATTCAAGACTGTAACTCTTCCAGGATGCCGCTTACTGCACGAAACACCTTGCCAATAACAGAAATGAACAGAATCATTCCACGAGCTCATGATATTGAGCGGATCTTCAGTTATCTTTTCTCTAAAGGCAAGTAATGCTAGTCTTATCGGTTTCATTTCCGGTGGAGGATGCATCTGTTATGGACGATTTGCAAGAGAATAGAAACATGCACAATAGAATATAAAGGAGGGTGGAATAAGATTGGCATGGTTGCAACCAAAGTTTGGTCAATAGTTCCATAATACAGGCAGCAAGAGTAGATAGAGAGCTGGTCTGTATGGTTGAGCTTGGAAGAAAATTTCTACGGCTTGAAATATTGTAAGTGTTACATGAAATGCTTTATAAGAAATTGAGCAGGAAAATGACGACGAATAATGGATTTAACTTGTAGCCATTCACAAAGCAAAAATAAATAAATAAACAAATAAAATGTTTGTGAGTGTGTGGGTGTGAGTATATGTGTGTGTGAGCATGTGTTTTTAAAAGTCTTTCTCTTTTTTTTTTTTAATCAAATGGAGGCCAGAGCCAGGAATTTCAATCAATTACGATCCTAAAAGATGAAGCTCTCCTTTTATCCATCTCCAAGAGCTCTCGCAATTGCGTAGAAACTTGATCAACATGGCAACCTAGATCTAGGTTGAGACTATAATTAGATATATATTCAATCTGCGCATTTGTTAGCTTCCATGTAGATGTAGATGACCCGATAACCTGATTTTTTTTTTTCAAAATCTCCTTGCATTCTTCAATCAGAGGCCTAAAGTGGTTGTTCATCAGTCCAACCTCATGAAGCAGCGAAGTAACTAATGTGGAATCAATTTCAATTACCAGAATATCAATTTGAAGATCAATTGCTTTATGTAAACCTTCCAAATGAGCCAAGATTTCAACTCTTGTATTTGAGGTGCTTCCTATATTGTCTATTATTGTAGTCAAATACTAATTTTTAACTAACATTGACGAAGTCCATAGTTGTAAATTTTACTCCACCTATTATAACTTTACAAACTAGAATGTTTTTGTTATAGGAAGCTATATTTTCCTACTAGGCAAACATTCCTATCTCTCAAAAGCAATTCTACTTTGTTAAGATCTGATTTTAGCTATTGTTTTATTGTCTATGTTTTTAGCAAAAATTATAGATATTATTGTGTGGATATTGTGTGTAGAGTTTTGTTTGTGCAGGTAAGTTGCCATGAAGAGTCCAAGTTCAAATAAAGTTTATGCTAAGAAGAGTTTCTTCATCTTTGAAAATAAGGTGATAAAGGTTCAAGCTATCAAGAACTTTTGTGCAAAAGAGATAACCTTGAAGATACTCCTACCTATACTCGACATGTGTACCAAGCTCCATAAATAGGTGTCTCAATTCTCAGTTGAAGTGAAGCGAGCAGTGAGCAGAAAATAAGCAGCAAAATCGTGAGTTAGCTGTAGGCTGTTTGTGTCTGGTCGTGTTGCAACATGTTATGTAACAGAGAGTACTGATGTTCTAGGTAATGTTGCAACACAGTCTATTTTTATGTCAAATGTATTGAACAATCCATCTAGAGTTTTAAGACTCTTTTTATTATGTTTTAGTATACATTCTTTGGGAGAAGAAGGTGTGTTCTTGGGAGAGAACTTTTGTAAGTAGAGAAGAGCTCATTAAACTAGAGAATCTACTAAGGGAGCCTTACACCTAGGCGGCAAGAGTTAAGAGGGAGTCTTCAATTGCGTAAGTTCTATTGGTGTCTGTAAACTCTTGAAACTTAATGGATTGGTTTGTTCGCCAGAGGATGACCGCGTAAACGTAGACCTAGTTGGTTGAATCACGTTAAAATTTCTATGTCTTTACATTTGTTGTAACAAATTTATTTTTCTATAAATTTACTTAGTTAATTTGTTTATTTATCAAATTGATTAAGAGCCAAAAATCAACATACTTCAAAACTATCATTCTAGGCTTCTTGCGTATTTTTAGGATTCGTTTCAGACTTACAATTCAAGCCCTTGACCCAAGAAAGCATAAACGCATAAGAAAACAATAAGAGCATTATGTTAATAGTTAGTACTGTAGTTAGTCAACCCCACTTAAAGGATAAGGCATGTTCGATTTGGTTGAGTCTGATATAGTTGTGTTGTAATAAAGTCGTCATGCGCACTAAGCTAGTAGTTGACTTCTATAGAGTTCACTCGAATTGCTAAAATGGTAATGATCTAATTGAGCACTGAGAGTAGTACTATGACATCTTTTTCTTTCGCTAAGGACTACCTTCTTGCAATGAAATTTATTTCACCAAGGGCTTGTTTGGTTAATTTTTATATACTTAAAACACATTTTTTTAAATTAACTAAAAGCCAAAGATAAAAAAAAATTAAAAAATAAAAATCTCCAAATTAAAACTTTTTTTTAAATTTTTTTTTGTGAAACTATTTTCAAATCATACTGGAACTTATTATTATTTTTTTTCATCCTCAAAAACAATCCTCTATATCTTTTTTGTCAATATTGACATGACAAAATCAAACAGTCAAACTTCTATTTTACAACACTTTTAATCAAAATTTTACAATTTAAACTTGAGTAAAATGCACCATATACCTTTGTGTTTTTAAAAAGTTACGTCATAAACCCTGTGTTTTAAAAAGTAGCGCCACAAACCCTGTGTTTTTGAAAACGTTGCAAATAAAACCCTGCCGTCAGTTTTTTCGTTATTTTTGGTATTAAAAAGTAGCGCCACAAACTCTGTGTTTTTGAAAACGTTACAAATAAAACCCTGCCGTCAGTTTTTTCATTATTTTTGGTATTAAAAATAACAAAAAAACTGACGACAGGGATACCAAAAATAACGAAAAAACTGACAGCAGGGTTTTATTTGCAACGTTTTAAAAAATATAGGATTTGTGGTCCTACTTTTTAAAACACATGGTTTATGACGCAACTTTTTAATAATACAAGGGTATATGGTGCATTTTAGTATTTTACTCAATCAAATTTTTATAACTCAACAGTTAAAATTTCATAATTAAACCAAATAGATATTAAGTGTCACATTTGAGTGAAAAATTTTCCATTTACTTTTAGGTGCGGATTCCAGGCTAGTGCAGGGCTTAACGTGCTGGCCCCGAAAGGTGGTGATCCTTTGTCGTTGTGTTCGCAAATGGCAGACGCCTTTCTAGACTGGAACTTCAGGAAGGAAAATTGGCTTCAATGATGATTTTTAGACAAGTGTTCTAGCATCCTCTCCCTTTTCATAATTGCTACATCGAAGACTTCAACAGCGACCAATGTTTTGGTCTAGCAGTAAAGTAACTCATTTGTTTGCAAGATGTTATCGGATCAATTTATGTTGATTACATATATGTTGTATAGTCATAAGTCTCCTTTGAATTAAAAAAAAAAAAGACTTCAACATCATAGATGAAATGTAGCGTGTATGACCCTTTCAAAGGGAAAAGAAAAAATGCAATAGACGGCAAAATGAAGTAGGGATCTATAATTTTTTTTTTTTTTTTTTTGGCTACCTTGTAAGATTGGTAAGTTTTTCTCAGAGATGCCGACCAAAAAAAAAAAAAGCTTTTATCAAAGATGTGATGTTGCTCTTAAATGCAAACAAAAAATATAATCAACAAAGGTGGAGAGTTCAGAAAAGGGATTGGTCTTCTATACATCATTCGACCCATACGGCCGAATGATGGGGACCATTGATCTCTGGATAAATATGAGCCATCTATGTTCACTGTAATTTAAAAAAAAAATAATTATTAGATCTAATGACCAAGGTATCTTTAGCTTTCTTTACAAGAAATATTGTATTCGACGACAATTAGTAGGCCACGGTTAAGAAACCGTCGCCAATAGCAATGATTTTGTGACGATCGACAACTATTTTACACGCCAAATTTTGTATCTAGAAATAGCAACAAACGGTGCGACAAATTAGCGACGACAATTAAAGGTCGTTAATACGTCCCTAAATGGCGACGATTTAGCAATGAAAGCTAAGCTGATGCTCAATAATGAGGAAATCGATGTTTAATTGTCGCTATTTTGTGACAACTTAGCGATGACCTATAAACTATTTAGCGCCAAATTTACAATCGTCACTAGATGGTCCCACATTTGTGACCAGTCAGCTATGGTCCGTAATTTACACGCAGGCATTAGCACATTGTCGCTAAGTTGCCGCATAATAGCAACAACATGACGACAACTTCTATTTCTAAATATTACCGCCACTATTCGTCGCTAATTTATCTCTAAGAGGCGATAAATTGGTGATATTTTTTGAATTTCCCATTATGCCACTAAAATCGAAACAGTTTAAAAATTCTAAAATCAAAATCGAACGATTTTGAAAATCATTATCCAAAACTGAAACCAATAAGTTTAAAAAAAAACCGTGAATAACCGAAATCGATTAATTTTTAAAAAATAATTTAAATATAAAATCTGTACAAAAATATGCAAAAAAAATATTAATTTAAATGTAAAAAAATCTAAAAATAAAATAAATTAAAATATATACAACATAAGGCAATAAAATTAAAATTATACTACTTCATTGCAAATATTCATATCTAATAAAATCCATAAGATTACACAAACAGACCAACAAAAGAATCCATGGATGTTGGAGCAAGGAAGTAACAAAAGAAATTCACTTTAAAAAATAAAAAATATATGAAATTCATACTGTGATTTTTTTCAAAAAATAAAAAATAAAATAACTTCTGGGCATTGTCAAGAAGGCAATAAACCAAATCTTTATATCACAAATATCGGCCTCTCTCTTATAGCATTTCACAACAGTATCATCAAAACTATAGCAAAAGACCATTTTGGCTTATTCTCTTAATATTCTCTCTACACAGTTTCTTTCATTCATCGTGGTCCAAAAATTTTTGGACTCTGGGAAAGTATCAAGATATATTTAAAAATATGGGGTTTTTGAAGAAGCATCAAGTGGACTGAAGCAAAGAAGGAGAAGGAAAGAAATCGATGGTGATTGCTACAATCGTGTTATGAGGTCCATTGAAATCTTTTTCTACAAGGCCTAAAGAAAAGATGTATGTGAGAATGATGATGAAGAGGAGAGAATGAGGTGCGACTGAGTGAGAATTAAGCTGACATTAATTAAAAAGTATTAGGTTTTTTTAGTTATTATTTTTATGATGGTAATATTGGGTTTATATTATATATTTTTATATATGGATATATTATACATATATTATAATAAATTAATAATTGAGTTTTGGGTTTTGATTTTTTTAAAAGTTTAAAATTAAAACTTATCAGTTTATTTGTCAGTTACTACTTATAAAAATCAAAACTTATCAGTTTATCTATCGATTTTTATTATCGAGTTTTTATTGAATGGATATCGATTTCGGTTATAGCGATTACCCATTACCATTCCTAATAATCACCACCAATATGTTGCCATTTAGCAATAAAATGGCGACGACTCTTATAAAATTTTAAAAATTCGTATGGTTTAGGCGATGGTTTTGCTGACTGTCGCCTAATCATTGCTGAACCCCATAAAATCTTCTTCAAAGAGCCCCAAGTGACATTTTTATTTTTACCCCAAAATCTTTTTCACAGCCCCGATGTTCAATCTCTGTCAGGAATACACATTCGTCGCCTTCAATCTTCGCCTCTTTCTCTGTCTATTCTCTCTCTCTCTCTCACTGCCAGACCCTCACTGCGCCATCTCTCTCTCTCTCTCACCGTACCACCGTCATCACTCTGTCACCACCCTCCCGCAATTAGGTAGACACATACATACATATGTATAAATCATATATAAGATTTATACATATATATGGTTTTAATTTACAAGTTTTATTGTTTTTATTTTTGCTATATTTTTTAATTTACAGTTTGTTTTTAATTCTTTTTATTATTTAAATTAGTGTTTTTTTATTTATGTTTATTTTTAATTTACTGTGGTTAATTACTTTTTGGTGTTGTGGGTGATTAGAATGGATTAAAGTATTGTCACCATTGGATAAGTAAATACTACCATGTTTGGCTTTAGTATAACAAACAAGTGTATGCATTATTTGACATTTTTTGCGGAAGTAATTTAAATGATTTAAGTGATGGCACCAAGTGGATGCATAGTTTCCTTTTAAATGGAAGTACTTTTTGACATGCAAAGACATTTATTTACTCCATAAGAGAAAACTTTCAAGTTGCTGACCTAGCAATAACTAAGAAGATTGCATAATTGCTCTTTTGGCTCCCAATAATATCATGTATGAATTTTTTTTAAGCTAAAATTTTTGCTTTTTGTCGATCTTTTGTGTCTGATTGAGGGGATCATAAGTTTGGCTGACATAATTAACTATCGTACTTAGAAAGGTAGTTGTTGCTTTCAATTAATACATGTAAAAAATTGATGGGTTTTGTTGTTAGATTTAAATTTTAAATGTATATTGTTATATTGTTTATTTAATTAAGTTTTTAATATATATATATATATATATATATATATATATATATATATATATATATATATATTTCATGGATCAGAAATTTGGCTTGGATTTCTCGAAAAGAATTATATATATTGTTTTTATTAATTTAATATTAATGATTTTATTATTTTTCATTTGTATGTGACCCCAAGCTTTGATATCACTTTATTAGAATTGGATTTAGCACACAAATACAAATGATACATAAAATTTTAACGTGGTTCAAATTTAGCCTACATCTACGGATACCTAAGTCCTGATACGTTTCGCAAGTCCAATTATTAACTGTCTCTTACAACTACATAGCTCGAATAGCTTAAAACCTGAATCCAATTCTACTTTATCTCCTCCACGCGTCGCGTCTCGTGCACTAGACTTGTCTCATGAAAATCCTATTCCTGTGCCTACATCTCCTACTCCAATACATCCTATTAGGGCATCTCCAATGATGAGAACTATTCACAAAAACTTATTATTTTTGACAATTTTTAAAGACTCGGGTTTCTATTTTAACTCAAATTTTTAATGGGACCCACCACTTTTAAGAGATTTACACCAAAATAGAGACCTAATCACTTTTTGGGTCTCTAAATTTGTTACTAAAAAAGTAAATTGAGTCTCTATTTTAACTCAAATCTCTAAAAAATGGTGGACCTTATTAGAGATTTGAGTTAAAATAGAGACTCGAGTCTCTAAAAATTACTAAAAATGAAAAGTTTTTGTGAATAGTGTAACATTTTTCTTGTCATTGGAGATACCCTTACACGAGATTAAATCTATTTTAATTAATGGCTAAAAATTTTCATCATCTCAACATATGAGAGGATATATATTTCCGTCTCTTTCACCAGTTCATATTTTGTCTGCCATGCCGTGTTTTGGACTCAAATTAATTGACTGGAAAAGTTGTTTTTCTTCTTTGGTCAATGGAAAATTGAATTAATTGATGTGGAAACAATGTGGAAGAAAAACGCTCGTTTGAAAGTGTTTTATTTTTATTTTTTGTTTTCAAAATAGTTTCTAAATAACAATACTTGCCAAACAAGTTTAATTGATTAACAAGTTTTAATCAAAAACAGTTTTAAGAAACAACACATGCCAAACAAGTTTTTCTATTTCCTATTTTCGAAAACAACAAAAAAAAGTATTTTCAAAAACAGGTCCAAACAAGCCCAAAGTCGTTGACGAAAGTTTAAAGTCGAGTGCTCTTAGACGATATGCTTCTTCTAGTGGCGGATCCAAACATAGAAAGTCAAGATAGACACTACAGTGGCACAACCAATAACCAAGAATTCAGGGACACTCATTTATACGTAAACTAATATTTGCCACCAAGGCTTTGGTTTGGTGGTAAAGTTACTCGTTTGTTTGCGATATCAATTCTCGCTAGTTACATATGTTGTACGACCATGGACCTCCCTTAAATAAAAAAAAACTAATATTTAATTACGTATATTATAACAATTATAAAATGTAAGCACTAATTAAACCATGTACAGAGTCTTCAAGACATAACTCTTCTCATATAATTACATAAACTCATACTTAATTTATGTATACTATAGCAATTCTAAAATATATATGCTGAGTTTTCAAGACATAACTTTTCTAATAAGTAATGACATAACATATAAAAGAGAAAAAAATAAATAACTATAATAATACAAAAAGCACATTTTATAATTGTCATCGGCATGAGTTACAATTGGTGAATATAATGTCGGTCATAATGCTCCTCTGCTTCTCACCACTTCCCAAGGTCAACAGCAGGCTAATGATGCCCTCAGGTCTACACACTTTACCCATAAATCCGGATAATGAATCCCTCATTGGTCTCAATATGCTCCTCTACAAACCCATGTTCTTTAATGCCTCAAGGAATAATACACCAGCAGAACTCCCAGCATCCCCCATTATCCTCCTTACCAAACAATTTCCAATCGCTTAGGTTATGAAAGAAGGAATCAAGAATAAGGTATTGGCAACAATTGGTTTTATTACGGGACAACTCATGATATTCATATTAATTTATTATGAGTCTTTGCATCTAGAATTGGGTAGACCTAATACAATAATTGTCCTAGTTCGACCATATCTTTTGTTTCATTTCTTCTAGAACAATCACAAACACTTTGGATCTACTACCAGAAATTCAATGCGTAATCTCAACATTCAGTGTATATTCCTGAATAATCTCATTTCTCAATTATTGAACCATTTCGTTTTATCAAGTTCAATGTTAGCTAGATTAGTCAACATTTATATGCTTTGATGCAACAACAAGATGTTATTTGTAATAAGTATTTTTCTTGGTTGGTTAATTAGTCACATTTTATTCATGAAATGACTTGGATTGGTATTAGTCTGAATACGGTAAAATCATTCTATTAGATTGAATACATACATTCAATCTAATAAGTACCCTGTGTCAGAATTAAGAAATTATATGGCTCGAATCTTTAGTATTCTCTTATTTATTACTTGTTTCTATTATTTAGGTAGACTATGGTCAGCCATTCTTACCAATAAACTAAAACAAAACCTCAAAAACAGAAGAAATGGTGGAAAGTAAAGAAGAAAGAGATGTAGAAATAGAAACAATTTGCAAAATGAAGGGGATTAAATAGGAAAAAGAGGGATCCACCAAAGAATATCATTCTCCTTCCCTTTTTTCGGAAGGAAAAGAAGGATTCAAACAAAATCGATGAAACGTAAGAAATCCGAGTGAATGGAAAGGAAAACACAAAGGATGAATTACACTTTCACTTTCCAAAGACATGCTATAACAATAGCCCAGCTTCTGAAGATTCTTATCTAAACATGAATGGGAATCAAGAAAATTCAAAATTCAAAATACTTGATAAAAGGACTTTTTTTATAGATTCAAAAAGTAGAAAGTAGTACGCAATAGATTAATTAAAAGATTGATACATAAAATAAATACAAGAAAATATAGCAAGAGATACGTCTGCACCCTACTTATTTGATACATTCTCCTACAAAAAAACTCATAACACCAACTTCATTATTAATTCCATCAATTACTCGTCGATCAAAAAAATGACCTCTTACCCCTCCTGTTAAGGATGTTCTATAAAGAGCATCTATGTAAGCACGATTATATGACACATCGTATATGCCATTTAGAATTTGTCCTAAACAATTCTCTTAGGACCTTTTCTAACAAATGAATTAATTAAGTCAAAATTTTGTAAAGAAGAATAAATGGGTTTGTATAAAAAGGATGCTATCAATATTCCCAAATAAGTTACACAAACTGAAAATACAGCATTTTTCAAAAATTCATACCAATCCATTGAATTATTCGAATTTTGATGCAAAAGGTTTATAAACGGAGCTAACCATTTGGATAATATGTCTACTCCCTCTTGATTGAAAGGAATTCCTAGAGATCCAACAAACAAAGTAAACATGCCCAATAGAAGTAAGGGGAATAACATAGTATTATCCAATTGTGAAGGATAGGAATAAGGCTTTTTATTATTAAAATAAACAATACTAATAAAGGATCGTGCCATGTTTCTTACATTTTCATCACTTCCATATATCTTTTGTGAAAAAAATAAGCCTTTTTATTATTATATATTGATTGTTAATTAATGAAATTTTTTGTTAATTCCTTTCGAACCCTTTTTACCCCACAAAGATAGTGAGTAGAAGGGAGTATTTTGTTTGCCATTGTAATTTTGAAAATGAATATTTAAATGCCCCTCAAAAGTAAGTAAATAGATTCAAAACATATAAAATGAGGTTTATCCTATTGTGGCCCAAGCTATTATTGTGACAATCGGTGAATACAACCAACTATTATTAAGAATTTAATCTTTAGACCAAAAACGAAAAATGGGTGGATTACCACAACAAGAAAGTGTACCTAATAAAAAAGTAGTTTTGGTAATAGGTACTTGTTTTGTTAAACCTCCCATAAGAACCATCTTCTGACTTTTATCTGGAGAATAACTAACAACAATTTTCATTAAATGAATAACGGATCAGGATTCTAAAAATAATAATGCTTTGGACTAAGCATGAGTAATCAAGGCTCTGTTTGTTTGCCGTAAAATAACTTGCTTATAGAAAATATTTTCCGTGAAAAATGTTTTCTTGAAAAATAAAATATTTTACAAGGCCCTGTTTGTTTGCCGTAAAATAACTTGTTGGGAAAAAATATTTTCTGAAAAATAGAATACTGAAAAATATTTTCCAGTGTTCGGATGTACCGTGAGTTCCGTAAAATATTTTTTTCTCCCAAACGAAATGAAAACATTTTTCAGAATTTTGTACTAGCCGCAATTGCTGACCGGAAAACATTTTATGGTTGACCAATTTTTCAGTATTACCAAACACCGTAAAATTAAGAAAAAGCAGCTGCAATTGTTGACCGAAAAATATTTTATAGTTGATCAATTTTTTGGTGTTACCAAACATCGTAAAATCCGAAAAATATTTTTCGGAAAAATATTTTACGGCAAACAAACGGAGCCCAAATGAAATAAAGCATTTCGATAAGACCCTTTACCTAGAGCTAACATCATATAACCCAACTGAGACATTGTGGAATAGGCTAAACCCCTTTTAATATATTTCTGAGCAAGAGCTAAGTAGCTCCTCAGATTACTGTTATTATTCCTATCAATGTAATAAAATTCATTATAGAATGTATAACTATAAAAATAGGAAGAATGCGAGCTACAAGAAAAATTCCCATTGCTACCATAGTAGCAGCATGGATAAGAGCTGAAATAGGAGTAGGTCTTTTCTATGGCATCAAGTAACCATACATGAAGTGAAAATTGTGCAGATTTAGCAACTGCACCTACAAATAATAGAATGACACATAAAGTAGTAAAGAAAAAATTGTCCTCATTAGTAGACATCAAATTATTGAATACTTCGAATAAATCTCGAAATTCAAAACTACCAGTTATCCAATAAAAACCTAAAATTACTAATAATAAACCAAAATCCCTTACCCGATTAGTTACAAATACTTTTTGACAACCATTTGTAGCAACAGGTCGTACGAACCAAAATCCTATTAATAGATAGGAGCACATTCTAACCAATTCCCAAAAAACATAGGTTTGGATCAAATTAATACTAGTAATCAATCCCAACATGGAAGTACTGAAAAAATTCATATAAGAAAAAAATCTCAAATATCCTTGATCATGAGGCATATAATTATCACTATAAATAAGAACCATATTTCCATGAATAGTGATTAATGTTGACATAATAAAAGTAGCCGAATTCTAAAGAAAAATAATTATTAGTGAACCAACACCATACATATGATTGATTGAAAAAATATGACTAAACAATAAAATATTCTAGAAAGCCCACATACGACGATGATTTTTTGTTGTTGTTGAAAAAAGAAGAAGTCTCACACCTATTAATATAGAAACTGTAAATGGAAGCAAAGGCATGATCCACGCATATTGATATGTTTGTTCCATAAAAAAGGTTTTGACTTCTTAATTAATCGTTTTCGGTTCACCGAATCTTACGTCTTTTGAGAAGAGTCAACAAAAAATCAAGATATCCATTGACTTAAACTAACATCAATAGAATTTTAGAATTTTCTATTATTACTTATTTTGAGTCTCTTCTAAATATTTCAAATATTCAAATCATGAAGTTCCAATTGGTCAAATGATATGAAATAAATTAATTACTAGTCTCAAAAATTCAAATTTGGTGTAGTTCCTCGAGTTTGACTAGTTACTAGAAAATAGGGGATTAAAGTTTTTTATTACATAAAGCAAAAGTTGGGTTCTTATCTTACACGTTTTGAAATTTTTATTCCATATAAATGAAATATAGAACGACGAAACAATAGAAAGAAATAGAATTGGAGGGTGTTTTGAATTCTTTATTTTTAAAAAACCATTTTTTCGGATATTCTATGAAAATAGAAAAAAATTGAAAAAAATCACATATTATTTTTTTCTATTTCTAAGTCAAATTTAAGTGTTTTCACATATTTTTCACCTATCTAAATTTTTTTGTTATGAAGAAAATAAAATATTTGCTAGAGAATACATATATAGATAGTGAATACTAAACAATGATTCTTTTTTACTACTAGATGTATTTCACATGCAGCTAAGCCAATAAGTAATTTTTTCATTTCAAAATGGCAGTTCAAAAAACGTACTTCTATATCAAAAAGGAGTATTCGTAAAAATATTTGAAAAAGGAAGGGATATTGGACAACGTTAAAAGCTTTTTCGTTACGTAAATCTCTTTCTATAGGGAAGTCAAAAAAGTTTGTTGTGCGACAAATAAATAAGTAACAAAATATTGAATTAATCTAAATCGACTTGACCCGGACAATTGAAACAATTGATTTATAATATGCACTTTAAATTAATGATTTTTATTACCTATTGAGCGAATCAATATAAAATGGAACTTGCTTCACTCTTATGAGATGTAGAATAACAAATCTTCTGTTTATTAAATTCGAAAAAAGAATAAGACCTTTTTTTGTTGACAAAACAAACAAAAGGATAAACACAAGATACAAAATTTTTCCTTTCTTTTTAGTATATTTTCTCATTTAGAAGGTGGGGAGTTTTATTTTTCCCATTGACCTATTTGGTTTGTTTTTATATAGAAGAGGGGATATAAGATCTTTAGTGAAAAACTAATGAATTATTGAGAAACTAATATTTTGTCTAACTTTCTTACTTTTTATTTTTTCTAAATTACTATATAGTAAGTATAGATCCCTGATATATCTTGTCACGCCCCCAACATGACCCCACTTATGATCAAGTCAGGACGCGGCAAAATTTCGGCATTATAATATTTGTAATACGGACAACAGAACCCTAAACCGGTTCAACTTTCAAACAAACCACAACCAACAACACTTCACAAAACCACAAGGCAGTCAATAAAAACCATATTCCAACCATTCAACATTACAAAAGTATAATGCCTTCGTCTCAACCATTTAAGAAAAGCCATAATATACATATTCAAAATAGATTCCAAGCTAGCTTATCAATATATACATATCCAAAAAGAAAGACTATATAAGCTAGCATTATACAAAACACTAATTTAAAGTAAGTTAACATTACATATTACATATTTACATGATCATATGAAACATTAAATACAACATCCAAAGAAACACAGGCACGTAACTGCTTTCACTCCTCTCGAGGTTCAACCTCGCTTTTATTTGAAACATGTTAGCGAAAGAAGGTGAGTTTCCACCAACTCGGTGAGGGTTCAATAGGAGGTTTTGAAAATATTTTCATGAAAACCCTTTTCAAAACGCACTTCAAAACAATGATGTACAACAATAAGAACAATCAATTCAATTAATAACAACACTGAAAACACTTAGTAAAAGATACGTTCATGTCATTCGTTGATGTCCTCTTCTTGTATCCCCATCACGATCTCAATCATTTCTGCCTTGTTACTCCCTCTTAAGAGAATCCAGATACCCTGAAGTATGACCCAACACCCCATGTGATGGAAAACGGGGTTAGGTTGCATGATTTATATTTAAAAACTTTCTATGAACATGGAGGAAACAATCATGTAGGATCTTACTGTGACACCCTGTCTTGAACATATAATTATTTTATTAATGTGCATATATATGTTTGCATAAAATTGTATATTTTATTATTATTTACGTGCATTTGCCCTATTTAACTTGCATTTACGCTCAATTTCGAGTACTTGGTATGTTTTAGAACATCGTGGACAATAATTAAATTCTACAACATAAAATTAGCCAACTAGAATAGTTAGAAGTCAACTAAATGGCCAACCAAAGATGAGCAATTAGTTGAAGGGGCAAAATAGTCATTGAGCTTAAACTAAATATCTTACCTACCATGAATTAAATAAAACTCACACAAGCACACAAAACACACACACACAATCAGA
This sequence comes from Ehretia macrophylla, assembly GCA_037974665.1. Lineage (NCBI taxonomy): Eukaryota > Viridiplantae > Streptophyta > Magnoliopsida > Boraginales > Ehretiaceae > Ehretia > Ehretia macrophylla. The sequence continues at coordinate 32,981,720 of CM075782.1, forward strand.
CACATACACAAATTCACACGATCAGAAGATAGGGAAGAAAGAGAAGAAAAAAAAAAGTCCACTCTAAGAAATCTTGCGTTGAATCCCCAACTACTACTTCGTCAGGGAATAACTTGTTGGGAGTTCCACGATCCTGACCAGCAACTTGTTGGGAGTGTCTAAGAAAAGATGCATGAGCCGCTCTTTTTCTTATATACACTTACACTATTTGAAGATAGTGATTTGAATGCCTATCCCCTGCCTATGCGCTTTTTTTTTTCTCTTTCTTCCATCTCTTTTGATCGTGTGAATTTGTGTGTGTGTCTGATTGTATGTGTGTGTTTTGTGTGAGTTTTATTTAATTCATGGTAGGTAAGATATTTAGTTTAAGCAACCCCGAGCTGATTTCCTCGCATTTTCACGCATTAGCTCGCGTTTCTAGCAAGTGTAAGGTGAGGGAATCCTTTAAAAAACTGATTTCATAAGTTATATTGCATATATATGTGTTGTTGAGTAAGATATTGTTGTATTATACAAGTTTAGACATGTATATGATTGTAAGATTTTTGTTGTAGCTGATGTATTGTGTGAACTATTTGAGCATGTAACCTCTGAGGAACAATTCTAGAAAAATATGTATGTTCATCTAGACTTTGAGAGGAATAATTCTTGTTTAGGTCAAGTCACGAGGAAAAATCATTTACTTGCCCGAAAATGCCAAAATCAGTGAGGTTTGTAGTTGAGTTGGTGCAGGACAGTTTTGCTTACCTGAATTTCGTGGTGTTTTTGACCTAGTATTACTATCTAGAAAACATTTAGCAAAATTCGGGTAGGTATTTTGATCAGTTAGGAACAAACTTTGTTTGGGCTGAAAAATTAGGAAAAATCGTTTAGGGCTTCAAAAACATTAAAAATCGAAAGGTGACAAAAAAATGTGATTAATCTGGGTAGTTTGCACACCTATATTGTTTTAGTCATAGCTTGATGAATTTAGCTTGGAATTAGGTTTCGTTTGATTCTAGAGTTATCTACTTTCGAAGAGCTTTCCATAAATGTAAAAATAAGTTGATTTATGAGTCATTTGCTTAGGTAAATATGCAGGCAAACTTGAACTATTACTAAGATGTTGAAACTATTGAGCTTATTTGTTTTGTGCTCCTAATGTTTCTTGTGGTTAAATAATATATTATAAGACATTGTTATTCCTTGTTATATAATTTAATCTATGTAAAGATATATAATATGTTGAAGGTAATGCTAGGCACAATATGATATGATTCTCTATGCGTTATATAACCTATTATGTGACTTATGTGCAAACTAGTAAACACTTAGAAGGGAAAGGTAAACCATATGAAAGAATATGTTAAATACTCCTTGAACCTTATGGAACTTAGATTTTATTAACTTTAGAATCTTAAGAGAAATATTTCTAAGTTGATCTATAGCTAGGTAAATGTAAGTGAAAGTGAACTAGTTTTATATGTAAATGGTAAAGGAAGAAATCTTGAACAATTAATGAACATGTGATAGTTGAATTAACTAAACTTTAATTCAAATGCATCAAACTCTTGTGTAATAGTCAAACTACTCTTTCTTGACTTGTAGAGTTATCTTTTGTTCTTTTTGTTATAACTTTAAAAATGTTGCTAAATATAAGTTAAATAATTGTTGAACTTGTATTAGTTTAATTTGTGATTAGCACTAGTTGTTCCATTGTATCTATTCCATTAAATTACTTCTACCTCATGTGAGATAACTTTATATGTGAACTTGGTAAAATTTGATCGGATTGTAAACTAATTTGGCTATCATATAAAGTTGAATGTCAAATAGTTGTAGGTAACTTTGTGTTATTAGTTTCTTAAGTACCTTGCTTCGCGTATACTAAAGATTGGTCTATTAATGATTGGACATATGGAAGATTACTTGAACTAAAAAAATTAAATGTATTATGACTTGATTATATTGGTTAATATGAATTGGATTACATGGGGGAAATTAGTGTCATCTAGGAATTATCTTAGTTGCATAACCAAGTTGATAGCTATATTGTTGATTATTTATTACCATAAATGAGTTTAACTTGGAAATGTGATTGGCTTGTTGAAACTCTTTATGTGTTAATAAAGTTGAGCTAAGTTTGGACTAGTTACGTGATAAACTAAATGTGAGTTAACTTTATAAATTCTAAGAGTATAATGTTACTTATTAAGTTAGCTAAAGATGTGGTTATAGTTGTTTTAACTTTAGCTATCAATTCCTAAGTGAAATACTTCTAGTTTGAATTGCTAATTAACTAAGCTTAACTGAATTTAGATGTAATTAACTTTGACTTGTTAGTTGAATGCTCCTTCATTGTATTGTTAATAGGCTAAAAGATAGAAGTATTAATTGAGCTTAACCTCTATTTAGCTACTAACTTCTAAATGAAATGATTCTAGCTAAAAGTTTGAGATAATAGTATTATAAATCTTAGTAGCTAGTCAATTTGCTTTTGTGTTCTCTTTCTCTTTTAAGTGCAGTATAATGTATTTATATATTATAATAGTGCTTCGTGTGTTGGCTAAAAGTCATAGTTATAGTTAACTTGCTCTTGACCTAATTTCTTAAGTATTATACCATATGAATAAACTAGGGTTTGCATATTCGAGTTGAAGGAAGTTTGGAGTAAATTTACACTACTTTCTTGCATATTTGGCTTAATCCAGGTGAGGGACTTCATCCTGTTGTGCATTTAGTTTATTCACTTGTTCAAAGATTTCATGATTTAACAAAGTTACTTGAGTCGTGTATTTACTTGATCATTTAGTAAAGTATATTTGGAACCCTTTGTCCTGTGTGAAGAATATGATTTATTTAGTAAGTATTGGAATATTATTTTGATGCATATCCTGTGAATTACTTGAATTAGTTGAAGGAGTAATTGTTTATATTGTTATAATTGCTTTATTTGACTATCAAATGTGTTATATGTTATATATGGGGTGAGGCTAGCCTACTTTGCTACCTTCCCACTTGATTCGATCTTTGTATCTCATGATTCGTGATTTGTTATTTGGGGTTGCACAACCTTTTCAGACATGGTAGTGTCGAGAAACTCCGAGTAGCATCGGGCTGTTGGTCTAGCTCGACTACTATGGTGCGTAATCCTTTCTCGCTGAGTATACTCCACAACCCTAGAGGCGTGGTTCACCTCGTTGGGGCATATGGACCTACCTTGGGAGAAATGGGTCGTAGGATCGGGGTACATCTGGAGTACCCCATTAGAGGAATAAGGAGATTTGCCAGCATTTGTTATCAAAGATCATGGTTCGTGGTTCATGGCTCAAGATCAAGTAGAACCGTATCCTTTCATATGTGGTTATCGCGTTACTTGAATATATTGTTATATGTTTCACTCATTACATGAGTGTTATCTAGTCTCATCACTTGTGTGTTACCTCATTTCATGTCCTTGTGTGTTATCTAGATTCGTATACTTGTGTGCTATCTAATCTCGTGTTCTTGTACGTTATCTAGTTTTCTTACTTGTTTATATGCATAGCACGATAGGTTTATAAAACCTCCCCGATTATATGTTCCCTCTCTCACTAAGTATACATGTGTTACATGCTCACCCCTATTTCTAATTATCTCAGATTCGGGTCCTTCAAGGATTAGGAAGAAGAGGTTCAATTTAGTCAAATGTCTTGACTTGTTGCTTACCGTGGTAGGATGGCTTGTGTGAAAAATGTGATGTTTTCATGTATATGTTCAATTTTGAGACGTTTTGGTCTTGTTTGTATTTATTTACTAGCTTGGAAGATTGTAATAGTTAATCTGTTGATGTATAGTTTGGATTGTAGCGACATGTAATAACTCTAACTTTGTTTTAGTGTCAATGTTGCATGCTTGTGTGGTCAATGAAGGTTAGTTGATTGGTTGGACTTAAATTATAAGTAGGTTAAATTGATAATATTAGAATGATATGATAAGCGATTCTAAAACACAGAAATTCAATAGATTGACTTTGCATGCTTGTATGTTTTCAATGTCGGGTTCCAAGTGTTATCCTAAAGGGCTTCTAAATCTTAGTTTTGATGATTACAAACCATAAATGTGTTTAATGAGTTTGTTAAGTGTGCACAAGTAAAGATGAATCAAGATTGACTCTGATTCCAAGTTCATCAAGCTGAAGAAGGAAGAAGAACATCCATTAACTCAAGGAAAAGATTCGAAGAAAGAAGATAGAGTTATAAAGATAGAGACGGAAGTCATAAGGGGTACTAGTTGGGACTTGACTAGGGTTTTGGGTCTTGCAAATGGTATAAGCTCAATAATGATTTTCAAATATTGTTTTGAAATAGATTGAAAAATGTCTTACAAAAGATGCTCAAAAGAAATACTTTAAAAACCCAACCCGGTAGTGTTGATCCCACCGGACGACCCCATCGTGACCGGTCAACTGGTGGCCAAAGGGTCGTCCGCCCAAGGCCTGTCCACCGGACGAGGGTCTCTCGTCCAGTCAACCGACAAAACAGGGGTCGACCGGTCATGCCAAAATGCTTATTCAAAAAATAGCAGTTTTATGAACATTGGGATACATTTATTACACCCATTTTCAGCCTCTATTAATGTCTCTCAACTACAAAACTTCAATTCATTTGATTCAAAGCAATTACTCTTGAGTTCTTTCATCATCTTCATCTTTGAATCATCATTGAGATATACTTGAGCAAAAATTTGTAAGCAATATTGAGAGAGAAGCATTCATTGTATTTATCTATCCTAAAAGAGGGCTTTCATTGTGAATCTCAAATACTTATCAAGAGAGAGAGTTAAACACTTTGAAATGAAGGATTCCCTTGTCAAATGTATTAGAGTTAAAGCTTTGTATTGAGAAGGATCTTTTCTATTGTAAAAGCTTGAACTACCATTATAGTCGGTTTGTGGACTTATTAACATTTGAAGAGCCATTATAGTGAAGATTGTTGAAATCCTAAGCGGGAAGCTTGGGTCGTTGACTTAGACAGGGGCCGAACCATGCTAAAATCGTGATTTGCAATCTCTTTCTCTCAACTCTCTTGCATTATTTTCTACTCACCAAGTGTTTGATAAATTTCCTCACTCACATTTTATATTGCTAGAGTGCATGCCTATTTAGGATTGTTTTTTATTAATCATTGCTAGTATGTTGCCTAATCGAAAAAGTAGTATTATTGTCTATATAACCTAATTCACCCATTTCTTAGGTTTAATTAAGGGACAACAAGTGGTATCAAGAGTTAGGGCTTTACATATAGCTTAACATATAGTAAAGTCAAGATTATGCCATATACTAATTCATCACCTCACATTGAAGGATACTCAATTGATAGACCTCCTATGTTTACAAGAACTGATTTTATGAGGTGGAGAAATCATATGGCAACATACATTCAATCCGTGGACTATACATTGTGGCATATTGTTGAGCATGGGCCATACAAAGTTGAAGATGAGTCAACTAAGCAAAACATTGCCAAATTGACCAAAAATGCTCAAGTTATGCATAGTATCTATTGTGCTTTAAATGATCAAGAGTTTGAACAAATTCAAGAATGTACATCCGCTCATGAAATATGGAATCTTCTTGAAAAGCTTCATCAAAAGGAAGAAGAAGATGTTAAAGAAGAAAACAAAGCATACATTGATACATTTAATGAAAAAGGTATGTCTATTTTATGAATCCAATTGCTCCTCATTTATGAATAATGATCTTGAAATTGATGAACTAGAAGAAGCCATTTTGGATATTCAAAATGAATTGATATTTGCAATTTTTAAAAATAAGAACTTGATTAAAGAAGTTGGATGTGCCTTAATTGAAATAAATAAGATTAACAAGAAAAATACTATAAGTGAAATATATGGTATTTCCTTGATTGATAAAGCATTTGAAAATGGGATCTCATGGTCAAGGAAAATGTGCAATGAATTGAATGAAGAAATAGAAAAAGAAAAATGGGATATTATGTGTAATCCACAATACATGGTATGCAAATTAAATGCATTAGGATATAAACCATGTCTCATTCAAAAGGTCTTAAATAGTTGCTTTCTCAAAAGCTCAAATCATGATGTATCACCTTGCTTGTACATACTATGATAAAATAGTACAACTTGCTACACTATTTCATGATATGAAACAAGTTGATGATGAAACAAAAGTTCCATGGTGGCTAAAATATAAATGGATTGGTAAAACATATGTAACTCACCCTCGAGGACCTAATTAAAAAATGGGTACCTGGATCTTGTTTTATTGTAGGAATGTCTAGTAAGACTAAAGAAGATGTTGGTACAACTTATAAAAAAATGCAAGATCACTAAGAGAAGAATCATGGGTAACATTGAAATTATTTATTTCTCTATGTGCTTCTTGAAAAAGGTTTAAAATTCAACTCGATTAGTCAACTATGTGTTATTCTTACATATGTGACTGAATATGATGATGCATTTTTTAGTGAAAAAGGCTTATGCTAAATGTAGTAATCTTGGCGAGTTTATTTATTTTCTCAACTTAAAAGAACTTTTTCACCCAAGTAACCTATGAATCAATCTCTTTTGTGATATAAAATTAAATTGATTCAATGGATACTCATGTATGAATGTCATATGAAGTATGAATATCTTACAAATGAATTTTATATACTTTGTTTTGATATTATCAAATTGATGTGAGTGAAATATTGCAAGGTATATGATAAAGATGATAAAATGTTGTTTGTTGAAAATAGATGTGATAATGTGTATGTAATAAATTTCCATAAATTAAAATGTCAAAATGTGACATGCTTAGTTACCATTAATGAAGACTCATGGTTATGGCATAGAAGACTTGGTCATGCTAACATGGATTTACTTGCTAAGCTTTCTAGAAAAGAACTTGTCATAGGTCTTCCTAATACTAGATTTCAAAAAGACCATTTATGTGATGCATGTCAATTTGTAAAACAACACAAAACATCTTTCAAAACAATTAGCAAGGTAACCACATCAAGAGCTTTACAAAAATTACATATGGATCTTTTTGGTTCAATAGATGTGGCAAGGCTAGGTGGATCTAGATATGTCTATGTTATCATAGATGATTATACTAGATTCACATGGGTAAGACCCCTTGTACATAAAAATGATGCATTCAATGAATTTGCTTAACTTTGTAATAAGGTGCAAAATGAGAAAGGCTATTATATAAATTGTATTCATAGTGACCAAGGCACCAAATTTATAAATGCATCTTTCATGGACTATTGTGAAGTACATGGCATTGAACATAATTTTCAGCTCCTGGAACTCCTCAACAAAATGGGGTAGTAGAAAGAAAGAACCGGACATTACAAGAAATGGCAAGAACAATGTTGAAAGAAAACAACTTGCCAACATATTTTTGGGAAGAAGTCGTAAATACCGCATGTTATGTACTAAATCGTGTGCTAATTAGACATTTTCTAAAGAAAATACCCTATGAATTATGGAAAGATGGAGCACCAAATGTGTCTCATTTTAAAGTTTTTGGTTATAAGTGTTTCATCTTAAATATAAAAGAACATCTTGAAAAATTTAATTCTAAATCGGATGAAGGACTTTTTATGGGTTATTCTTCAAGAAGCAAAGCTTATAGAGCATTTAACAAAAGAAATATGCTTATCGAAGAGTCTATGCATGTGGATTTTGATGAAACTAATTCTTTTGCCCCTTAGAAAGAATGATGATGATGTAGGTATTTCCGAAGTTGACATTCAAATCTTACCTACAACCATTGGCAATGAGGAAAACCCAAGTGATCAAAGGAGACAAATGTTGAAGAGGGTCAAACCTCAAAGGATGGTGAAACTCTAGCAAATCCACAAGGCAATGTATAACAAATGCAAAATGACCAAGAAGCTACAACAAATGATGATCTACCAAAATGTTGGAAGTTTGTAAGAGATCACCCAAATGATCAAATTCTTGGTGATCCTTCAAAAGGAGTAAGAACTCGTTCCAATCTAAATGTTTATTGTGAACATGTTGCTTTTCTTTCTCAAGTAGAGCCTAAAAATGTTAAAGACGTTTTAGATTATGAAAATTGGATAATTGTCATGCAAGAACAACTAAATCAATTTGAAAGAAGTAAAGTATGACATCTAGTTGAAAAACCTAAGGATTATCCTATAATTGGTACAAAATGGGTTTTTAGAAATAAGCTAGATGAATCCGGGGTTGTAACTAGGAACAAAGCTAGGCTAGTGGCTCAAGGGTATAATCAAGAAGAAGGCATAGATTATGATGAGACCTTTGCTCCCATAGCTAGACTTGAATCCATTCGTATGCTTCTTGCCTTTGTATGTTTTATGGACTTTAAATTATATCAAATGGATGTAAAAAGTACCTTTCTAAATAGCTATCTCAAGGAAGAAGTTTATGTAAAGCAACCACCTACATTTGAGCACTTTAACTTTCCAAATCATGTATATAAACTAGATAAGGCATTATATGGCCTTAAGCAAGCACCTAGAGCATGGTATGATAGGCTTAGCAATTATTTGCTTGAAAAAGGATTCACCATAGCCAAATTAGATTTTACTCTCTTTGTTAAAACAAACGGCAAAGATATATTGCTTATGCAAATTTATGTTAATGATATAATCTTTGGTACTACTAATGAATCTCTTTGTGAATATTTTTCTAAGTGTATGCACAAAGAATTCGAGATGAGTATGATTGGAGAATTGAATTTCTTTCTCGGATTCCAAATCAAGCAAACACAAGAGGGTACTTTCATCAATCAAGCCAAGTACACTGGAGAACTCATCGAAAAAATTGGGTTTGAGTCAGCAAAAGAAATAAGTACACCAATGTCAATATCAATTAAGCTTGACAAAGGTAAGGAAGGTAACAAGGTAGATGAAAAGCAGTATCGATGTATGATCGAAGCCTTCTTTATTTAACTGCCTCTAGACCTGATATTGTATTTGTTGTATGCTTATATACTCGTTTTTAATCTTGTCCTAAAGAATCTCACTTGCAGTAAAAAGAATCATTAGATATCTTAAAGAGGCTATAGATTTAGGATTGTGGTATCCGAAAGGCACATCATTTAAACTTATAGGATATTCGGATGCGGATTATGCAGGAGATCGAGTAGATAGAAAGCGTACTAGTGGATGCTGTCAATTTCTAGGACATTCATTAATCTCGTGGTCAAATAAAAAGCAAAATAGTGTAGCTCTCTCTACGACCGAAGCCGAATACGTGTCTGCCAGAAATTGTGTTATCCAAATTCTTTTGATGAAATAAAATTTGTTCGACTATGGCCTTGTGTACGATTATGTGCCTATTAAATGCGACAATACAAGTGTCATTAATCTCATTAAGAATCCCATCCAACACTCTAGAACAAAACATATTGAAATTAGGTATCATTTCATTCGCGATCATGTTAAAAAGGGGATGTTGTGCTTAACTTTGTTGATTACGTGCATCAATTAGCTGATATTTTTATCAAACCATTGCATGGGAATTAATTTTGTGTGATTAGAAGGGATTTAGCCATGCTTAAAATGAGTTAAAGTTGTAAAAACTTAAAGTTTTCCGCTTGAGATGCACTTTCTGGCAGAAAGTGCACCAACGGAAGATGGGGTTGCCACCGGTCGACCGGTGGAGCATACCTTGGTCCGGTGGATGTGCCTCGGGTGGACAAGGGTCTGGCACCGGTCGACCGGCACTTCCACCCTTGTCCGGTTGCAGCACTGTCAAGCACTAAGCTTAAAAACCAAAATTTTTAAATTGATCTCCCTTAGAAAGCTGAGATTTCCTATGTGGGGTGGTAGTGTACCAGCCAATTTCTTGCGTTCCAAATTCAAGGCTGTAACTCTTCCAGGGTGTCGCTCACTGCACGAAACACCTTTCCAGTTAAAAAAATGAAGAGAATCATTCCATGAACTCATGATATCGAGCGAATCTTGTGTTATTCTTTCTCTCAAGGCAAGTAATGCTAGCCCATCTGTTTCATTTCCACTGGACGATGCAACTATCGTGGAGGATTCGCAAGAGAATAGAAACATGCAGAAGAGAGAATATAGGAGAATAGAATAGGATTCACAGTTGGGAAACAATTCCATGATACAGGCTGTTAGAGTAGATAAAGAGTTGGTATCTGTAATTGAGCCTACAACAATTTTCTGGGGCCTGGAAGATTGAAGTATTGATGAAATGCTTTATAAGATAATGGCGCTGAAAATTTATGATGAGAAATGGATTTAGCATGTAGCCTAGCATACAGTGTTGTTTCCCTAGCATAACAAAATTAAAACGCATAAAAAATTTGAAAGCAGTGAGAGCATTATATTATTGGTTGGTTGGTTGGTTGTGTTGTAACGTAGTCGTATCTCAGTTCATATTTGATTTCTTTCAAATTCATGTTAATTGTCAAATATTCAATTGAGTGATATTGACATTGCTGTCATTTTTTTCCCCCACTTTTAGAAAGATTTTCAAGCGGGGTTTCTCCACAAATACAAGGCTTAATGGGTATTTACAGTAAAAATACTATTATAATATTATATCTTTATAAGTGAGATTAATAGTCGTGAATTGTGGTCATTATTTCACAAGTTAGCATTGCAATTATTACAATAATTATAATATTATGAGTAAATCTATGGCAGATCAAAAGGTGTGGTGCTTGGCTTTTATTTTTGCAAATTGGAACTGCAATCATAATGTGTTTGACTGATGTTGTGGCCGCCTCTCCCTGGTAGCCAGTGGGTTGGTGCTTGGTACACTATCTTATGCCTTCTCCAGCAGGTTATATAAAAATATAAAATCTCTACATATAAAGATGCTTTTGAAGATTTTTGTCTCCAGCAGTATATCTACAAATTTTTTACATTGTAGAGAATTTATAGATGATCTCTACAATTAGATTCACCATCTCCACATATAGAGATCATCTATAAATTCTCTAAAAACAATGATTGAGTAAATGTAGAGAATGTATTGGAGTGAAATTGAAATAGAGAACCTGCTGGAATGAAACTGAAATAGAGATTCTCTAAAAACAGAGATTGAGTAAATGTAGAGAAGTTGTTGGAATGAAACTAAAATAGAGAATGTATAAATATAGAAAAATGGTTCAAAATCTCTACATGTAAAAAAAAAAATAGAAAAGTTGTTGGAGTTAACCTTAGACATGTCATTGTTCTTTTATTATGCACTTTCACTAACTATTATTACATCAGCATGCCGTCACACGGACTCAAATAGAGTCAGCAATTTGTTTTCAGAAAAATTGAATGGGAAACAAAGGGAAAGCAAAATCTTTGACGAAAGATAAGACAGTGTGGTCTTCGGTTATATATATGCACATAATGAAAATGGGTATTCGTGAAATTGAATAGCTTTTTTTCCCAGAAGAAACACTTGTCGTAAATTCGAAACAGAAAACTCTTCAAAATGTTTAAGCAGCATCTCTCTATAACTGTTGTGTGTAGGACCTACAGCATATATGAGAGACGAACGTCTTTCTAAGATTTTCAATAGTTTTTCTTTAAATTGCAAGAGAGATGAACGTCCTTCTAAGGTTTGCAAGAGTTTTTAAATGTCCCGAATCCCCGAAGTGAGAGAGAAGTGAGATGTGCGGATGAGATCAATGTGAGAGAAAGGGAGAGCTAGGGGTGTGGTGGACCCGATGTGAGAGAAAAATAAAATATGTGATGAGTCCGAGGTGAGAGAAAGTGAAAAGTATGAGTGGGTCCAAACTGACCCACTAAAATAACCTAAGCTAGAGGTATGAAACAAAAATAAATCCGAGATGTAAAGTAATTGGTTGTTGCAACCATTTACCACTCAAAACCATTTTCGCACGTCTAGAATTATATACTTTCTTAAGGAGCTTAAATCACACTTGATCACTTGATGATTGTAACTACTTTTAATCCTAGTAGCTCAGGTTCATAGTTCGTGAGCTATTTTGCCCAATCATTATATGCGAAGAAAGAGATCCTAAATGATAGTGCATACACACTTATCTCAACACATCTTGACCGACGTATAACTCTTGACCGGCTTTATCCGTCCACATGATCTTGGCCTATGTATAACCCTTAATCGGTTGAGTTCACATAACATAGTGCCTTAGAAGTATTTCTCTTATTAATGCTCACTCCAGTCACCTTTAAGACATTCACTTCGAGAACTTTCGTAAATCTTAATGCACTTTCCATATGCTTTTGAAATCGCAATGCAGTTTCATGATGAGCGCATCAAATTCAATTTCCAAAACTGACAATTTGTTGATGGAATTTCACTATGCAAATGCCTAATTAACATACAGAAGCAAAAGAAGATGAACTTTCTGAATTCGTATAAGAGAGTTCCCTTGACCGTATGACTTTTCTTATTTAGTTCAAGATAGCTTCACATGTCCAAGAGAAAGGAATATAATTTTGTTTTTGAATATAGATGCCTTAGAAACACTCTCGGAGCTTCAATATGCCAATTATATCAATTTGAAGATTTTAAAATGTCCATTGACCTATTTGACAGTCAGCCAGTAGCGCGACAAGAGTAACAAAACTTCATTTATTTTCTTTTTGTTGCTTTCAAGACATTTAGAGGTTATACTGCAAATATATAATATACTCAAGACCAATTACTTGAAAACCAAGACCAACTACTTAAAAATCAAGTCCCTATCCTCTAGGCTACAACACATTTGTTAGTTCAAGAATTATATTGTATATATATAACATACTCATAATTGATCTTGACCCCAAATAATTAGAAATTGGACCCAAATTTGAATTCGAATTAGGATCTGAATTTGGGTTCGGATTCCAAACCCTAGCCCTCTTTTCTTTTTCCCTTTCTCTCCTGGCCCCCTTCTTTATCGATTATGGTGGCAGAGGCCTCACCAGTGGATGAAAATACGAATTTAATAACTAATAATTAGAGTTGGTAATTCACTATTTTGTTAACTTAACAATTTAGAACACGCTTTTCAAGTAATTAAATATTATTCAATGGATGAAAATATGAAAATTTAAGTTAGAAGAAACCTGAAGAATATGCAAAACACATAATTGTTGCAATTCTCTCATATCATCTTTCTCCTTTGAGAAATCCTATTTTATGGTGAAATTGAAATATTTAAAAGACCTTATTTAATTCACTTTGTTCGAAAGGTCCTTCTTATTCCTAGGTTGGCTTGATCAGTACCTAGCAAGGCCTTTTTTAACGAATAAATTGAATTATAAATAAATAATAATTTACTGGACAGATAAAGCATTTTACAAGAAACTGAAAATTCGAGAAAACGAGAGTTTACCTATCAAATAGAAAAGAAACAAAAATTAAAACAACGCAGTCAACATCACGCCGTTAATTCAGCCAATCCTCTTACCCCTCCGGTTAAAGATGTTCTATAAAAATACATCTCTTTTCCCTTTTGGGCTTGGGGTGAATCCAGGAAAAAAATGAATTCTAGTCATAAGATAGAAATGCAAATAATAACTCTTTTATCTGATATATATGGTTTTATTATCCTTGAAGAAAAAAATAAATAAAAAAGAGAGAGAGAGAAAATGAAAAGGGGTAATAATAATAACAAAGAACACCCATTGACGAATCAAAAACTCATGGCCACTCTAAACATCCCAGTCATCCCTCAACCACGCGTGGCAGTTCCCACCACGGTCCGTAACGACCGTTACTTCGCAAACCACCCGCTTGTATCCCTAATCGACCAATGTTCAACTACCAAACAGCTCAAACAAATCCACGCCCAAATGCTCCGAACCGGCCTATTCTTCGACCCATACGCAGCCAGCAAACTCATCCAAGCTACAGCTCTCTCAAATTTCTCAAGCCTCGACTATGCCCAGCAATTGTTCGATCAAATTCCTCAACCAAATCTCTACTCTTGGAACGCCCTTATACGAGCCTACGCATCAAGCCCCGAACCCTTTTTGAGCCTTTTAATATTCATCCAAATGCTTTACGGTTGTAATGAATTTCCTAATAAGTTTACTTACCCCTTTGTGATCAAAGCCTCTGCTGAGCTTTTAGCTTTACAAGTTGGTAAAGCGCTTCATGGGATGGTAGTAAAAGCAGGGTTTGGTTTGGACTTGTTTATACTTAACTCTTTAATTCATTTTTATGCTGAATGTGGGTGTTTAGATATGGCGTATCACGTCTTTTTACGTATGCCTGTGAGGGATGTTGTTTCGTGGAATTCGGTTATTACTGGCTTTGCTCGAGGTGATTGTGCTGATAAGGGATTGGAGTTGTTTTATAGGATGGAAGAGGAGAATGTGAGACCCAACGATGTGACAATAGTGGGTGTTTTAACGGCTTGTGGGAAGAAAATGGATTTGGAGTTGGGTAGATGGGTGCATTCGTATATAGAGAGGAACAGGATTAAGGAGAGTTTGACTTTGAATAATGCATTTCTTGATATGTATTTCAAGTGTGGGGGCATTGAGGACGCAAAGAGATTGTTTAATGTGATGGAAGAGAAGGATATAGTTACATGGACAACTATGCTCGTTGGGTATGCTAGGTTAGGGGATTTTGGTGAAGCTAGGAGCGTTTTCAGTGCAATGCCTAGCCAAGACATTGCGGCGTGGAATGCTCTTATTTCGGCTTATGAGCAGAGTGGTAATCCAAAGGAGGCATTGGCTGTTTTTAATGAATTGCAGCATAGTAAAAAGGCTAAACCTGATGAGGTGACTCTTGTCAGCACCCTGTCAGCATGTGCCCAATTGGGGGCAATGGATTTAGGCGGGTGGATGCATGTGTACGTAAAGAAGCAGGGTTTAAAGATAAATTGTCATCTCACTACTGCATTGATTGATATGTATTCAAAGTGCGGGGATTTGGAGAAAGCACTTGAGGTATTTTATTCAGTGGACAAGAGGGATGTGTATGTATGGAGTGCAATGATTGCTGGTCTGGCAATGTACGGGCGTGGCAGGGATGCGATAGATCTGTTCTCAAAGATGAGAGAAGCTAAGGTCCAGCCTAATGCTGTTACTTTTACCAATTTGTTATGTGCTTGTAGTCACGCAGGGCTGGTGGAGGAGGGCAGGGATTTATTCAATCAAATGGAACCAGTTTATGGAGTTGTGCCTGGGGTCAAGCACTATTCTTGCATGGTTGATATTCTTGGTCGTGCAGGCCATTTGGAGGAAGCCCTGAAGTTGATAGAGAATATGCCTTTAGAACCTGCTGCCTCTGTATGGGGGGCTCTACTCGGGGCCTGTAGACTTCATGGAAATGTTGATGTAGCCGAGCAGGCTTGTAGTCGTTTACTTGAGTTAGAACCACAAAATGATGGAGCTTATGTTCTCCTGTCAAATATTTATGCCAAGCTGGGGGAATGGGAAAAGGTCTCGAAGTTAAGGAAGACTATGAGAGATTGTGGATTGAGAAAAGAACCAGGTTCGAGCTCAATTGAAATCAATGGTATTGTTCATGAGTTTCTAGTCGGTGATAACTCTCATCCACTGTCCAAAGAGATATATTCTAAGTTGGATGAAGTTGCAAGCAGACTGAAATCAGTAGGTTATGTGCCCAAGAAGTCCCAGATACTACAACTTGTTGAAGAGGAAGATATGCAGGAGCAGGCACTAAGTCTTCACAGTGAAAAGCTAGCTATGGCCTTCGGGCTCATTACTACAAGCCCATCTCAACCAATGCGTATCATGAAGAATCTTCGCGTTTGTGAGGACTGCCACTCCTCGGCAAAGCTCATATCTAAGCTTTATGATAGAGAAATTCTGTTGAGGGATCGCTATCGATTTCATCATTTTAAAGGAGGAAATTGCTCATGTATGAACTATTGGTGAATTTACAGATGATGCACCTGCTGTATAATGTGATATAGTAGTTGGGGGAGCCTATAAGAATATGATCAGATTTTGATACAATTAGTTGAGAAATTTACACACTATGTAATCTCACCGTTATGCAAAATAGTTTTGCAGATAAGGTCTTTAGAATTGCTTCCTAAATCTGTATACAAAGCGGTTGGCCTCTGAGAATCCAAACTCACCTGGCCCTTCTCCTTTTACTTGATAATATATATAGGATGGTGATAAGATACAGATCTCATAAATTGTTTCACATTCTCATTCCCCATCTAGTAAGATAAAACTCGGTTTGTTTTAGTGTAAAGTTCTCGTTCACCTGATCCTTCTCCAGTTTTAAAACTGAACTCTAGAGTTTTCAAATAGCAAAAGAAACGTGACAACGATTCTGAAGCACATCAAGAGGGAAAAAATTTTAACTTCTGAAGGAAACTAGCTCCTCCTTTATCTAACAGGAAATTATCGGTCACTTGGGATATAGCACAAAAAATATTTTTGTGATTGTAAATATTTTTGTAGACCAAAGTTTATACTCTCTTGTATCGAGGTATGTGGCCCTTCACAATTTGTAATTAACTAATTCATATCGATAAAATTTGTTTACTTACCAAAAAAAAAGTCATAGGTACTTTTGTAGGGTCATTGGGGCTCTTAAAATACTATAGATGGCATAGTGAAATTTGGCTGATTCTTGCTCATAAAACCTCAAGAGTGACAATTAACACACAATAATGTAGAGCATAACATCAACTGACAGGCATAACAAATCTCAAGCTTGTGCTTATGCTGTATTCAGTCATCACAGTTAACATTTGCTCCACTCTTTCCATATGAAAACTGACATAGTCTATGTTCACCAAAAATGTCTTTGATTTATTCTTGCCCCAACAATCCAGACCCAATTAATATCAATGTTTTCTCAGCTAGGTGAAGAAGACCAGCACAAATAGAATAATAAACAAAACTAGTAAGAAACAAATCATCATAATTTGACCCTTGGCACCAGCCTTCTTCATAATTATCGCAACCTTTTTCTGCAATAAAATGTAATTTAACAGAATGTAAATATTGGTTAACATTTACAATCGAAGGAAACACGACTCAGAATCCGATTCATGGACAGGAAACACGACTCAGAATCCGATTCATGGACAGGAAACGGAGTTGTCATTGAACAAAAATGATAGAAAACATGATTGGTATTCACGACACAAAAGGAAAGAGACTAATCACCTGAACAAAATCAAGACGGTTCGATGTACTCTCCATCTCCATGCCCAATTCATCAATAATCTTCTCCTGTTAAACTCAAGTCTAGACCTTTAGACTAACTACTCGATTAGACGTTATGGTAGATAGATACAAATGAAGGTCACATACAATACACCAAAAAGCGCTTTAGACGCTATAGTTGACATTAATAATTACCTGCCCAAGAAGTTCTTCGTGTATGGTAAGCCCTACACTCCCAATTCTTTCTACGCTAGCACTGAGCTGATCCAGTTCTTCATCCTGTTGCCTGCATGGCCCAATAAATTCACTTCAAAATGAAAGAGCAGAAGAAAGTATTGAAGACCATGAAGATGGCAGGAATCCTCTGACATGACAACTTAAAAAACAGTAAAAGACCTTCGAGTTATAGTTGTGATAAGATGCCCAGCAATGTGTTAGCAGGGATTAATTGCATAACCTATTAAATTTAAAATTCAAGCAAAGCTAGGATAGCATAGAGAATAGTTCGTGTATACTTAAGTTAAATTCGCCTTGATAGGCTACTACAATACAAATGTCAAAAGATACCACCTCTTCCACACTAACTCTTATCACCCTACAAACCCATAAAACCAACTCTAGTCAACTCAACAAAAAGCTACTCCAGTGAACTCATGTCAACAAATATTCCAAAGAGATCATGTCCTGTGTATTCACAACTACTGCAGTAGTATCAAGTTACTGAACATTCAACTTTTGTGCAAAAGCACTTAAAAGTTTCAAATTACAAATATAGAAAACCTTATTGCAGCTGATATGCTCCTTCACCTCGCTTTTGTTTTCATGTCAAGTATATGAGTTCTGGTTTATCCAGCTCAATCTACAGTGGACACCTACTGTAAAATCACAAGCTACTAATCCTTTTTACATCAGTCAGTGTAAGATTTACTCGAGACCTATTCACCATCTTCATCTCCAACAGATGCTAGTTCAATACGTAACACTTGGAGTCCAGTTCTCTGCTTAATCTTTTTTAGCCTTATTTTATCTGATCCATCCATAACAGTACAGAACGGATCATTCACATTATCACTTCTTAGTAATATTAGTCCTCAATCTCTACTATTTCTTCGTTTATAAATCTGTTTTCACTAAATTTCAATTTTTTTCTGTTCAACTTATACTTTCTGTAACCATTTTAGCAACCATGCAAAGCTCCAGCTTAGCATAGGCATTTTTATTGTAAACATTACCAAACTTCAATAGAAGAACTATCGACAAATAAACATTTTTTATTTTTGGTCAAAGACAAATAAACATTTAATATGGCATATTTGGAAGTTACAGGAATATTGAAGTTCAACAGATCTTTTTCATCTTAGAAGGTTCTGGAGGATCCTGCTAGTCCAGGTGCTCAGAGGAGAGTAAAGTGTCAATCAATGATACATAATAATTATGAACACAGACAGGCAGATTTGATCTTTTCCAAAAGATCCATAGAGATCATAATTAAGAGAGTAAGAGTCCATGAAGAAACAAAACCACAACCAAGAGATTCCTAGTTTTGATGACACATGATCAGAACTCCAGAGTTTGAAAAATAAATGAAGCATGACTGAAAAATGAACATTTCAAAGCATGGGAAAGAAAGGAAGAGAAGTAAAAGATATGGATGAACAGGGACACTACTTTATAAGAAGTAACTGTCTGTCTGATTCCGATGATATAAAATCATCATTATCTTGGGCCGCGTACTGGT
Source organism: Ehretia macrophylla (assembly GCA_037974665.1). Taxonomy (NCBI): domain Eukaryota; kingdom Viridiplantae; phylum Streptophyta; class Magnoliopsida; order Boraginales; family Ehretiaceae; genus Ehretia; species Ehretia macrophylla. The sequence goes on from CM075782.1 coordinate 33,000,548, forward strand.
TGGATCTCTCACTCTGACGATTATTTGGCATCCGCATTAGTTCCTGGTGCATGCCATTAACATTTGAACTGCTTGTGCTACTGGGGTCCATCCCGCTAACCACTGATCTCTTCACATTTCCTACCTATTCACCAAATGCATTTTTTAAGTGATCCAAATTCCACTTGGCAAAGGGCAAAAATGCATTCAACATTCTTCACAAGAAATTTCCAAAAAAGATCACCCTCATGCAGAAGGAAACCATTTTGTCTCGGGGTAAACAGAAAAAGTGAAAATAGTTAACCAACTGCAACAGCAAAACATTGTCATTTTACATGATACCTGAGTACGAGCACTGCTGGTCCATCGTCTTCTGTTTTCAAGCTCCACTTCATTAATACCATAATAAGCAGGATCTCTTGCAGCCACAGATATTGCTTTGTCCAATTCATCCACCTTCCTATCAGAAAGATAGGTTTTCAGCACCAACAAAGTACAAAAATAATTGACTGATGCAAAGCCAAGGTGATCTGGCAATTTATTATTGACAAAAGATTGCACGAAGGTGAAATGAGAGCATGAAGCCACACATATAAGCAGCTGAGTGTATGCGACCAGAAGAATACATTTCATGAATAAAGGATAAAGTACGTTAAAAAACATACTTGCCACTCAATGCTCTCACAACTGGCAAGAAGTTCTTTTGTAAGCCGATGTTGTTCTCCACTGTCCAAAGGAAGCCGTTCCCATTGGTGAAAGGTCGAAAGCAATTTATCAATCTAACCAAGAAAAATCATTGACCAGTTAGATCCTAAACTTCAGCATTGTAAAAACATACAGCAGTAGTAATTTTATACAGATTACCAGAGCCACAACATATTCATAGAATAAATATAAAGAGGATTTAAAGTTGGAGTACAAGCAAAAGAAGGTTGGATAGATAGCATGAGCAGGTTCGCAGACAAACATCATGTACTTCACTTTATTATGAGCTCAACAGATAGTTGACTTGTGATTTTTAAGGATCTCTATAAATGCAGATACTTAGCTTAATAGTGTGCTAAATGGAAATTGACCAAAAAAAAAAAACTAAATGGAAAAGTTAAACTTTCATTAGATAAAATACATTGAAGCCATCAACCCCCTCAAGACAGCAGAAAATGGCAGATTTAATGCAATGAAATTAAACTGATTTCACTGTAGATGGCATCATTGACTGAACTTAACAAATGAGGAAGTTTTATCAATAAGGGAAAGATTTCAGAAGGTAAATGGAAGCTTAATAGATTCACTACAAGAGTTTGCATTGTGAACAATAAGAAAACAACAAGGAAGAAAAGAGTCCGCATATTCATTGAGTTAGATGGAAATGAAAGCTCCAACATTTTGACATAAAAGATATTTCAGCAGAGAATCAAACTCACAGATGCTTGAATCTCCTCCTTTACAATGTAGAAAGGATCTTGAGCAGACGACATCCGGAACAACCAACTATACAATATTCACCTGAAAAGAACTGGGAAGGTCAAGATGCATTAGCACCGAAATGTCAGACAGACGCAGATTAAACTGAACTAATTGAAGCCTTCCTCACGATAAGACTGAGAACCATTTTCTGCCAAATATGAAATCAAAAAAAAAATATTGATATAAGGATACAAGAACAGATTAAAACTATGAATGAAAAATGTGACCCTTTCTAAGGCAATAGTAGTACTGAAGTTTTTCTTTCTGCTTCTCTTGAAACATATTCTACAAGCTTTAGAAAAAGTATGTTTTCTGTATTGGTTTAATCTTTAATTTTATTACTTCTGTAATAAGAAAAAAAAAGGTATCGGCACTTTTATCCCATTTGCTTTTCACCTTTGCATCTCAAACCGACCAATATCTCCATTACCACATGGTGCACTTCATGTCTTCTGTTATTTTCTTTATAATCAATAACCAAACCAAACCTTATCCCACTAGATGGGGTTCGTTATTTTTCTTTATACTCAATATCATCCCAAAGTTTTCTCACAAGCCTTTAACTTTATCCTTGCCTTGTTCTTTTATCCTGTAATTAAGAAAATGGCAATGCTTGGTATATATTATGTGCTCATTATCAGCTCCTATGCTAAAACTTGTGTATGCCTACTCCTACCATATACTGATTTTGCTCCATCAAAGTTGAAAAGGTATATTACTTAAGCAAACAATACTACCACTTGTTTCTCCTCACATCCTTTTTCTTACTTCAAACCCCAGGCAGAGTTACCTATATATCGTTGCTTTGCCAATTTCATATGGTTCTGAATGGAGAACCTATCAATAGTATGTATATGTTAATTGATGATGATTAGAGCTGATAATAAATGAACAGATCTCACAATTAGATCCTTCATGCCGCTCGCCATGGTCACTTTATTTACCTCCATTACAAAGAGGGATTTGTCAAGTCACGTATTAGTTACCAAGACTCTTAGATGCAGTCACAAAGTCCACCTCTTGTGGAATGTAAGAAGAGAGTTGAGGTCTTACAAAAATCCTAAATTCAAGTCATGCTCAGTGTCAAAAAGGAAGAAATATTAGAATAACCATCATATGACACCAGAAATAGTTCTTAGCTTTGAAAAAGGTTTCAAGCTTAAATGTCATTTCCTGTTATACATGCATACTTACATCACAATGTAAAAATATTTCTAGTAAGAACTCAAAGATGAGCTTTAACATTGAGTATCCTATAGTTTGACAACTTGAACATGACATGATACTAAAGAGAAAGGACGGACCAGACATCCATAATTGATACCAAGAGCAAGAAGTAATGCATACTAATAGTTCAATATGAGCTTACAAAAAATAGTCAATGTTATCTTCATCAAATTAGGTATTCCTTACATCTGTATACTAGCTCTAACTACATACCTTAGGTCCATTTCAATTTGTGTTTGCTAAAGAGTGATTATTTTCACTACACAAATGCAATGGAATATAACCACCCGATGATGCTCATCACTTAGTAATCAAGTAGAACACACTTTGTGCTAGATAGTTCTTTGTATGAAAGTGTGGGGATTTACGTTGGTCTGCTACGAATACACTCAAATGAGATTATCACCGACATTCTTAGTCACTTGTTGACCACTATAATTCATTTGTCATACTATACAAGAACATCTGTACAGTAACAAAAATGCAAATTCTATCTCTCAAGAATGCAGCACAATGTACCACATTAGTGGGCCATTTTTCTAACGTACAATTTACAGTATGTTTTTCCTTGGATAAAGGAAATGTACAATCTCGATGAGCCAAAAGCTTCAACCTTGAATCTAAAACAACTCTAAGGCAAACATAATACTTACACTGACAACTACAACTTTCAGAAAGTGTTGTTTTCATTGCTTTCAGATTGATCTTATTCTCGTGTTTCTGTGTTCTTTCCCTTTCTTTAGTTTTTCTTTCATAATCCATACAAAATGCCAATCCACTGGTGTTTACAAAATAAACCCACATCCACAAACAAAAATCACATCTCCTTCCTCTGTTCTTTCATTCATTAGAGAAGTAAAATTCATCGAGTTTGCACCCTAAGCGACGCAAAACCTTAATTGCACATTGAGCATTGAATATTCTTACTTAACAGATGACTAGATCGGCTGTGAATCATTTTTCTCAATTGACATCATCAAATCAAAGGATCTCAACAAGAACAAGTATCGTCGTCAGATCCATATAACCCGATCTACTTAGTAGGAAAATGCTTAATTTGATTTGGTATGATAACACCATCAAAACAAAGCTTCCGTAACGCTTCATTATTACATGAAATTATCAAAGATCAAAGGATTAGATCTACATTTAAGATTCAAAATATATTTCCAACTGGAACATAATGTTAAACCATGTACACACACACATAGATATACATATATATATATATATATATATGAATAGCCGGAAGAGAAAATCTCGAACCTCAAGAAATTGAGCGATGGAGAGCAGAGAGTTGCAAGTGGAGCAATGGGGGGCAAAATTGATCTGTTAGATCTTCGATTTCCTAAAACGACGTGGGAGGTTGGAATGGGCTTAAGCCTGTTGACTTATTGGGCTAGAGATTTTGAGAATGGGTAATATAGGTTAGTTTAATTTAACCCACTAGTAGTCGGGTCTCTTGCGCTTTATAGCAATTCATTAATAATAACACAACAAAAGCTTGCAATCGGCTATGTAAAACCATTTCCGTTATGGGCGTTTGGTTCGCAGAATCATATAAAATTTTTAAAAATGTAAAGTTTAAAATATGTTATTCTTATGTTTGGTTCACAGAATAAAAAAATATTTTCAAAAATATCACATTCTTAAGAATGTAATATTCTTATGATTTACTCAATTTCTATTCCCATGTGAAAGGTGAGAATCTTACATTCCCAAGTAGTGGAAATATTTTGAACAAAGCAAAAGACAGAAATATTCATCTTAAAAATATATAAAATTAAAACAAATAACATAACATAATTTAAAAAATAAATTAAAAAGTAAAATTTAAAAATTTAAAAAAAATTAAAAAATTAAAAAAATATATAAAATAAAATAAAAATATAAAAAATAATATAATATAAAATAAAATAAAAAATAAGATAAAAAATAAAAATATAAAAATCAAATAAAAATATAAAAATAAAATAAAATAAAATAAAAATAGGATAAAATAAATAATAAAATAAAATAAAATAAAAATAACATAAAATAAAATAACATAAATTATAAAATTTAAAAATTTAAAAAAATTAAAAATTAAAAATAAATAATAAAAATTAAATTAGTAATTAATATAAGATATAATAAAAAATAATAATAAGAATAAAATAAAATAAAAGTAAAAAATTAAATTATTTAGAAAAAAAAAAATATTAAGATAAACTAACATTTTATAATTTAAATAAAAAATTAAATAACATAAAATAAAATTAAAAAAAAAAAAATTAAAGAAGAAAAAAAAAAAAAAAATAAATAAGAATAAAATAAAATAAATTAAAAAGAAAAAAAGAAAATAAAATAAAATATTTAGAAAATAATAAAATAAAAATAAAAATAAAAATAAATTAAATTAAAATTATTAGTTTTTTTTTTGTTAAGGGCATTGTTAGAAAATTGCTCGAAATTCCTAAGAATATTGAGTCTAACCAAACATAACAAAAAAATATTCATAAGAATTTGACAAAATATTCCTATGAATATTTTTGACGTACAAAATAGTTTTAATCACATTTCCGAGAATAACATTCTTGAAAATATCATTCCCATAAATATTATTCCCAATAATAAAAAATCAATCCATGAACCCAACTCCCCCTTAATGTAATGCATTACTCGAATTTGACCTTTCAATATTTGTCAAATGTCTGATCTAACAAAAAAAAAAAAAGGAAAAGTCAATGTTAATCAGTATCGAAATTAAGAAAGTGCTAAATGATCAATGTGTCGTGTCAATTGTATTATAAGAAGTGGATAGTAGGTGATGTCGACAATGGCGAATTGATTCTTATATGACTTAATTTTTATTTTTTTTTAATAAGTGTATTTTTAAGTTAAAAAATCAATTCAACCCTCACTTGGAAAAAAAAAATTATATGTATAAGTATTAAATTGTGTAATTTTAGCCTCATTGAACATAAATGCTAGATCCGCTCCTGATTGGGGGTAATATATTCTAATACTCAAGCATTTGATTTTGTATTGTGTACTCTTGTGTACTTTTAAGACATTGAGTCGATGTCAATTATCCACTATACACGAGTATAGTAGACAATTTCATGTTTTACAAATGAAACCAAAATCAAAATACATAAACTTGTAGCACAAATATTGCAGATACATCATAAGATTGTTTTTTTTTTTTTTGTCGAACAAAAAACAACTTAACATTGTTTATAAGATGATTTGGACATAAAAGAGGTACACTAATTGATAGCCATAAGAAGCTTGTAAAAGAAAATGTCTCGCGCACAAAAGCATGTTGCCAAACATTGTTTATGATATATATGCCAATTTTTTTGTCCCTCATAAACCATCCCGTCTAATTCTCTTGATTTGTATTATTATAACCTATGCATCATTAGTTGATACAATTAATTGTTTCAAAATCTCCTTCCCATGCTTATTATTGAAATTAAACCAACAACATAAATCTTTTTTCAATTGTCTCTTTTACTTGTTTTTGCAGCATCAATATGTAGATGTCTTGATAAACACTAACATTCGGATTGAAAAAATTATTGCTATCAATTATTATCTTTGCACCATGATTTTCGTTGTGCGCAAGTCTTACTTGCAAACACACATTTCTAAGCGGTTATGGCTAGTTTATTTTGTACTACTTGATTGGTTTTAGTTATATTCATATATTAATGAGATATATTAATTCTTATTGAAAATACGATTTTGTTAGATTTTAAGTTGAAAATAGTATTTGAATACTTTGAGCAATATTGAAAAATTGACTCATACAATAGATTATTACATGTATTATTTAATGACATGGCTTTTAAGCTGGATAATAATTCATTGATATGGGTTAAAATAGAAATTCATTATGGAACTACCCTTACAAAGAAGTATGTGACTTGGTTTCAACAATAAATGATGCTTGATATAATATTTTGTATGATGCTTGACATGGATTCTTTTTGTTCTTTTTCATGTATGCATTTGTGCGCACTAAATATATATTATGCTATATGCAAGTATATACTATATTAACCATTTTATTCTACAAATATATAATTAGCTTTACAATGATACTAAAACTTATTAATGTTTGTCTATGGATTCATTTATGCTATTTGCAGTATCAATGCATTAGAATAATACCAATTAGTAATATACTATTGCTAATCCCGAGATCTATGGAGGATACCAATGGGCCCTTTTTCAATCCATGAGATACAGAGATGCTCAATCTTCAGAGATGCCCGATCTCTAGAGATGCCTAAAATTCCCGTAAATCGCTTTACAAGTAATACACGTGGCATCATTTTTCATCTTTTACAAGTAATACACGTGGCATCATTTTTCATCTATCATATTAGTATAAATATAAGTATACACATCCCGACAAAGGTACTTGATATTTTATATACTCAATTTATATACTTAATTTAATCATCTCGATTTTGCTAATTTAAATATCGAAAGGGTGCCCCGGATACAAACTCTAAATACCTTGTTTTGCAGGTCAACTTCTAGCAAGAATCACAACATCGAATTCATACCTTAAAAAGGTTCGGGCCATCTGTGAAAAACTTGTGATCAATCCCACTGAGTACACTGTAATGGTCAATACTAGAAGTCAAAACCACCATGAGCAAGACCCACCGCCACTTAGGAGTGGCTGAAAATCAAGTCCGAGGACCTTCCCAGCCAGAAAATTATCCACCCAGTGGTTTCCCCCAACTACACCACCTACTACAACCCACCCCCACCATACACAATCGTATAACTACCACCATTCCAATCTACACCTCTTACTTTCCTATATACCTTTAATACTCAGCCCCTATACCAATGGTGGCTCTGACTATCTCTCTACTTACACCTTCTTCGATTGACCTCCATACTTTATATCACATGGTGCTAGACATACAAAATACCATGGCCATATTGTTGCCACCTCAGTTTTCCCCCAAAAACAAAATCACTCAACCACAGCCTACCCAAAATCAATCTCGACCATAGAAGCTAATAGCCCCTTCTCGCGGAAGTGAGCAAGTCTGGGCCACGCAGATAGTGGATGATGATACAGGATCCTCTGGACCTGCTCGTAGAGCTGAAATTGCAAGAGAAAAAAGGCCCGTTACTGGCCTCAAGGGGTATGAAGTGTCTCGCATTAGGCACAAAAATGCTTCCTGAGCTCAGATCGGGCAGAGATGTGGTCCTTTCACCACATAAGTTATGGCAGAGCCTATTTTGTAAGGCTATAAATTGCCCGCCCTGCTGATGAGTCAGTATTTTTCCTTCTAAATCTATATTTTTGCATGCACAATGGGATTAAATTGATGATAAATTAAGGCATGATGTTCTATTTTTTATGCAAGGTGGTCATAGCGCAAATCGAGCAATTTTGATGACACGTGAAATGATTGACCAAAACTAAAATACTTGGCATAATTAAATTCAGGTAAATAGCACCGTAGCCCCTTATGGTTTACCGAAAGTGCACAATATCTCCCTATACTTTAAAAAGTGCACCACAACCCCTTATGGTTTAGAAAATTAGCACACGTACCCCTCCATCTCTTTTCCGTCAAGTTTTTTAACAGAAGTTGTTAAATGACACAAATGCCCTTATTTTTAAGGGGTGTAGAAGGTCACACCCCTTTCCATTTGGGGAAAAAAAGAAGCAGCACCCAACACCACTGTCAACCACCGCCACCACCCACCAAGGCCAAATCCTCCATACCCATCTCCTCAAACTCAGCCTCTAAAACCTTCTTCATTCGCAACACAGCAGCCCACAAACACCGAGACACACACACATACACACAGAGCAGCAAAGATGAAGTACAACTCAAGAGTCTCCTCCTCTCGCCGCCGTTGATAAGGATAAGGGCACTAAGTTCACCGCCGATCGAGGATATAACGCAGACCATTGATTAAGTTTCCATTTGTGGTATTTTTGATATTATTCTTATGTTTAATGGCTGTTTTTCAAACTTATTATATTAGGATTTAAGGAGACTTGAAATGTTGTTGGAGTTGAATTTACTTGTCTTAAATCAAATGTTTATAGTAGTTATGAATGTTTTGAAATTTGGTTTGGTTAATGATTGTTTTGTTTTCTGATGTTAATGCTTCAATGTTTTCGGCCTGGCTTGTGTGTTACAATGCATACATGTTTGGGGTTAGGGTGACTGACAGGATTGAGGGTGGGAGGAGGCTGACGAGGGAGGTGGTGGGTTGGGGAAGAAGACAATTTGATTTTTTTTTTTTTGGTGAAAGGGTATTTTAGTCAATGTATAAATTTATTTTATTAGTAAAATGTATAAACAACAAACAAAGTTGCAATATAGGCGGGTGCAGCACACTCACTGTGAAAAGTAATGGTTGTTTGGACGGAGGGGGTTGTGGTGCTACATTTTTTAAACCACATGGGGGTTCGGTGTACTTTTGAAAACACAGGGGGTTATTGTGTACTTTCGACAAACCACAAGGAGTTATGGTGCTATTTACCCATTAAATTCACATGAAAAATGTGAAGTTTTTGGACCATACATGTTGCATTTGAGGTTGAGGAGGAGTGCTGTAAAGTCAATCCCACATCGCTGGGGAATTTTTAAAGAATACACCATATTATTTGGGTTGTCTCTTAAACTACTTAAAGTGGATAATATAAAGCAGGGAATGGGCTAATGTGTTATGTAGTACACCTTGAAATTAAACTACAAGAAGGTTTATTCTCTTGTGCTGGATGCAACTATATTAAAATTTTTAATCCGCTTGAAAAAAATAACTTTATATGCGTCTTATAAAAAATTCTTAGAGAAATTGTATACAGTTAAAATATAAAGTTCTTTGTATAGATAAAAACATTTTGGCAGACGCAACACAGATTTCATTGTGCAAATCTTCAAGAGGGAGGATATATTAACATCCTAATAGCCCATATGTTTCTATTAAGAAATCATATGTAAGAGATTTTAACATAAGACGGACTCTAGAAGAACTCTAATAGGAAAGCATGGTATACTTGCACAAAACATGAGACGAAAGATTTTCAAAAAGATAAAATTTTATTTCGACTTGAAGATCGAGCACTCATCAGATAGAATATGTCTATTAATCAACTTTTAAGAGAAAGCACTGAAGCAATAAAGTTTCTGCTCTAAGTGCTTTGGTGGTTCATTTCTATCATATAAAACTACCATTCTACCCCTTAGAAGATAAGAAAATAATTTTTGATTATGAAATACCATACCTCAACACAATTGGTCTAAACTACAAGTGACTATACACTATTCGCTCTTATTTTATTAGCAAGTTATAGCTCTATACTAACAGAAAGATACTGCATGTATTAAATATATATTTTGTTATTATTATAGAACTATTGATATAAGATTATTACATCTAAGACAATCACAATCAAGTTGATTAAGTATGAAAAATGATGAACATATTCTTGACTCCTTGCAAGTAACATATTATTCACATATGATAATACTTCTACCATATTCATGCTCTTCAAAAACTCACTATTGTTGCCACCTCCTTAAAGCATACCAATGTATTTGTACTTTATGAGTGAATAAAGGTGCATGTGTTACTCAAGTAAAGAACTAAAAGTGATGAATCAATCATATCACACCAAAGTTGATTTTCATGCATGTATTCTCAAAGAAAGACTAAATGGATGTTCATAAATGTCACTTAAATGAAAACCTAACAGATTTATTTATGAAGACATTGCCTACCACAATATTTAAGAAACTATCTCACAAAATTGACATGTGTAAACTGAGCAATCATTCTTGATTAGCTCATACATTACAAGAAAATAGCACTCGAGCGACAGATTTGGGCGACAGATTTTTTTCGTAGCCAATTGGCTACTGCCAGGCTACGAAATTGCTACGGACAACTAATTCCGTAGCCAACTTAGGCCCCGATAAAATGGCGACAAAAATTTACTACGTGATCGCATCATTTTGTGCTAAAAAAATAGTAAGGTTAAATGATTGAAAATATTGCTTACCTTGAATTACCTCTAGCTGTGGCAAGTAGAGGGTCGATCCACAGAAATTAGGTTATCAAATTAATTTAAGTCATTAATTTAGAATTATTTGACTATTTTCCGTTACAGATAAGTTTGATTAAGTCCAAAAGTACGGAAGTACGGAAAATTAAGTCCAAGAGATGTCCACAAAATGTCCAAAGATACGGTAGTAACAAGGTCCAAAAGTGATTTAAACAAAGGTACAAAATTGAAGAATTACAACACTTAATAATACAATAAAAATCCAAAGGGTTAATGATTCATGATGGTTATAGCTCAGTATACTCAAGTACAAAGTTATTGATTCAGATTAAAAGTTAAGTCTTTCAGAAATAGGGCTACAAGCTCCCCACTACTGAAATCAGCATTTAATTACATAAGTAAAAAGATTAATTAATTAACAAGAATGGATGTGTTGGTACAACCTAACGATATCCACTCTCTCAATTAATCTTTCACTTATGTAACCTGCAAGTGTCTGTACAACCAGACTAGAATCCATCCGAGGTAGTCTCATATTGGCACTGGTTTACAAAACCGGGCTTATATGTACTTTCAATTAAATATAACACAACTACAAGTATATGTATAATTAATCAAAGAATAATTGGAAACAAAAATGCTAGACTTTAATAAATCTGAATCAAAACATATGTACAAGAATAACCTTACACATACCATCCCAAATCTCGGGTCTAGTGTGCCATGATAAACTTTAAAGTATACAAATTCATAATGAAAACCAAAATCAAAGAATACTTATCGTGTTTGAATGGATTTCGGTAGACTGGTATGACTTTGATATGCTTATAGCTCACTAGACCCTCCCCTTGGGGTTATAACTTTGCACACAACTAAATAAAATAATTAACACACTCACAACTCACTTCACAAACACAAGAATAGCAGAAATTATGCTAGGAGAGAAAATGGTACGCCATTGTTGCTGAAAATCGCGACTATTTATAGGCAAAAATTCAGGAGGGCGCTCGAGCGCCTATCAAGCGCGTTCGAGTGCCCTTCTGTACTTTTGATTTTAATATTTTTTTCTGTCGTTTTCGGTCTGCACTCTGCCGCTCGAGCTTAGAAAGGGGTGCTCGAGTGCTACTTTGACTGTGGTAGGTGAACTTTGGCCGGCGAGGTTGACTTTGACCATTGACCGTTGACTTTGACAGTTGACCAAAAGTTGACCGGGTTTATTCTAATGTTTTTCAGTGTCATGAATCCATTTCCGCACTCACTTTAGCCAAATTCAATTTCGAATTGCTCGTTTTGAAGTTGTTCTACCATTTTCCTCAGTGTTGCGCTGAATATTCGCTTCAAAAGTTGAGTTTTATGGTCGTTTTTGCTCTTTTTTCTTTAAAACCTATATTGCACTAAATTTGTGTACAATATACAATTAAGCTTGAAATAATAATGCAATATACATGATTCAATGGATTAAAGTTACTAAAAATATGGATTTATCAACCTCCTCAAACCCATTCTTTGCTTGTCCTCAAGTAAAGGGATCAATTACTTCATAGATTTAAAAATATTAAATTTTAGCAGTCAATGTATTTATACAGTTATATTTTATAAAATATATGATTAACAGTGAATTTGTCTTCCAAACAATTCTACCACAAGAAATCGTTTTGTATCTAGAAGAAATGAAACCAACTTAATTACAAAAAATCCTTTGAGCCTTTTTAAGCACTTGTAACTCAATTAAGAGGTAAGAAAATTAATCACACAAAATTTGTAAAATCGAAAATATTTTTTATGGATAGTCATGAAATGTTAAAACTCAACTACCTTCCAAATCATGTAATACTCCCTTAGATTTTTTTATATATTTCTTTTATATTTTTTTATTTTTATTTGTATATTTTTTTATTTTTATGAATAGATGACTCGAAGGTAGGTGTTGGTTGATTCAAAGACTTTCTTGAAGTATTGCATTTCTTTGGTTGAATTGTGTTTGGTGAAAGAAGGCTTGTCTGGCAAGATTTGTATTGATAGCTTTTTCATAACAAAAATGTTAAAAAATGGTTAGAAGAAAACATTTGTTATGGATTTCTTTTCTGCCTCTTTTTATTGAATCAACACTTTTGATATTTGAATGGTGTTGAGCGAGTCATCTACACACATACACACACACACACACACATATATATATATATTGAAAAGGAGTATACCGATCTAGAAAAATAAGTTAAATTTTAATAAAACTCAACATCTCACATTGAAAACATCTCAATATACTACCTTTTTGATAATTAATCAAAAACTTCTAATTGAATCATGTGACGCTGTTGGGATGTAATAATAGTTAACAATGTTTCAAAAAGAAATCTAGATACAAACTCAACTCTTAGCGGCTAATCATTTTTTCATTCCAAATTCACAGTTAATTCAAATATTTTATCACAATCTAACCATATTTGAACAATTAACCACTCAAGTTTAATTATTGTGAATAAGTGAAGTAAAAGTTTTGATTTTTTTTTTTTTTGTATCAAGTTGGTATCAACTTTTTTTTCCATTGAAGCAAGTTCAGCTCGTAATGCAGCAAACTCTTCTCTCTGTGATTGCTTAAATTCAGTAAATTCAGCTTTCAATTCACCTATTTCACCCAATCCTACAGCAAGGTTAGTATTTATGGCTTGCAGCTCTCTGTACATTTTTTTCATCAATGACACTTCAGGCTGAGTACCATGTTGCTGGGAAGACGTGGTGCCTTCAACAGATTGAGTGGAAGGCTGCGGAGCATTTAATGCTAAGGGCATCTTTCGAACAACGTGCTCTAAATATTTAAAACTCTTGGTGAACTCCGATTCACCATATAAAGTAATAAGGAGATCCATGAATGGCTCATCAGGTGCAAAAGGAAAATTAAACCGTTGAACTATTAATCGAGGAAAACGAAGTGTAGATGTAGAATCAAACTTCATCATGTGGTCTATAAGACTCATCATATTGTCTCCAATTATAGCTCCAACATCAAAAAGGGCACCTTGATAAATCCAATATAAAACCTGTAAAACAACTCTCCTTCTCTCTTGATCATGATCATATGGGCAAAGGTTCTTTTTAACAATGATATTTGTTAACCACATATCCCTATGAATGGAAGATCTTCTTATACCCACACCATGTGGTAGAATCGGACCCCTACACAAATTTGTAGCAATTTCTAAATTTGGAGTTGTAGCAGGGAAATCCGTATTTTTCACATAAAAATAATCATGCCTACACAGTATAGTCATGATATCAGCAGTAGTAAATTGAAATTCAAAACCATCAATTGATGCACTAAATTTACCATCATCATACGAAAGATGCTCATAAAAACATCGAATGAGACGAGAAAAAACAAAAACATCATCAAAAGATGGGTGCAAAAGACAATGAAGAAAATACTCTTCAAAATATTCAAAAGCACGTTGTCCACCTTCAGAAGCCCTCAAAACATCCGAAAAATCAGTTTCGACCTCAATTTGAGCATTCTCAAGTCATGCAGTCAATGATAATTTCTGTCTTTTTTGAGCCATAAACTAAATAATAAACAATAAAAAACTAAATCATGAAAAACACAAAATAATTTTTTTAATATTTTTTTTAAGCAAATACTATTTATTCAAACAACACCAATTAGCAACCTTAAAATCATCCTTAACACAACATCATTTATAAATCATCCGGTTAAATCCGCTAATATTTAAATAATTTATAAATCCTAGAATAATATACATAAATGTATCTACATAAATTTGAAATTCTTAAATATAAATATATATGTTTTAATTTTTGGTTTCTTTTTTCAGATTAAATTTAAAGGAAATCTAACAAAAAATTGACAATTAAAATCTAACCAAATTCTATATACATTCTATATACATAAACATATGCATACACATACACATACACATATACATACACATATACATATACATATACATATCTGAAAAAAAAATCATACCGAAATGAAGACTGAGAGCTATAAAACAACAATAAGCTAAGAATAACCAGTAAGAATCATCCTAAAGCCTTCAAATATGCGTATATACATACGTAGATAAATATATAAAAATAGATCTAAAACTGAAAAAAATATGCGAAAATAAGAAAGAAAGCATAAAAACTCACATTGGGTTACGGATTGGTAGCTGATTTGGGGTAGGAAAGGGTTTTGGTGATGTTGGGGGGTCATTTCCGTGGGTGGGGGGCTATTTTTTTAGGTTTTAAGGCTGCTGCAATTGGGGCTTATGTTATAAGCCCCGACTGTGGTTGGGCGCTCAAGCGCCAACAGGCTGCTGCGTTCTTTTAGTGAAATTTTTTTTTAGTAGAAATAAATACATATATAGCAGGCTAACATATATATATATATATAGATTATATGAATACAAAAACTATAAACAAATCACACTATTTTATTAATCATAAAGACATTACATAAAAGAAATGAAAATACAACAACAGAAGACTATCCCTTAAACTTGGAAATGCATGATTAACTTCAATCGTTCCTAATATACCTATGATCCCACTTGATAAAGAGATAAATAAGGAAAAGGTAAATGATGAAAATGCTTGCAAAATAGTACACGATCATGACAAATTGATCAGGTGTGAGAGTTCTGAACATCGTTGTGTTGAATGTAGCAAAAGTAGAGAAATGAAAGAAAAATTTATATATATATAGAGAGAGAGAGAGAGTCGGCAAAGAGAAAATAAAATGAGGAGAAGAAGAAAGAAAATGGGCTTTAAACCCCTCGGTTAGGTCATACCACTCTCGAGCGCCCTTTAGGTGCGTTCGAGCGTAGTACTTCCTGTTTCTGCCTTAAATGTTTATGCAAGTTCACAAAGTAAAAAGATATAATCTTCCTCAAACCTATTTTCCACAAGATCCCATTTTTTTTAAAAATAAAAATAAAATTGGTACATGAGAGAAATAAACACATGAATTTTAAATCATTTAAATATCCTAAAACAAGTGTAAGAATATACAAATGAACACCGACCAATAGTCATCCATCAAGATTCAAACCTTAAATATGCTTCCAAAAGAAACAGTTGGATCCAGATTTAATTTAAAAATATTTGAGTTTAGACTAAATTTAGAGTTCATCAACTTAACAAAGAGTTGTCCGCCAGTTTGGAAGGCAACACTAGAAGCCTGGGAAATGCAAAAATAGGATCCCAACCCTATTTCAGTTTCATACCTATGCTGCAAAGTAAACCACATCCGAACACCAAATGAATGGCATCAAAATCTGGATAGTAAATTTACCCACCATAGCGTAAGAACTGGCCGAAGCAAAGGTGATGAATCACATATCACATGCCCCTCTGAGTGGTATTAGTTATCTTTCTCTCAAATACCATGAGAGCCACTATTTCTATAACGGTGGAAAAAGACCTCTTAACGTTGAAGTTAATGCCAATTTAAAGCTAATTGGTAACCAAGCAACAACATCTAGGATGAACCTTGGAATGTTACCACCATGAGATCCTAGATTACCCAGAGATCACTTGGGTTCATGTGAGGCACACACCCTAGTACAAATAACACCATGTTTTATCCTCAGACAGTCACTACCGAATGTTGCCACTGTGTACCCATCCTCTCACCTATTTAGTATTAGCGCATCACATAAATTGTTAGAGTTTTTTTTCCTTCTAACCGGGAATGGGCAATGGAACCATTTAATGTCAGCCAGCAAGACATGCACACATAGTTAAGTGTCGTAGTTTAACGTCTTCGGGCAAATATTTTTTTTTTTTTTAGAATTTAAAATTAAGGGACTAGCTCTTCCAGAGGTTTCTGTGTTCACGCCATCCAGTACTTTCCTTCGGCACTCACATGGGGCCATAGCCAGTTCCACAGGGTCAAGAGCAATACAGTGAGGTTTTACATTACAGACAATATCGTCTGGTGAATGCTCTCACTCCTAACTACCTTATCAAGTAAAGCCCAACATACCCAAACGGCATTAAGTTGGTGGAGTAGCAAGTACTGTTAGACAGAGTTGCACTGGTCAGACAACCGCACACAGAAAACGTACAGTGACCACTAGTATCATGACAATCATTCTTGAATGAGTACTTCCCAGGGTTAAGACCCAAACTACTTTAAGCTGGAGAAAGACTCATTTGGTACGAAATATAAAAATAATAATAAAAAAATTTAGAACCCTAATACCTCTAAACATCCTAGGTTGCCTTCTAGAATGTCTTCAGCCAGACAGGGTCACATTGAAATTGTTACTCTGCAGGGATTGGATTCTTAAGTTCAATTGACTCTTCACCCCAATTCTTTAACTGGATTGCCAGTTTTAGCCTTTGTCCATTTACAAACATAGTTTTCCCATTTGTTTTATCTTTTATCTTGACAACCCTAGACGGAAAAACTTGTTCAACTTTAAATGGTCTATCCCACCTAGACCTCAATTTTCCTGAAAACAATCGTAACTTAGAATTAAATAACCACACATCTTCTCCAGGAATAAATGTCTTCCAAATAATCATTTTTTCATACGTTCTCTTCATTTTCTCACTGTAAATCTTGGCATTCTCGTATGCCTCCAAACGCATCTCTTCAAGTTTATTTAGATGGAACAACCTATTTTTACTAGTTTTTTGCAAGTCAAAATTCACAGTTTTAATTGCCTAGTAAGCCTTATGTTGTAACTCAACAGGTAAATGACATGTTTTTTCCAAAAACTAAAGGAAAATGTGACATTCCTATGGGAGTTTTATATGCAGTCCTATATGCCCAAAGTGCATCATTCAATCGAGTGGACCAATCCTTCCTATCAGGTCTAACTGTCTTTTCAAAGATTGATTTAATTTTCCTATTAGAAACCTCAACATGTCCACTAGTTTGTAGGTGATATGGAGTTGAAACCTTATGAATGACTGAGTATTTCTTCAATAATTTTTCAAAAGTTCGGTGAATGAAATGACTTCCAACGTCACTAACGATGGCTCTTGGAATTCCAAACCGACTGAAAATGTTTTCTTTTATGAATTTCATCACAACAGTATGATCATTAGTCCTTGTTGCAATTGCTTCAATCCATTTAGACACGTAATCAACACCAACCAAAATGTATTGAAAACCAAAGGAGATGGGGAAAGGACCCATGAAATTAATACCCCAAACATCAAAAAGTTCACAAACCACAATGGGATTTAAGGGCATCATATCCCTCTTTCCCATGTTCCCTGTCTTTTGGCATCTTTCACATGCTTTACAAAATTCATGAGTGTCCTTGATTAATGTGGGCCAATAAAATCCACTTTGCAGAACTTTGATAGTCGTCCTTCGTCCTCCAAGTGTCTCCCATATTCCTGCGAATGACAAAATGACATGATGCTTAGCTGTTTAGACTCGGGTACACATCTGCGAATAATTTGATCAGAACAAATACGAAACAAATGAGGATCCTCCCAGAAATAATGCTTTACTATTAAGAAAAATCGGTCTCTCTCAGCCTTGTTCCACTCCTTAGGTATTTTACCAACTGCAAGATAATTCACAATATGAGCATACCAAGGAAGTTTAAGAGCAGAAATTAACAGTAATTGTTCATCAAGAAATGTATCTCTCAAGGGTAATTCATTTTCTGTTTCCTGAGTTACAATCCTCGACAAGTGATCAACAACAACATTTTCTCGACCTTTCTTATCCTTGATTGTTAAATCAAATTCTTGAATTAATAACAACCATCGAATAAGCCTAGGTTTAGCATCTTTCTTTTCCAACAGGTATCTTAATTCCGAGTGGTCAAAATAAATGATTAATTTTTACCCTAACACATAAGACCAAAATTTTTCTAATGCAAAAACTACAACAAGCAATTTTTTCTTTGTGGTAGTATAGTTTTTTTGGGCATCATCCAAGGTTCGGCTGGCGTAATAGATCACACAAGGACTCGATCCTTGCGTTGACCTAATACAACTCCTATGGCATAATCCAAAGTATCACACATAATTCCAAAGGAATAGAGTAGTCCGGTGGTTGAATCACTCGAGCAGTGGAAAGTGCATTTTTCAGTTTTTCAAAAGCAGTAACACATTTTTCATCAAATTGGAATAGAGTATCCTGTGCCAACAAATTCGATAAAGGTCTAGCAATCTTACTAAAATCCTTTATAAATTGTCGGTAGAAACCAGCATGTCCAAGGAATGATCTCACCTGTTTAACAGTTGTTGGAGAGGGCAAATCAGAAATAATATAAACCTTAGCTTTATTAACCCGAACTCCTTCCTTGGATATAATGTGTCCGAGAACAATTCCTTCTTGAACCATGAAATGACTTTTTTCCCAACTAAGTATGAGATTAGATTGCTGACATCTTTTCAACACCAAAGAAAGATTATTCAAACAAGTATCAAATGAAGAACCAAAGATAGAAAAATCATCCATAAAGACCTTAACAAATTCATCCATCATATCAGTGAAAATAGACATCATACAGCGTTGGAAAGTGGCTGGTGCATTACAAAGGCCGAAATGCATTCTTCTATAAGCAAACGTGCCAAAAGGACATGTAAAAGTTGTCTTTTCCTGATCTTCAGGGTTCACAGGGATCTGATTATATCTCGAGTACCCATCAAGAAAACAGTAATAACCTTGTCCTGCCAACTTGTCCAAAATTTGATCAATGAATGGTAAAGGAAAATGATCATTTCTTGTTGCAGCATTGAGTTTTCTATAATCAATACACACACGCTATCCAGTTGTGATGCGGGTAGGTACCAATTCACCTTTATCATTTGTCACCACAGTGATTCCTGATTTCTTAGGTAAAACCTGTATAGGACTAACCCATTTACTATCTGAAATAGGATAAATGATACATGCATCTAACGACTTCACTATTTCCTTATTTACAACTTCTCTCATGTTCGGGTTCAGCTTACGTTGCATATCTCTAGATGTCTTGGTTCCATCTTCCAAATTAATCTTATACATGCAAAAAGAGGGATCTATTCCTTTAAGGTCTGCAACAGTCCAGCCTAACGCTTCCTTATTCTTAGACAATACATCTACAAGTTTAGTTTCTTGCTTCAAAGAAAGGTTAGAAGCAATAATAGATGGAAGTGTTTGATTTGCCCCTAGAAAAACATACTTGAGATGACTAGGAAGTTGCTTAAGTTCCAACTCAGGAGGAGATTGTATAGAAGGAAGCATGGGTTCTTTAGAAAGAGTCAAGAATGGTTCTATTGCACAAACCTGAAATTTTTCATCAAATCTTAAATTGCTTTCTAAAGATTCATCGGATTCCTCCTCAAACCTACTCAACACTACTTCATCATTATTCAAAATATTCTTCAAAAAATCTTTTTGCATAAGACTAAGGAAAGACTATTCAATTAATGGATCAATCGTATCAAGAATAAAACATTCAAGACCATCATCTCCATCTGCAAACCTAGCAGCATTAACAACATTAAGCTTTACCTTAATATCTCCAAATGTAAACTCCAATTCTCCAGTTGCACAGTGAATTTTTGCATTAGCTGTTGCTAAAAATGGTTTCCCTAATATAATTGGAGTTTGGAACTTTTGAATTTCTCCTGGTTTCATATCTAGCACAACAAAATCCCTAGAAAAATAAAATTCATCAACCTTTATCAACACATCTTCAATCATGCCCCTAGGAATTCTAAGTGATCTATCAGCTAGTTGAAGGGTGACAGGAGTAGGTTTCAATTCTCCTATATCTAACTGCTCAAAAAGATTAAAGGGGAGAAGATTCACACTAGCTCTTAAATCGAGAAGGGCACGATCTACACAATGATTACCAATATAGAAAGGAATGGTAAATGCACATGGATCTTTCAATTTTGGTGGAACATGAGAAGTAAGAATGCTGCTTACCTTTTCAATCAATCTTACTTTGTTTGATATCAAAGCTGAATTTCTTCTTTGCTGAGTGCATAAATCCTTAAGAAACTTTGCATAAGCAGGAATTTGCCTGATGATTTCTAACAGAGGTAAAATGATTTTAACTTGCTTAAAGGTTTCAAGCATTTCTTTCCTTTTTGAATCTTTATTAGGTGGATTACCTAATGCCTGTGGAAAGGTGCCTTGGGACTTAGTGTCAATGAAATATTTTCATGTAAAATTAAAGTTTCAGGTTTATTTGCAGTTTCTTTTGATGAATCAACAGTAACTTGAGACTTAGCTTTTTGCTTTGCAAGTCTTGCATTTTCGTAAGCTTCGACATTTACCTTGTTATCAACTCTCTTACCACTTCGCAATGTAGTGACAGCTTGAAGGTCCTCCACTATTTGACTTGTAGATGCTACATGGGCCTTACCTTTTGGGTTTCCATCTGGTTCAGCAGGGAGTGTTCCTTCTTCCCTTTTCTGAATTGTGTTAGCTAATTGCTCAATTTGTCTTTCCAAGTTGGCAATTGCCTTTGTATGTATACTTACCAGTTCCATAGTCGGTTCCCAGTTGTGAAGCTTTTTCAAAACATGTTCTTCAAAAGTAGTCTTATAAGAATTGGAACCTGAATTAGAGCTCGTAAGTACCTGTCCTTGTAGAACTGAATGAAATCCTGGAGGATAACCTCTGATTTTTGTTGTTGAACATCTTCCCGATTCTGATCCCACCGAAAATTTGGATGATCTCGTGTACCTGGATTATAAGTGTTAGAGAACATATCATAATTACGGGGATATCTATAAGCAGTACAAGCTTGCTCTGAAATTGAATTGGGATTTGGTGCAAGAACACCTTCACTTGAATCAATACATGTAATGATTCTTTCCTTTTAACCATTTTTTCCAATGCAAGAGTTAGATTTTCAATCTTTGATGTCAAAGAATTATAATTATTTGAACCTACACTTTCTCTCCTTTCTCTAGATGAAGATACACGCTTTTGTGAATTGTTGCTCAGTTTTTTGAACAATTCTTTGGCTTCTTTTGGAGATTTTTCAAGAAGTGAGACATTACAAGCTGAATTGAACAAACTTTGATTATGCTCATTCAACCCTTGATAAAAATTCTTAGCTAATTGCCAATCAGGAATACTATGGTATGGACATTCATAAATTAAGATTTAAAATTTGTACAAACTCTCATGAAGTGTCTCTAAAGGTAACTGAAAAAAATTATTTAATTGGTTCCTACATTCATTGGTTTTTGAAGAAGAGTAAAATCTTTCAAGAAATTCTCTTTGCAATTGATCTCAAGGAGTAATAGAACCAGAACGTAATCTGTAAAGCCAATTTTATGCTTGACCCATTAAAGAATAAGGAAACAATCTCAATTTAACAACCTCTACCGAGGCAGTTCTAGTATTAATCGATCTGCATGTATGAACAAAAGTATTTATGTGATCATACGGGTTTTCATTAGAAAGACCGTGGAATATGGGAAGCATTGAAATCATGTGAGACTTTATTTTAAAACTACCATCAGTTTCAAGTAAGGCAATAGATCATGGAAGAACATAATCTTGTGGTGTGGAAAAATCTTTTATGCTCCTCCTCACATTTCCTACTTCTCTACCTTCAATTTGATCATGATTTTGGTTTTGATTCAGATTTTGATCAGCCATGATTAGAAATTTATGTGCTTTGTTTCTGAATTTAAAAGTTATCTCAATTTCTGTATCAAAAACAAAGATGAGTGGCTTTAAAGATCTCCGACCATGCATATAAAATTAAAACATGAAAAAAAAACAAAAAAAAAATTAAATAAAGTCTATACAAAATAGAAAAATTGACTTAAATAAAAATAAAAACTAAAATCTAAAATATATACATATAAACACTTATATACATAAATCAAAGACTTATCTTATTTAATGAACACTGATCCCCAGCAAAGGCGCCAAATTTTGATCGCGTCATTTTGCGCTAAAAAATAGTAAGGTTAAATGATTGGAAATATTGCTTACCTTGAATTACCTCTAGCTGTGACAAGTAGAGGGTCGATCTACGGAGATTGGGTTATCAAATTAATTTAAGTCCTTAATTTAGAATTATTTGACTATTTTCCGTCACAGATAAGTTTGATTAAGTCCAAAAGTCCAAAAGTACGGAAGTACGAAAAATTAAGTCCAAGAGATATCCACAAAATGTCCAAAGATACGGTAGTAATAAGGTCCAAAAGTGAATTAAACAAATGTACAAAATTGAAGAATTACAACACTTAATAATACAATGAAAATCCAAAGGGTTAATGATTCAGGATAGTTATACCTCGGTATACTCAAGTACAAAGTTATTGATTCAGATTAAAAGTTAAGTCTTTCAGAAATAGAGCTACAAGTTTCCACTATTGAAATGAGCCTTTAATTACATAAGTGAAAAGATTAATTAATTAATAAGACTGGATGTGTTGGTACAACCTAACAATATCCAATCTCTCAATTAATCTTTCACTTATGTAACCTGGAAGTGTCGGTACAACCAGACTAGAATTCATCCGAGGTAGTCTCGTATTGCCACTGGTTTACAAAACTGGGCTTATATGTACTTTCAATTAAATATAACATAACTACAAGTATATGTATAATTAATCAAAGAATACTTGGAAACAAAAATACGAGACTTTAATAAATCTGAATCAAAACATATGTAAAAGAATAACCTCACACATACCACGCCGAATCTCGGGTCTAGTGTGCCATGATAAACTTTAAAGTACACAAATTTATAACGAAAACCAAAATCAAAGAATATTTATCGTGTTTGAACCGAGTTCGGTAGACTGGTATGACTTTGATATGCTTATAGCTCACTAGACCCTCCCCTTGGGATTATAACTTTGCATACAACTAAATAAAATAATTAACACACTCACAACTCACTTCACAAACACAAAAATAGCAGAAATTATGCTAGGAGAGAAAATGGTACACCATTGTTGCTAAAAATCACAACTATTTATAAGCAAAAATTGATAGGCGCTCGAGCGCCCTTCTGCACTTTTGATTTTAATATTTTTTATGTCGTTTTCGGTCTGTACTCTGCCGCTAAATTGCTGGCCTTTGTCAAAAAGTGGTGCTCGAGCTCGGAAAAGGGGCGCTCGAGCGCTACTTTGACTGTTGTAGGTGAACTTTGACCAACAAAGTTGACTTTGACCATGACCGTTGACTTTGACCTTTGACCAAAAAGTTGACCAGGTCTATTTTAAGGTTTTTCAGCGTCCTGAATCCGTTTTCGCACTCAGTTTGGCCAAGTTCAGTCTCGAATTGCTCGTTTTGAAGTTGTTCTACCATTTTCCTTCAGTGTTGTGCTGAATATTCGCTCCAAAAGTTAGTTTTTATTGTCGTTTTTGCTCTTTCTTCTTTAAAACCTATATTGCACTAAATTTGTATAAAATATGCAATTAAGCTTGAAGTAATAATGCAATATACATGATTCAATAGGTTAAAGTTACTAAAAATACGGATTTATCACTACGGATTGGCTACGAACAATAATTTTAATTATAAAAAAAATAAAAAATAATATTTCGTAGCCATGTGGTGCCAAAATAGCCACGGATTAGCTACGAAAAAATATGTGTTATTCAAAAAAATTTAAGAATTAAAAGTAGTAGCCTAGCCGTGGTAAATTTGCTACGGACTAGCTACGGATTATTTATTTAATTCGGCAAAAAATATCATAACAAAGTTCCTAGGAATGTAGTGGCCAAATAGCCACGGATTGGCTACGGACTATGTATTATTCAAAAAATATTTTTAAAAAATAATGGGTCATAGCCTAGTCGTGACAAATTTGCTACGGCATAACTACAGACATTTTAATTAAATAGGAAAAAATAAAATAACAAAGTTTGTAGTCCATCCATAGCCCCTAGCCACAAATGGGCTACGGACTTTTTCCCATCCGTAGCAAATAGCCAAGGATGGGCTACGAAATTTTACACAAAAATAAGGTTTATCGATTTTAATTTGAATTATGGAATTGTGATTCTACCTACAACATAGTAAACTTCACTTGTATTGCAAGTTCTCCAAATAAAAATAAATTTGGTCCGTATTTCATTAACGTGTATGCTTTTGTAGAGAAATCTCATAGGAAATCAATAGCCATTTAAATCGAACTTATCATGTCCTCACTTAACATTAAGTTAATGTTAATAAACATTCAATCTAGGGGTCTAAAAACTCTCACATTGTATCCAAACTTCATAAACAAGAAAAATATGAAGATATTAACACATTTTAATACGTTGTTCCTGCCTATTAATAAGTTAGAATACATACTATTAGCGGTCCGTAGCCTAAACGTAGTCCTTAGCTATGGATGGGCTACGGACTTTTTCCATTCCGTAGCCCATCCGTAGCCAATGACCACAGATGGGCTACAAACTTTCAGAAAAAATAAGGTTTATCGGTTTTAATTTTATTTATGGAATTGTGATTGCACCTAGAATGTAGTAAACTTCACTTGAGTTGCAAGTTTTCCAAATAAAAATAAACTTGGTCCGTATTTCATTGGCGTGCGTACTTTTATAGAAAAATCTCATAGGAAATCAATAGCCGTTTAGATTGAACTTATCATATCCTCACTTAACATTGCGTTAATATTAATTAACGTTCAATCTAGGGGTCCAAAAACTCTCACATTGTGTCTAAACTTCATAAACAAGAAAATATGAAGATATTAACACGTTTTAATACATTGTTCCTACCTATTAACAAGTTAGAATACATACTATTAGTGGTCCGTAATCCATCTGTAGTCCCTAGCTACGGATAGGATACAGACTTCTTCCTTTCTGTAGCACATTTGTGGCCATTGGCCACAGATGGGCTACGGACTTTTAGAAAAAAATGATGTTTATCGGTTTTAATTTTATTTATGGAATTGTGATTGCACCTACAGTGTAGTAAAATTCACTTGAGTTATAAGTTTTCTAAATAAAAATAAATTTGGTTCGTATTTCATTAGCTTGCGTACTTTTATAGAGAAATCTCATAGGAAATCAATAACCGTTTAAATCGATCTTAACATGTTCTCACTTAACATTGCGTTAATATTAATTAACGTTCAATCTAATTATCGAAAAACTCTCACATTGTGTTTGAACTTCGTAAACAAGAAAAATATGGAGATATTAACATGTTTTAATATGTTGTTCCTATCTATTAACAAGTTAGAATACATACTATTAGTGGTCTGTAGCCCATTCGTAGCCCCTGATGGGCTACAGACCTCTTTCTTTTCGTAGCCCATCTGTAGCCAACGGTCACAAATGGGCTACGGATGAGTTATAGGCTACGGATAGGCTATAGACTTTTATGTATCCGTAACCAATCCATAGCCTAATAATAAAACAATAAAAAAAAACTATGTCTAAAAGGTATATATAATAAATTATATACAAACTTAAATTAAATTAAACTAAACCTGTCATATATATAATAAACTACTTATAAACTTAAAAAATATATATAACTAAATTAAATAAGCCTATAAATATTTCAAAAACATAAATTTGGGATGTTTTAGAAATGATAAATTTTTAAAAAAAAAAATTAAAAAAATCTTGGCATGCCGGAGGGCTTGCCAGCCGGTGCCGATCTAGGCTACACGTTGGCCTCTGTCCGCCGAACAGCGAAACAATTTTTGTTTTTTTGGCTACGGAAACTAGTAGCCCTTCCGTCACCCGCGTTTGATTTTTCACTCAAATTAGACAAGTACAAATTTTTTTTTTATTTTTCCCTCTACTTTCTTCACTAGTTCTTTCTCTTTCAACGAAAATATCTTCTTTAATCCCTCTTTCTCTCTACCACCACTACCACCATGGACACCACCACCACCACCACCACTACCAAGGATACTACCACCATAACCACCAAGGGCATCATCACCACCAAGGATACCACCACCATAAACAAGGTTCAACTACCACCATCAACTAGGGCGCCACCACTACCAAGAGCACCACCACCACTAAGACCACTATCACCACCACCAAAGCACCATCTTTAGCTCAAGTGTTTGCTCTAGTTTGTATTTCTTATAATTTTAAGGTGAGGGATTCATGTATTTTGTACATTTATTGTAGTTTTAAAGATGGTAAGTTTATGTGTATGCTATAAAATGTTAAATTGGACTATGAATTCACATGTTAGGTTGTCTATTATGAAGTAAATATGAAGTACATGTGTAGAATGTTGTTGAAAGTTAAAGACTTTATGTGGGTATTGTTGTTTGGTGTAGTTGTATAGTATGTTGAATATATATTTGATAAAATGCTTGAATGAGTGTTTTTAGCCTACATATATTGCATACAACATATGTATATGATACATGCTTATAAAATAAGGCCTAAAGTTGGAATCTTGTAAATTTCTTTGGATTTCAAGTGGAAATATGACTTGTTTATGTTGTTAGTTAGTTAGATTGCTAAAAATAATTACCAAGTAAACTTAATGGTGCTTCGTGCAAGTTAATTGCTAATGAAAAATGGATAAAATGTGTGTGAATACTATAAGTGGTAGCCTACTTTGCTATCACTAGATATGTGAAATGATTGAATTATTGGTTGTAAATGCTTTATGAGTTATATTGAATTAAACGATTGGATTATGATGTTTTGCAACAAAGTTCCATTATGCACATGTTAGATCATAGGTTTTGACTTATAGAAATCAAAGAGTTTAGTTGCAAGTTTATGAATCACTTTGGAAATATAACTCAAGCATACTTAGCTTATTTTTTAACTTTGAAAGTCTTTGCTTTATGGATTATAATTCATCTTAAGAACTTGTGACTAAAGACAGGTCTAGCTAATACTGTAAAACTTAGAAGCTTTCCACTACATGAACTTTAAATTACTTGGGCTTGTAAATGTTGCTAGGCTTACATAGACCTATTATGAAGAAATGTTATGTTTAGCATGTTATGCATAAGCAAAGCTTCAAAAAGGTATTCTTGTGTATTTGTTGTTGGCATTGAGTATAACTGTATAGGTGTTGGAATATCCGTAACTAAGGGGAAACTCTGTCCGATTATTGTTGCATTTGGACTTGACTTCTAGGAAAGGGTTGGGTTGCGATGTGACACCATCAACACCAAGGACACCACCACCACCAACAAAAGCACTACCACCAACAACAACCACCACCAAGAGCATCACCAACACCATCAAAGGTAGTACAATATAGTAGTTTATATTTGTATGTGTATATATACATATGTATACATATGTATATATATACATATGTATACATATGTATATATATCTATATATATATATATATATATATAATCTATATTTTGTTTGCAATTTATTGGGTTTTTCATTTATTTATTTAATTTTTATTCGTCATCACTACCAAGGGCACCACCAAAGACATCACCAAGAGTACCACCCCCATCACCACTATCAAAGGCATCATCGACATCACAAATGGCACCATCACCAACATCAAGAGCACCATCACCACCAAGAAGAGCACCACCACCATATTCCTATCTCTATTTATAGGTAAATAGTTTAGAGTTGAATATGTACCACACTTATAGTTCAATATGTATATGTTAATGCCGATAATATGTATATGTTAATACCGATGTAGCAAATATGAAAAGTTATTTGGTTAGTGGTGCTATTCTGTTGTTATATGTGAAAATAATGAAGTCATGTGCTAATTTAGAATTGAAATAATAGAGTCGTGCTTATTTAGAATTGAAATAATGAAGTCATGCTAATTGAGAATTGAAATAATAGAATCACGTGCTTAAATTGAATTCTTTTGTTAAGTGATTTATGATTGGCTTTGTTGAGATTTAAAGAAAAAATGGAGAATAATCCATTCGGGTCTTTATCGAATTGGAAGGATGATGTTGGAGAAGATAATCTTTCTTCATATGGAGTTGAGTGTTGTGGTATTGTAAGTACTATGTCTCTGTGTTTTCAAGCTTTACTTTAGTTGCACATTTTCTTTAGCTTTTCCTAATCATGGTTTATCTTTCTTAGGCACATGTGTTGAAGAAAAATCTAGGCTTTTTTTCTAGATTTGTAAGTGATTCATATTATTCCTGTGATTTAGTCACTAGGCATATTTACATATCATGTATGGATCATGAGATATATTAACACTGATTTGTGGGAGGTGGGTTGTGAGTCATGCTTCACTTTGCATAAGATAATACCAACATTGATGAGATTAATTCTTAGGCTTTTTGTTTAGTAATCAACAAATCTTTGAATGAATTCATTGGCATTGAATACAATTTTGCTATGATGTGCAAATGTATCTAAATGCATACTCGGTGGAGAGAACGTGACTGAACATTTTTCTTATATGTTTGACGATGAAACTACCCCTGTTAAGGACTGTGGAGATCTGACTTACAATGGTTCAAACTGTGGTAGGATTTCTCTTTTCTATATGAATGCATCAATTTTCTCTAACTTGTGTCCCCTTTTATGCAAATGGCATTGGTGATACGAATAATTATATATTAGAAGGGTAGATAATAAGGTAATTTCATATAAACAACACTTCCATACGCAAAATATTACTTGGGAGATTCAATTACATTTCTTGTTAGAAGCCTTAGACTGATTCCAAGTTTCTTATTAACTGTTTTTTCTTCTAACTCACGAGCTTTTGGTGTCTTTTTAATACTATTTCACTGGTTAGATTGTGCCGGAAGAAGAAATTTGGCAATATATATGTAGATGAGAAATTTAATAAATTAAACTGCTCTGAATATCTTCAAGCAATATTTGTTTGTGGTGTAATAGGAGATGATTTTAGAAGAGTATGAAAAGTACGAAAAGAGAAAAGGAAAGCTTTGCAGGCATTAAAACCATGTGAGTGAGGTGATTAGAAGACAATAGTAGATCATTTTAGCTTTGTTTGTAACTTAATATTATTTTTGTATTAGTTTTTTTTTTTGTAAATATTATAAATCTATTGTAAATATTAAATTTTTTGTAAATATTAATTTGTATTTTTAATTTGTTTTTGTTAATATAATTTTTTTTTATATTTATAATTTTTTTATATTTTAAATTAAATAATTAATTAGCGACGGAATAGCTACGACAATATGCCGACAAAAGGCTGCGGATTGGCTATGGATATTGGGCGACAATTGATTACGGATTGGTTATCATACCAATCCGTAGCTGTGGGCGACTACCGATTTACGACCGAAACGGCTACGGCTTTGCTACAGACTTTAATAATTAATAAAAAAAATAAAAAATTTAGTTGGCTACGGATGAGCTACCAAAATTCTACGGATATTAATCCGTAGTCGTGGGCGACAACCGATTTACGATTGAAATGACTACGGATTTGCTACGAACATTAATAATTAATAAAAAAAAAGTCAAAATTTTAGTTGGCTACGGATGAGCTACGACTATTTTGCTACGGAAGTTATAAAAAATAAATAAAAATTAATTTTTGGAATTGACTACAGATGGGTTACGAAATATCAATTTGACTACGGATGAGATTTCGTAGCCTAACCGTCGCCTGTCCTAATTTAGCTACTATTAGGCTATGGATTTTGGCCGTCGCCTTAGACTGTTTTTCTCGTAGTACACGAGGGGCAAGAAATATGCATTGTACTCTTTTTCTCTTGTCCCACTGGGTTTTCCTGGTAAGGCTATTAACGAGACAGTTTGAAGTGTATATATACGTATAATAATAATATTAGTTGTACTCTATTTTCCTTCATTAGGATTTTTGTGCCACTAAATTTTTTTTTTCCAAATATAATTTTAATGAGGAATATTCTTAAGTAATGAATATCCAAGGGAAAATGTGATGAAGTTGTGCCCCTAAAAGCGGATATTCATTCATGGATATGAAATTAGTATTTCATTGTGATTCAAAGTTAAGCCCAAGAAGACAAAAGCTTTAAAGGGTTATACAAGAAATACTTAGAGAACAAATTATGTTTTCATACAAATAGAACCTTTGACATTGTAATACATACATCAATATCAATAAAATTCTTCATTCCCTCTTATATTTTTTCTCTTTACTTTGTGTTGTCTACTTATCTTTCTCTTATTTTATAACATATGTACAAATTTTCGTGAACTGATTTTCATTTAACTAGATAGGCCCTTACTATTTGCGTCTGCCATAAAATGCAAGGCCTCTATAAAATCTGCTTCTCCAAAGTCGAGAAATAATTTTTCTATAAAGTAGAGCTCAGTGTAAGCCAACTGCCACAACATGAAGTTACTGATTCTAATTTCACCACTTGTTCGTATAAGCAAATCAGGATTAGGATACTAGGTAAACTTTGTTTCTAGTTGTTGTTCGAAGAGGTTTTCATCAATATCTTCCACTTTGATAAGACCATCCTTTACTTTGGTAGCAATGCTTCTGCTTGCTTGCAATATATCATATTGGCCACTATAATTCAAAGCCAATACAATTTGGAGCCCCGAGTTGGATTTCCTTTGCTCATCTGATAGAGTTATCACATTCTGCAGTGACTTGGGAAGGGCAGACTTATTCCCAATAACGGATGCCTTTATTTTATACCTAACAAAGTAAAACTAATTCATAAGAAAAAGAAATGTTATATAGTTAAATCTGTTGGGGATTAGGATGGTAGAACGAAGAACAAACGAAAATAATATTGACACAATTATATTTAATGTGATCCGGCGAAGTCTACATTTACCGACAGATGAAAGAAAATTTCACCACATTGATAAATGAATACAAAATAGACCTCTATAGCCCTTGTCTCTCCTCTATTCTCTCTCCTCTCTCCTCTCTCTGTCACACATAAGTTAATACGCTTAAGCTCATATCTATAGATACAAGGAAATCTCATTCCTACTAAGAATATAATTCTTATACATATTAGAACTAGGATAACAAACCCATTAATAATATGGGCCACAATCCTTACAAAATCATAAAATTACAAAATCAAATACTTAACTATTATTCGTACCTTTCAGGATTCTAATTAAGCTTTTTCTACCAGTACCAATTAACCAAGGAAATAATCATTCAAAAGTACCTCATAGTCTCTTCAACCAAGATCATCACAGAGTCAACCTCTTCCTACACAAGCCAAGAACACTCAGTAACAGTTTTGTAAAGAACTTAATATACTGGATTGTGACACAGAAATCAATTACCGAAAATCATTATACTTATTTGGGTGAACGAAGCAAGACTCCCTTGTGCTTTCTGGCAATAGCGCAGATAAGATCAAACTGAATGTGTGAAGGTGTGCTTTTCGGAAAGTGTACAATACCTTCATGTAGTACAAAAATTACCAAACGCCTCTCCTATAATTTGGTAAACTAAGCATAATACTCCCTTCGTAAAAAGATTCGTCTATTTTGATGGATAGTGTATTGTACTCACGTTTCATGCAATTGTTCATGTTTCTTTGTTGAGATGGATGTGTGGCAACATTCTCATAAAATATCAGTGGTCGATATGAGAATTTTGAGATGGATGTGTGACAAAACTAGGAAGGACTAGATCAGGAACGAGATGATACGTGAAAGAATAGGGGTGGCCCGATTGAGGCTAATTAAAATGAGGGAGAATCGTTTAAGGTGGTTTGGACATATTAGAATGCGACCTATTGAGGTGCTTATTAGAAGGTGCGAAAGTTTAGAAATAGTACATCAGAAGAGGGGTAGAGAAAGACCTAAGATGACTTGGAAGGAGACAATTAGAGAAACCTTGCGTCTATGGAGCTTATAGAAGAGTTGACTCTCGACACAAATGAATGGCGTCGCATGATCTATATAGTCGACCCTACCTAATACAATAAGATTTGATTTGGTTTGATTTGATTATTCTCTCACCACCAGTTTTACCTCAAAAAAATATATTAAAAAAAATAAAAGATGTCATTGTCTCCGACCCTCAGCCCCACCCCACCTTACCATTCTGTCAACACCCCACCCCCTACCCCCTACCCCCCACACCCTGTTAGATCATGTGATATTACTATGGTGAGATTTCAGGTTACTAAATGGTTTTGAATTTAGGTCTGACTCTCATTCATTTAAAAATATTAAAATTGTTCATGCAAAAGGCTAAAAAATGGATCTAACTACATGTCTAGACTGTTGAAGATAGTAAATGTATATAATAAATTTTTATTGAACAATTTAACCTTTTAAATAAGATGATAACTTAACAGGGAAGAAGACTATCATAAGGATATAACAAATATCAAGAGATTCGAACTTGTTATGTAGGATTAAAGCATTCGAATTTCTAAGAAAATAGAGTTGCTTACCTTGGGGCAAGTCCAATTTTCAGTTGAGAAAGCAAAAACGGTTAGAACTTTGACTCCCCAGTTGGAACAAAGACGACTAAGTTCCATGAATGCCTTACAACCAGCTCTATGACCATCTTCCACTGGCAAGCCTTTCTCCTTGGCCCACCTTCGATTACCATCCATTATGACAGCAACATGGTTTGGCATAAGCTCTGGTTTGAGGCATTCAGGTAAAACCAATCTTTCTCGCCTGTCCCCTCCACCTACAACTACATTTGAGGCCGTACCTTGCACCTTGAAAAACTTGGGAAAAGCATTAATTTAGAAGTACCTAATATAATGCTTGATTCATATCTATTGCTTTGTGATATGTAAGGAGATAATTTGTTCATTGAAGAAAGTAGGAAGCGCAAGGAGAGCATTTTGCAAGTTTTCAGAGCTCCTTTGCCCTAGTACTTTGTAGTTGCTTTATCCGCCAAGGTTGAATTTATAGGTGTCGTAAGGGTTCTTCTTCAAAATGATTGTGAACTCCACTTTTATTTTTAGTATGTGAGTCTCTCACACTATGGGTTCCTACCTCTATTAGGTGAATGTTAAAAAACGTTTACTGTTTTTAAGAATTTTCAATGTTGTACGTCAGAATAAATATTACTCCAACATCAGAAAATCACAAACTTAAATACCACTTTAAAAGATCCTGAATTACTCCACCTTGTACCAATTAGTTTAAAGATAGAATTACATAATTCGCAATATGGTATCAGAGTTGAGCCCTTAGTCTAGTCGCATTTATTCATGTACGACTCATCTATCTATTTTATTTCGCTCTCGCTGACTCATTTCTTCTCAATGTTAACTCTCGTTTTTCGATTTCCCTCGGATCACAGTGAGGGGAGGTGATTCTTAACATCGCAGAACTAAAGTCAGAAAAAGTCGCATACATGCTGTAATGAACTGTTTATTGTAGTATTAATGTCTTCCACGGGCAAGTCCTCACAACTCATCAGCTTTTGATTTCACGTGTAAGTACCATGTGAGCTCAATGTTCTGTAACTAAACATCGGAACATGTAGGAGCCATATTGGAGATTAGTAGTGGACTACAGAATAAATTGAATAAACACTAAAATAGGGTAAACAATTGGAATTCCTTGAATAGATATAATCCATTGTGGATCAACCAACTGAAAAACAAGCCAGTAAAAAAGTTTTGGGCGTTATATCCCTTGGCGTAGTTTATCTATGCATGGATCAACATATTTTACCTATAACATTTAGATAACACTACATTAGGAGACAAAATATAGTATCTGCATGATGGTTGTTCAAAGAGGGCTTGGTCCCGTAAGGACTCGTAAGAAATTTGTATTTTTATCTTAAAATTAATTGCTTTTAGGTAGAGTAATTTAGTCTTATATACCAATAATAATATCCATGTGAAAGGTGTTCTCTAACAACTTCGGAACATGGGGTTTTCATGAAAAGTATATAGATGCAAGTCTTACCATTATCATCATTTTTACTATATGTATAACTTAAAAATCTTGCTTGTAAGTGAGGAAGTGTGATAGAGACAGTAAACCAATTATATATATGCGCTCTACAGCCTTAAATTTTTTAACAGGTGGTCACTTAACAAGGACTCCTAGCTTTGGTCCTTTCTAGGTCTTCGGGAATTCATTTCGGTTTTGGACAAAAGGCATTCCACGTGCTTTTAGATATACCCACAATGCCTTGATGTAGGATTATCATTCACTTTTGTTTAAGGGTCTGTTTGGATTGAGGGGTTTGGGTGAAAATGAGTGGATTTTGAGGGATTTTCAAATAAATTTTCTTGTTTGGATTGAAATGGTTAGGGATCATTGGATTACAAAGGGTTTTGGAAACACATTTAATGAGTTGATTTGTAATTTGGGGTGATTTGAGGTGACTTGAATTAAAGATTACAAAATGTATATATTACACTTCTTAGTTTTATAAAATTATATATATTTATAAATATTACATTTGTATCCTTTAAAAATGATAAACATGTCAACTTGCTTATAAAACTTATTATTTCATTTCATTTCCTTTAAACATAATCTTTTATAAATCCTACATTTATAATTTTACTCAATCCAAACATAATTTAATCCTCTTTTTTTCCTTTCATTTGTTATTCTTTTCCTTCTGAATCCACACAAGTCCTAAGTTTTCATTTCCAGTGGGATTGGATAATAAAAAGAAAGGAAATGTATAGAATCAAAAAAGAAAGAAAAAGGGAATTAAATCTTAATAAGATTAGATAAAATTGTAAAGGAAAAGATAATAAAGATGTTCTCAATTTTTGAATGGTAAATTAAATACCAACTTCATAACCATAAAGAAATAAATTGTAGGCACAACTTGCACATTTAGAAGCGCAGAGGGGTTGAATGCTTTCTTCCCTTCAATTTTTGAGGTATAAACATAAATATAGAGTAAAATGCACCATAGTTTCCTATATTTTACAGAAGTTGTATTTGAAATCCCATATTTTTAAAAGTCACGTAATATCCCTTATGTTATTTATAATGTTGTATCATACCTCATAATATCCAATTTTCTGTCAAAATTAACATAGAGTGTTTTACACATGCGTCTGATGCAAATAGGAATCATACAAAGCCTGAAAACACTTTTAAATGGACCAAGATACTCTTATTTTTTATCTCATTTTTCTTTCTTTTCTTTCTTTTTTTTTTTTCCTCTTCCACTCTTCTTCTTTCTCACCATTAGCTCATACCACCACCACGACATCTCTTCCACCACAAATCATTTTAGAAGTTTACCGTTAATAATATTTTGGGAATCCTCATAACCTATAGATCAATTTGATATAAAGTTCAAAAAACGTTACATGAGTTTCAAATTAAACCCATTTTTAGCATAATTTAAGATCTTAAAATATTTAATTTTGTGTACTAGTTAGGTGGATTTGTGTACTGGTGGATTCCCCAAGGGAGGTGGTTAGTGGAGGTGGCTAGAGGTAGTGGTAGAGTTGTTTCAAACAATAGATTTATAAAGGTTTCCTGCCCTTAAGTTAGAGGTGGCATTTGGCCCGAGCCGACACAGGCCCAATTCAGCTCAACACACAAAAATTCGAGCCTAACACAATTCGAATAAAAGTGGGTTCGACTCGGCTCAACCCACCACATATAGGTGGGCCGAGCTAGGTCATATATTTTTGGACCCAACCCATTTGTGCCCAAGCCCAGCCCAGCTCAGCCCAACCCAGCTCAAACCTAGCACAAGCCCAGATAAAGTCCATCTTGATATTATAATTTGTACATGTAATTTTTTTATATAAATAGTTAGTGTATTCAACTTTATTTTACTACAAAACTATATATTTATTTTACTATCTATTGTCTCTTTATTTTACTACAAGGGAATACACAATATCTATGGCTATGGAGGAAGATAATATTTCACAACAATTACGTTCAAATGTTTGAAATTATTTTGCTTACTTTGAAGAACATGAGTATGTAATTTGTAACTATTGTAAACGTAAATATATATTTCGTCGTCAATTTGGAACTTCTCCACCAACTTTCTTCAAGCATTTATGTAATATTCTTTTTTTATGTTTATTAGTAACGTATCCGTGTCTCATGAACTTGTAGTTTGTTAAGTAATGTTTTATCATTTATGTTGATATTATCAATTAACTTATGTCTTGTTAATTGTTAAATTAACTTTTTCGTAAAAAGGTTAAGCTTAAGTTTTTTTTTTTTATTAATCCAACTATCAAAATTCAGAACACACTAATAAAATAAAATAAAAAGATGGGCTAGCACAGCCCAGCTCAGCTTAGCTCACGACTCATGGTAGCGAGCTCGTGGGCCGAGCTTCGTCCTATATTTCAAGAATTGAGCTCAGTCCAACTCAGCCTACTAAACATATGTGCCGAGCCGAGCTCATTTTTCTTAACCTACGATTCGGCTCGGCTGGGCCGTGCCTGGCTGGCCCATTTGTCAACGCTACCTTAAGTCATCAAGATATACAGCTAGTGCAACTATTTTGGAGTTGCATATTATATTAGGTCACGTGAGTTTGAATATTTACTGTAACAAAGATTAAATATTTTTTGTTTTGTTTTAATAACATACACCACGTGTCATTGTAGCATTGGTTATTGTTTAAAAGCTCAAAATCACATCGTTTTGGGTCGTCTTCAACCTTTCTCAGTAGAATCTTAGGCCATTAAAAAAACTTTAAAAATTCATATATTTTTTATTGCTTGTCCAAGTCGCATGAAACTTGAACCATTAAATTTGTAATTTCAAATAGAATGAAGAAAAATAAAAATCATAAGGAACATTTTTTCTTCAAAATTTCGTGAATATAGTTAATACTAATGAAGAAGAAATATGTGATAAAAAAAGAAATTTAGAAAATTAAGATGAAAATACATGTTTAATTTTGTTAGAAAAGTAAGATAAAAATATATGGCTAATTTTGTCTTTTAGGACCTTAAACGACGGAAGTTCAAATTGGGACGTGTGAAACATTCTAGATAACATAGGGGTGTTATGCTGATTTTGAAAATACATCGTTTTATATACAACTTTGGTAAAATATAAGAGAGTATTATGCATTTTACTCCATAAATATATCAGTTTGACTTTAGTCTGAATCCATTGAACGGATGATATTAAGCCAATGTTTTTTAGTAGGAAAACTTTCACCAATAATCTTCAATATTTATTCACTTTTCAATTTCATTCCCAATGTAATAAAAGTTATACAATTGATCCTCAAGATTACTAAAAGGTGACTCAATTAGCCCCCTATTAAACGAATGGTTAAATCAAACAAAATATGGCCATGTACCACATAGGTGACCAACATTTAAATCGTAAAAATTGCTCAATATATTAATATGTCTATTCTTTCTTTTTTTATTTTATACTTTCTTCCCCAAGCCCCCGCCCCTAACCCTGTAGCCCCCAACTACTACTCTTAACCCCAATGCCATATACCCCCAAAACCTACCACCCCATTACACCCACCTAACATACCCCTAGGTACCTTGTGGGGTAGGTGTGGGTTTGTGTTTTTGTGTGTTTCCATGTGTACGTGTGTGCAGGGCCAGAGTCAAGTATTGGGGGTCAGTGTAGGCACCCGATAGAGTTGGCAAATGGGCTAGGCTGAATTGTGGGTTAAGAAAAATGAGCTTGGCTCGGCACATATGGGCTGAGTGGGTTGGGCTCAATTCTTGAAATATAGGACCCAGCTCAGTCCACGAATTGTGAGCTGGGCTGGGCTTAATTCTTGAAATATAGGACCCAGCTTAG
The DNA here is from genome assembly GCA_037974665.1 of Ehretia macrophylla. Lineage (NCBI taxonomy): Eukaryota > Viridiplantae > Streptophyta > Magnoliopsida > Boraginales > Ehretiaceae > Ehretia > Ehretia macrophylla. Next base: position 33,038,817 of record CM075782.1, read on the forward strand.
TCCACGAATTGTGAGTTGGGCTGAGCCAACCCATCTCTTTTTAATTTATTTTATTAGTATGTTCTAAATTTTGATAGTTTGATTAATAACGAAAAAAACTTAAGCTTAAGCTTGACCTTTTTGACGAAAAATTTAATTTAACAATTAACAAAATATAAGTTGATTGATAATATTAATATAAATGATAAAACATTACTTGACAAACCACAAGTTCACTAGACACAGATACGTTACTAATAAACATAAAAAAAGAACATTACATAAATGCTTGAAGAAAGTTGGTGGAGAAGATCTCCATTTTATTATGCTCCTTGTGCGGGTGCTGGGCCTATTGGTGGCGATGGTTGAGAATTAAAATAGTTTGGAACATTTAAGTGTTGAGATACAAGATGTCTTACAAGCGTTCTAGTTTTAAATTGACGACGAAATATATATTTACGTTCACAATAGTTACAAATTACATACTCATATTCTTCAAAGTAAGCAAAATGATTCCAAACATTTGAACGTAATCGTTGTAAAAGATTTTCTTTCCCCATAGCTATAGATATTGTGTATTCCCTTGTAGTAAAATAAAGAGATAATAGGTAGTAAAATAAATATATAGTTTTATAGTAAAATGAAGTTGAATACACCTACTATTTATAAAAAAAAAATTACATGTACAAATTATAATATCAAGATAGGCTTTATCTGGGCTCAAATTGGGCCTAAGTTAGGCTCGAGCTGGGCATATGCTGGGTTTGAGATGGGCTAGGCTTAGGCAAAAATGGGCTAGGTCTAAAAATATATGACCCAAATCAGCCCACCTATATGTGGTAGGTTGAGCCGAGTCAAACCCATTTTCATTCGAGTTGAGCTAGGCTTGAATTTTCGTGTGTTGGGCTAAACTGGGCCTGTGTCGGCCTGGCCCAAGTGCCACCTCTGACAGTGATGCAGTCAGTAACAAATGATTTGGGGATACTCATCTATACATAAATTAATATTTAATTTACGAACATTGTAACAATTATAAAATGTAAGTACTAAAATATAAATAAAATTATCAAGACATGACACTTCTCGTACAATAATGACATAACAAATAAAAAGAGAAGAATAAATGACTATGATAAATAAACAAATGCAAGCTCACAATAACACACATAGAGAAATTATATATATAATCATACCCCTAATAATCAACAACATAAAAGAATAAAATCATCATATAAAATTTTTTCCTTATGTGTAATATGATTAAACCTCTTTCAGTATATAAAATGCACAACAAACCACTCCAAATTTGTTTATAGTTTTGTTAAGAAAAAAGAACTTTGACAACAAGTAAATCACGTCTTTTTTTATTTTTAACTTTTACATAGACCATCAGTCACAAAATTTAAGATATCAATTGAAAATCATAACAAAAATGCAAGAACGGGTTACGAATCAAGCCAAACCAATAGAATGAAAAATATAATGATTGATATAAAGTTGTCATGCTAAATAATTCAAGTTACGAGTTCTTGTATATTAACATAACGAACTTGAATCGAAAAATAATACTTAAATTAATAGAAGTAGTTAAGTATATACCTACAATTCTAAAAATATTCAGCTATAACCCCAAAAAAAAAAATGCATCTATTTTTTTTATTTACTAAATGTACAATAATTAGCCACATTGGCCCCAGTGTATGCATATGCATACACTGGGGCCAATATGGCTCCGCCCATGCGTGTACGAACGTGTGTGTTATGTGTATGCATAAGTGTGTTGTGTGTGCATGAGTAGGTGTGTTGTGTGTGGCGTGTGTATGCTAGTGTGCTTTAATTAATTTTTCTATTTTTCCTTTACCCTGCCCTTCCCAGGTTCGTTTCCTGGACCCACGTGACCTTCTTGGTTCGCAAGCTAAGGTCCTGGCTTAGCCAGTGTTCTCTAATTAATTAATTTAGTATTTATTTAATTCAATTTCAATCAATAATTAAAAATAGAAATACCCTTTCTATAAAATAAAAAGTCTATTTTTAATATTTAATTGTCAATGAATTAAATACTCTCTCAACCATAGTATTTTTTTAATTTAGTAAATATTCCTTATAAGATAATTTGGCTAGAAGGGAGACCAAAGTCATATTTATCCTTTCTTTAAGAATGAATAAAATATTCCTACTAGTCCCCTAGCAATATTTTATTATTCTAATCTTAGTCTATTCCACTATAAGACTATGACTATAATAGAGGATAAATATTGTATTGAACAGAAAATAGTCTTACACCGAACTGAGTGATGAAATGACCAAACTGCCCATCTATACTCACTCGTAGCCAAGACTGGTTCCATAATGTACTATAATCTCTTGAGCTACATCTTAAATTCCTTAGAAACTTTAATCCATAATCCAACCATCCTCTGGGAGTTATCCACTTATCCAAGGGAACTACTGTGATATCCCAAACCCCGGCATATAATTAATAACCTTCAATTGCATTTAATTACATGTTATTCTAGATTCTAGCTTAGAATTTTGTGTTTATTTTGCTTAAATCATTTTTTTTGCACTATTTTCATATTTCTTTTAAAGGTATTCAAATAATACTTACATTAATTATTTAAAAAGAATATTAACTACCTTATTATTTTTAATATTCAGTTTCATTTTCATGTACTTAATTACTTAGTTTTCAACAAAATGAAAAAGTAGCTTCGAACCCAGAGTGAATTTTAAAACTATTTAATCTTTTAAATTTAATATTTTTTCCCTCGTTACTTGTCATTTTTAAAACATTCGTTCATTGATCATTTGTGCATAGCGCATCAAAAATAAAAGATATAGAATTGTTTTGAGTCCTCAATGAATATTGTCATTAGTTGCATTTAGAGTTTATTTTGTCTTAGCTTTGCTTTAATTTTTGCTTAGCCAAATTAAATTGACCCCAAGACCAAAAACTTGACCCAATAGCTTGAATCATTGACCATGACCCATGACCTTTTGACTTTAGTCTTCTTATAAGCCTTATAAGCCAAAAAAAAAAAAACACAACAAAAACAAAAAAAAGGGGCATGAACTCGTGAACAAGAAAAGAAAGGAAAAAAAAAAATTCAACTTCAACTCTTCAAATCTCTTCGTGTGCTTGCCAAGGATCATTTCCAAGCCATTCTACGTCATCTACCAAGCGTCTAGAAACATCCAAGTGAGGGATTTCATGATTATTTTTGCATTAGAATAAATGTTACCTAAATTTTAATTTTTTGTAAATGTTTATATAATATTTGTTAATTCATTTTGAAGCTTGAAATGCCTTCTATGATGATAGTAGAACATATTTCTATAGTTTTTCGGCAAGTTCTATGGTTAAAATTGAAAATTACATGTTAAAGAAGACAATGAATAGTAAAAAATATGAATAGTAAACTCTTATGTTCTAGCTTAATTTATTACTTCAAATATACTTAAATATGTATGTAAAGCAAACTTTTGTAGTTAGTTAGCTTTTTGAATGGTTGAAAATGGTGGTTGATGAATTAAAGAAGATGATGAATAGTTATTTGAGGGTTTCTGAAAAAATTTGCAATTTAGCTTCATTAAATGCTTCTAATACATGCTAAACATGTCCATGAATGTAGAATAATAGTTAATTGCGCTTGCTAGGCTCGAAATTTGGGTAATTTGATCAAAATAAGCCTTTTTAGAAAGGGGTTTTGGGGTTAATTTGAATCCAGGCACATTTCAACTTCATGGTTAGCATTTATTAAGTATTGAAGCCTTAGAAGTGCATTCGTTTTGCTTGTTTGGGTTTCGAAATAGGTATTTGTAGTGAAAACCCACAAATAGGCATTTTCATATACTTGAACTCTAGGCTATGATTTGAAGGCTCAAAAAGATGTAGATAGGTATCCTTGGGTTGGTGGAATAGCTGTTTTGCCTAACTTGATCCCTGAATTTCTGTAGGAAGCTAAATAGTCTAGTCGAACAAAAGGAAAACTCGGGGTTTTCATGCTTAGCCTTTGAATTAGTTTTGGTGCTTGTATATCTTGTCTTTATATGTTATTATATAGCATTTGTGAATATTTCGTGAAGTTTCATGACCATCGGACATTGACCCCTTTGTTTTCGTATAGTTATTTTCATATTTAATGCTTATATCTTGTTATAATGTTTAAATTACTTGTACCTTGTTAAAGATCAAATTCTAATAGACATTGTATGCTAAGTGAGTAGGACTATAAGGATAACTCATCTAGTTATATGATTATTGATTATTGTAATTAAAAGTAATTGGAATTTTATAACTTATAATCTTAACTTAATAGAATTTGAGGCTTTTAATGTCTTCTATGCTGCCTAATGATATGGTAAGGTGAACCTTGTAGCTAGTTGTATGTGGAATATGAACTTGTGTGAATAAGTGATTTGAAGAAGAAAAATGAATCGTAACTTGAATAAAGAAATGCTTTAGAGCTAATTATGTGATTACTAGGATTATGTGATAATATGATATATAAGTGATTATAAATATAGCTTCTATTGTTATAGGTTTGAGTTAAGTAATGGTAAAGTTGGAATTGACATAGTTAATTGCTAAGGTGCTAAACTTATATGAACACACTAAGGTACATGTCAAAGCTAGTTTGAGGAGGTTGAAGTAATCAGAGCTATTTTTTTTTGCATATTTAGTCGGATCCAAGGTGAGGGATTCATCTTATATGGCATTATAATTGGTTATTTTTTTATAACTAGTATGGATATCATTTTACTAATAGGTATTAGAATACTTATGTTTAAATTTCTGATATTTCGTTTGGTTTGCTTATTAGTTATTTTTATTAGGAATAAGTTAATCTTCATAATATTGTTATATTTGATTGTTGGTTGGGTTATATATGTTGTTCGGGTGAGGTTAGCCTACTTTGCTATCCTTCCTATTTGATATCAATTTGATGCTCATGATTCGTTTGTATTTGATATTCGGGGTTGCACAACCTTCTCGGGCATGGTAGTGTCAAGTAACACAGGAGACGTCGGGCTTGCCATGCTCTTTCGGCTACCATGGTTTCCCATTCCCTTTCTCGCTGAGGCATACTCCCCTATCCCAGAGGCGTGGTTCACCTCATTGGGGTATACAGACCTACCTTTGGAGAAATGGGTCGTAGGATCGGGGTACTTCCGAAGTACCCCATTTGGAGGAATAAAGGGTTTGACGGCACTTGCTTGAAGATCATGGTCCGTGGTTTGTGGATCGAGACTTCGTGGAACTATATCCTTTTAAAATATGTGATGTTCGATTATTAAGTGTTATTCGGTCTCTTGTTACTTGAAATATGATTATATATTGTACATGACACTTGTCTAATAGTTATATTTGGGTGCTATAGTTCGGGTGCTTGTGTGTAATCTCGTTTTGTGTACTTGTGTGCTTATAGTTTGTGTGCTTGCATGATGTCTAGACTCGTGTATATACGTGTTATCTAGTCCTGTGTGCTTGTGTGTGATTTTAATGCTATCTGCACTGTATGAGACCTTATGGAGACTCTCCGCAATGTGACATCTCCCTCACTGGCATACGTAGTTAGTATGCTCACTCTTCGCCCTAACATGTTTCAGGCATAACAAAGATTGGCGGCACAAGTTCCAAGATTGGCTGTGAAGTTGAGTTAGTTGGCGTGTTATCGGTAGCATATGTAAATTAAATGTGAAGTTTATCTTCTAATAAAGTCTGTGTTAGAAGAAGTTTTGTATGTAATTATGTGGTATTATAATAAAGTGTGTTTTAGTCTTCTAATATTACGGGCATGTAATAACTATAAGAATTACCCTATTGTCTAGTCAGCTTGCATGCATGTATGAATTGAACTTGATAACTGTCGACTGTATGCTTATTGTGAACCTTTGTTGAGTTCCAAGGCTCGGATGGCCTTGGGGAGTTGTTTTATGGTATAATAGCTTGTGTGCAGGTATTAGATAGTCCTATAAATAGGGGAGACTCTGTCCGTTTCCCCTCGTTTTTTGTGGCTTGGGTATTGGATTGAAACTCCGTTCTCGTGAGGGATCGGGGTGTTACAACTACCCTTAAGTGTAACATTCAATACAACATCTGATACTACTATGCATAGATTTAGGATGATCTAGCTTGGATCATTCTGAGGGAACAATTAATGTATAGATTCCTTATTGCGTATGCATGTCCATTCTAATTAAGTCCTATACACCCAAACCACAGAGTTAGTGACCAAAGCATTTAGACCACACCCATAATGGCTCAAAGTGTAAGCACTTGATTTTATCGGTTCATCCACACATGCTCAAGATTACGAGCAATGGCCCACTTAGAAGCTCTGTAGGTATAGGTAAACTCTTTCTTTGATAGTACGTATTTAGAGTTCACACCTACAGGGTCCGTCCAATGCATACATTTGCATAAGTGTAGTCTAGAACAAATCCATGATCAAGGCAAATCACCCTACTCCAAAGGGAACTTATTCCACTATGACTTCTACCACAGTAAAACGCCCAACTTTACTACGTAGTCATGAACATAATTACTTTGCTTAACAAGTGACCATGACCTAGATCTTCTGTGCGTAACCACCACGCACCTAAGTCACCACTTGAAGCAATGACCTCACATACATATATATATATATATATATATATATATATATATATATATATATACATATATTCAGTCATCCATATAACAAATGAGAGAAAAACATGCTCATATGATAAGATGACATTTTAATTATCAATTGCAAATATTCATTTACAGAAATGGCAAGTATTGCTAGTCTTTTGGGAATCCTATTCCCAACAATAGTGAGTTAGTCTCCTATAAAAAGTGTCATGCCTTGGTCATTGGTAGGCTTCCGAACTAAGCCTCACTAGTGTGTGTGTGTGTCACACATTAAACGGGCTACTGAGGTATGATCTCTCAATAGGTAGAATCAAATATAGAAGTCTAAATATACCTCATGCTACTAAGTGATCAATACTCTTAATCTTAAGCATATGTGGATGAACTGACGAAATCATGTTCATGTGCTTTGATATACCATGGGTGAGACCTCAATTGTGGGTCAATAGCTACGTGAGTTGGGCATATGGGTATGACTAGTTGGAACATGTGTATGCAATATAGAATCTATGTCGTCGTTTGATGGAATGATCGTTCCCTTATCATTATCTGGTAGATCATCCAAATCTAAACTTAGTTGTATACTCAAGGAGTATATCGTATATCTGGCTTGAGGGTTGTTCCCTAGATCAAGTGTTTCGTATTCAGAGGATGTTTACATAAATGATTTAGATTTCTCAAAGAGAAGATGCAATCAAGAAAGCGATAATACGGTTTTGGTCTTTCTTAATTATGAGTGTTACATGGAGGGGTATTTTGGTCATTTAACTTAGTAGGTCGAAGACAAAGGTTGTACATGGTGCAACGAGCTTCTGCTAATAGCAGTAAACATCTTGGAGAGCAGCCATGACTTTTTAGTAGAATAAGTCAAGGTTGAAAAGCCTAAATGTGCTATGGGGTTAGTAGGGGCATTTTGGTATTTTCAATATCCAAGTTGTTTATGTATTTTGGTCCCTCTTCTAGCCTATTTTCTTTTAAATGAATGTTAAAGTTTTTTAGTTGTTTATTGTATTTAGGAGCTATTAAATTAAGGTTCCAATTACAACTAAGTATCCTACTTAGGAGGATTTCTTATTTGGATTAGTTGAAGCTCAATTTGGAAACTAGTAATTAATTAATTTAGCAAAATAATACAAGACTAAGCAAGATGGGCCGAGTTGTTTGCATTGCCCATCCAGGTGTGTGGTCCACATGAATAAGAGAAAAGAAAGAGTTTGGTAATTATAGCTGATATGCTATTAGGCTAGCCTAGTCCAAGGGTGCATAGGATTAGTTGATAGGCTTAGAATCTAAATCCTATTTCAACTAGGATATATCAAATATTAATACTATTCCGTATCTATAAATAGAAGTCTTCTTCACCTCCTCTAGACACATCATTCACACGAGTGAAAGAAGAAGAAAAACATACACACACACACACACTCTCTCTCTCTTATATTCACACGTTAGAAGTAAGAAAATAACAAGAGAAAGAATCACACAATTCTTCATCATCTTTGTTCGAAGGAAGAAGGTCATAGAGGAGAAGATCAAAAACTTGCACGAGTTCTTCTAGGCTTGTGGATCTTCAAGGAAAGAATCAAAGTTCAAGTTTTGTGTTTTTTGTTAAGTTTTCTAAGCTAACGAATCCAGGTAACAAAACTACAAGCTTGCTGAATTTTAATCTTTAAATTCTTCCTATGCACATGCAAGTTTCGTTACTACAATAATTCTTCTCTAGAACATGTGGTTTGATCCTAGATTAGTATGCTATCAAGTTTTCGCTGCGTTTATGTGCTTTAAATATTTTTAAAACCATAGTATATCTAAGTAGCATGGAGCTTCAAACTTTACCTCTTCAATTGTAGTCTACACAAGCAGCAATAGAGTATAGCCTGAATTAAGACAACCACTTATGACAAATCCCAACACTTGAGTAGGCATCATATTATGTATTTTCTGGACGAAAAAATGATAGTTGACTGTTTACAACATAACTTTTAATTCGATTACTACTTGCTCCAAAAATTAACTAATGTATATGTTAATTAGCCATTAACAATCCTCTAGAAATTCACATTCAATACATTAAACCCAAAAAATAAAGAAAAAAAAACTTGACCATTATAATTAGCTTGGAGAAAACAGAAAAAGAAAAACAAACACACGCAAAAGACTTTAGACTGACTCTATTGCTCCATAAGCATTAGACTCGGGTCACCTACTTTTATTGTAAAAAACCCAAAAAAATCTCAAAAATCCGATATTTAGAGCCAAAAAATTATATGCATAGCTAAAATCTAAAATAGTATGTCTAATCATGCCAATAAATATTCACTTATAAAAATATTTCAAGAAAATAACAATTAACCCTAAGATGAAACAAACGTTAGAGAAAACCCGTGATACAATTAGCACATATCTTTTTGTAATTACTTTTCTTATTTATGGCAGAAAATTAGGCTATCAGTTATAGCAATTAGGGATTTTGATTACGAAAATTTTGGTAGGTCATCATATATAAATTTGTATCAATTAAAAAATATGCAAGATTTACCGACCAAAAATTTTGGTAGGTCTTCATAATTTTTTTCCCTCTTCTCTTCTTCCCTCATAAATCTACAAATTTCATCTTGGCTGACCGGCGTCATCAATCTACAAAAAAACTGAATTTTGCGACGGACGGTTCCTCTCTCTGTGCCCTCGCCAATTTCGATTTTGCGACGGCACGGTGAGAGGAAACATCCGTTAGACACGAGGTGGTCGCCAAAATCCTCCCAGTCACCAAGCCGTCGCCGTATTTTGACGGCTCGTCACTAGGCCGTCACCAATGAATACCGTCACCGAACTCTCGCCAATGTTTTCCCTCACTAAACCTTCACCAATTTATCCCGTCACCACGCCATCACAAAAATTTTCCGTCACCATGCCGTCACAAAAATTTTCCGTCACCATGCCGTCACAAAAATTTCTCGTCACCATGCCGTCACTAACATTTCTTGTCACTATGCCGTCTCAAATAATTTCCGTCACCATGCCGTCACTAATATTTCTCGTCACCATGCCCTCGCCAACTTCACCCGTCCCCATGCTATCACCAAAATTGCCGTCGCCAAGCCTTTGCCAAAACTTCATGCAACAGTTTATCTTCTCTCTTTTCCCAAAGCCCCCTCATCTCTCTGAATTGCACATATAATATTCTAAAAACAATATTTACAAAGGGAAGAAATTCAACCAACAACCGAACTCTATCCGACGCTACATTCAAAAGATATACAAATTGCTCCTAACGCTTACTCCCATCAATGAGATGAGACATGATCATAGAAACAATCTGAGATGTGAAATTATTTATCGCTAAAGAGTTACAAAACAAAAAGTCTAAATTTTCTCCAATAATGCCAAGAAGGCAGGATCCCTTGAAGGATTCGAATGACTCAAGTCAAGAGATTAATAATTTTCTTGCACAACTATAAGTTTATGTAATCTTCTTGTGTGTCTTCTCCAAATTAGGAGCAAGAATAAACAATCAACACCAATGTGCTTCTGCCTAAACTGTGGATGGAAATCAAAGAGGGCGAAAAGAAGAAAAATGATTAGAGTCAACTTAATCCATTTAATCATTTATAGCATCTCTGAAGCATTTATATATACTGAACTTGTTTTATATTTCAAATGGAATTAAGCCTCCATTTCTGTGTGATTCATCAATTCCGTTTAGGAACAAATTTCTGTCTCTTTGATTCATAGACATTGATAAAAAAAACTCAAAACAAATAGTGAAAAACAAATTTCTGTCTCTTTGATTCATCAATTCCGTTTAGGAACAAATTTATATATACTGAACTTGCTAGTCAATTAACATAATATGAAAAAGAAATGAAATCAAGACAAATAGTGAAAGATCAAATCTTTTACTTGGCCTTACAATCTTACGTCACTTTTCAATTCTCTAATTTTCTGTTTGCAGCTCAACTTCCCAAAAGTTTCCCTTTATATCCTTTTAGTATATAATAAAAGATATGAATAATTCAAAATTCAGTTATTATGAAACAACAACTAAGAGTTAACTAAAGTGTTTTCCAAATAATAAAAGAAAAAGAAAATGATTGAACCAAGAATTATTTCCACGACATCACAAGATTTAATTTTAAAGCACGTCACTGCACCACAAGGTTGTAACCTTGAAGTAGATCTATTGTGGTCCTATATAGAATTATTTCCACGACATCCAAAAAACTAGAAAAGTAAATAGCCAGAGTTCTTGCAAGAAATACAGTTTTAGAGCCTGCCCTGCATTTTACAAAATTGCTAGTGGAATAAATAAAAATTAGACAGGAAAATGCAAAGAGTTCAATTAATGTGCTAAGGTTCCACATTTGCTTTTCATAGATAATGTATGTAAAAAAGACTTGGGTAAATGCAAAAAAGAGAAAAAGAAAAAAAGAAAAAAAAAACCTAAATACAACTTTGATATCAATTATTGAATTCTAAACAAGATAAAGATGTGCTGAGCCACAACCCCAACTACTTCAATACTGCTGTATTATATAATTCATACCTACTACCTTGTAAGACGCAACTCCTCCGTGCTGTCGGCAAACCGTCTTCCAGCTCAGTTAGAGCAGACTTTCTCCTCTACCGTTCTTGGTATCTCTGCACTGTATTTTACTAAACGCGTCGCCAGCCTTTCTACAAAAAGAGACTAGTAGATACGTACTAATCTTGTAGGATAGATCATCTCCAGAAACTTACTCACACTTGATGGAGCGATATATATGACGGACAAAGAACAAAGCCGCACGGAAACCAACTGTACCCAGCATGAGGAAGAAAGCGTAGCAGATGCAAGCCATGTACCCAAAGAAAAATGAAGTTTGCATGAAACCAGACATGTCTGACTGTGCATAATGAACAAGCCAGTTGATCCACCACAAAGGAAAGATCTGCAGGTAATATTTCAACATACAACTCAAAACGTCAAAAGAGAAGCACAAATTTCCAAAGATGAGAATTAGTTCAGAAGAAATCTCCAAAGTAGTAATCACAAAACAAATCAACCATAACATGTTTAATCTCTATGAATACAACATATAAATGACATCTGTAGGTGGGAATTAATTCAAGAAAGCATCACTGTCATTAAGAACATATCCAAATGAAAGAGAAAACAAGAATTAAAAACCTGATATTATTTATTATAGTACCGTGACATATACTGTAATATATAAATTTTAATACAGTAGAGCTAGCTTACAGTCATTAGAGCAGATTAAACCAAAACTTCTTTTCTCAGGTTACCATCAACAGACGTGAACAAGTCACACCATACTTGCATAAGATAAAACTAGTGTATTCATCATCAATTGTACTCAACTACAGCCAAGTTCCTTTAACCTAAGGATATATATTTCAATATACAATCTTACCTCTAATTTCAACAAAATGATACTAACACTATTCTAATATATACATCTTTTATCTTATTTCAGCGAGAATAACCATTTGCAACTAGCTTTTGGTCTTTGGATTATGCTATATGAGATTGCATTGAGATTTAGTAACAAGTGAAACAAATTTGCTAAAGGAATTATTGTTTAGCTGTAACATCGAAGCAATTTGGTTGCCTTAAGGGAGAAACAATAGTTAAGATTGCTCTTGCTAGATATTGTTACAAATGTTCATTGCATTCGGAACAATAAGCAAACAATTGCATCACCAAAAAGCACATCATAGAAGGATAATTGAGCATAGTAATACCAATCAATCTAGTAAATCAACAACTCACCATTAAACACAAAGTACCTAATGCTACTCTCCTTGCCCTTACCCCACCACTCCACCCGCCCCTGAGGAAAGAAATGGTATTGAAAGTTTTCACTAAAACAGATGAGCTGTGATAACATACCTCCACCACCATTCATGGTCTTCGGCAGCAAGTTGAAAATATGTCAATGCCACAGTAATAAATGCCGTAACAATTATAAGTATAACAAACACAATAGATAAGATGCTGTAGATGGTATAGATCCTGTGACCCCACACACTGGCAAATATATAATAGAGTTCAATATAAATCGCACTGAAAGGCAAGAACCCAGCCATTGCCATCTGGGGCAGAGTTCCTCGGTACCAAGGTAATGGCGGAATCTCCCTTGGATATTTTGTTGTACGACAAGGAGCTTGGAACTCTGCTTTGCTGTTTTTTCCTGCAATCCCACCCAAGACGAGCAAAGGTGATGTCACAAGGGCCCATATAAGAAAGATAACCACAATGGTACCAAAAGGCAGTGCTGCCGTGGCACTGTAAGCAATGGCAACGGTATTCAGAAAGCAGAATGTCAGAAACAGTGGTCCACAAAAGAGGCTTCCTGTTAACAATAGATTCCGGACCTGTCCATAAAGAGATCAAGCATCAAATCAGTATATCTTGGCTTTTAAAAATACAAGTTTAGTCAAAATTTACTACGATGAACAGAAGGAACCAACAAGAAGATTAAAACAATCATCTCTAGAGTTTGAAGATGGTGCCCATTTATGGAAGGTAAAAGAGCAGGATATTCACCACCTTGTTTTCACATCCTCTAGATGAGAAAAGGAGCCAATTTGGAGGATCTCAAAACAAAGCAAATCATGCTTGGAGCTCCAATAAAAATTTTAAACTATATACTAAAAGTAGCAGTAACCTCCAATGGTGTAAGAGCTTGAAATGAACACCGTAGATAATCAACGATCAGAAAGCAGTATCATCATTCAAACTTAAATGAGATGAGACTTAATTGAAACTTCCAGAATAAGAAGTCATTTTTCAGGAAACATTGTAATCTCGGTAAGAAGACTTTCAACAGCAAGACAATGTAGGAGCAAGGGATTCAAAAAATGATTCAACACAAACACCATATATAATATATATAGAAAAACTAAGTGCGTACCCAATTTGTTCCCTCTAGCTGACAATAGAAAGAGGCTGCACTGTAGCCCGCAATCCCAGATGTAAGTGCATATATGACCACCAAAGCAGTGAAAAGAGCTCCGCGATTGTAAGGATAGAATACGCCAACAAGTGCAAGTATAAAGATAAAAATTGCACTGTACAGGAAGGGAAATTGGAAAAATAAAGTTGAGCTTAACTTACTTCAATAGTGGCAAGCAACCCTTAAGTTTACCAATTCTGTTCTACATTCTAGCATATATTCTTCACTGCATAGTAAATAGCACAAATTCTTACAACAACGATCGAATTTGTACCATGATAACTAGCAGAAACTAGAATCAAAACTTCAATATGTATGTCTAGTTCTCCAATTTTGGCTGATAAATAAGTAAAACATGAGTAAGAATCCTATGTATGAAATTTTAGTCTTGAGTAAAAACTTCCAAAGAATAAAAAATATATCAATGTCATGATTAAGTACAAGTATTTAAAAAGTTCATGAGATAAATAAGTAAAACAGTAGATCATCGGTATAAGAAAATTAGAACCAGAGAAATTTTCAACTGTCACATGGACATGATACCTTGTTATCTAGCAATGTTGTTATATCTTCAGCTTGATTTTCATTATCCAGGTTGAAAACGTTATGAAACCGAAAGGACCTAATAAATACTCAGAGAATGTGATCAAGTCAGAAATAGAACTTTCCTTAACCATATAAAGTTAACATAGACATTCTGCAATCAGATACGTCAAACTTAGGATGAGGTCCCACCACAATTTAGTTAAATGCTATATGAGAAAACATACTTTTCCTCTTTGGTGTCGTTTTTCTTGGACTTAACCCTAAAAACTGTTTCCAAAATTGCCTGAGAAAACCAAATAATTGAGAATGAACCAGTTACGCAAAGAAATTAGATAAGGAGATTCATGTGAAAGGAAAATGAATTCTATTGCAGAAAAAAAATGCTTAAAATATGTTTACTATGATTTCAAAAAAAACTGTTTCACTATAAACATAAATACAGTTCTATTTTCTTATTTTCATCTCAATATCTTCAAAGGGAAAACAAATGCTTGGTCTCAAAGAAAGCCATATGACACACTCAAAAACCATTTTTTATGCACTAACCAAATAAACCAAAACTACAAATAAACCAATCTCCTCATTGTCGTTCCTTTCCCTATGACATTCAGACACGAGAAACAGTAAATCCTTCTCCATTCCTTTGTTCAATTTCGCCAATAAAAACAAATAAATGAATTCAACCTGCCAATAAGTTTTGAATAAATGCAAAGAGATAAACATTCAATCTTAGCTTCGCAAAACTAAAATGATTTCTAAGAATAGAATAGCTATTACATTAAATATATAGTAGTCATCGAATTAACTTCAAAATTCATCTCTGGCAGAATGCAGTAATCCCCAAACATAGATGTACATAGTTAGCAATAATCAAAGATAGGCTCGAAGAGAAAATCTAAATTGAAACAAAAGAAAAGAAAAGAAGATTAATAAAGAAATAGAAAAAAAGAAAGTAATTCAGATGCTTGTGGCATCAGCTACATGCATATGAATTTAGAATGGTCAATGCCACTTGGTCTTTAAAAGACCAAATGGTACAGATCATTCAAAGAAAAAATAATAATAGAGTTTAGTTCATAATACAGCTGCCCAACAAAGAAAAAAAAAGTACATTTTTTTTGGAGAATCACAATGAAACAAAGGCACCATCATTCACAGACCAATTTTTTTGCATACACCATTCATGAACCAACCTACTCACACATTATTTTGGAGTATCACCATGCAGATAAGTGCAAATTAAGGATCAAGAGCTGCTTAATGAAATGTCCATGTGTGTTCAATAAACATCACCCATACACATCTAAACAACAATGGCTTTAGTAACTGTAAAAACCAATTTCGACACACCCCAGATCTTATCAAGCAGAAAGTAACACACTCCACTACAATAAAATCAGGCTGAAAAAGTAAAAAAGGGTACATCCTTTCTTCACTCAAAAATCTAAATTCTAATCCTAAGTTGACAAAGATCACATTTTTAATCTAACCCAAATTAAGAAACCCCAACTTAGCTCAACTCACTCTCTTTTTCGATTCAGTAAGTATTTTTATTAGCAATACTTAGCCCTAAAAGTTTGATGATTTTTGATTGGGTGAGATCTCAAGAGTTGGGTGGATCCAATTTTATATACCACATTAGTTCGGATCCAAGATCCGGATTAGGAGGTCAAAGTCCAATTATATTAGGACAATAAAAACAATCAAAAAAGACCCAAATGAACGAGTTAGACACATATACAAACATATATTTATTTCAACCACATACCTCGCGCGAAATGTGGTGGTGCCACCATCGTGAGGGTGCAATAGAGGGTGGGGTGCTGCTATGACGAAGAGGGAGGGATATTGGTGGCGTTGGGGTAGGGGAGATTGGGGGTTGCTGTGGGATTTCGGGGTGGGGGTGATGATGGGTTTTGGAGGGTGGAGTGTTTTTTTTTTTTTTTTTTGCTGTCGTGCATATACATACATTACTCTATATATGTATTTTGGAGACGGGATTCATCTCCCATCTCCAACTTTTTCTTTTTTTTTGTATGTTAGGGTGGATTGGAGACGGGAGGCGTTCCCGTCTCTATTTTTTTTTTTTTTTTTATGTTGGGTGGATTGGAGACGAGAAACGCCTCCCGTCTCCATATTATTTATTTATTTATTTTTGTATGTTGGGTGGATTGGAGATGGGAGGCGTTCCCGTCTCCAATTTTGGAGACGGAAAATGCCTCTCGTGTCCAATTTATTTAATTTAATTTTTTTTTTCTAATGTTGGTGGATTGGAGACGGGAAGCGTTCCCGTCTCCAATTTTGGAGATGGGAGATGCCTCCCGTCTCCAATTTATTTAATTTAATTTAATTTTTTTAATGTTGGTGGATTGGAGACGGGAAGCGTTCCCGTCTCCAATTTTGGAGACGGGAGATGCCTCCCGTCTCCAATTTATTTAATTTAATTTTTTTTTTAAATGTTGGTGGATTGGAGACGGGAAGCGTTCCCGTCTCCAATTTTGGAGACGGGAAATGCCTCCCGTCTCCAATTTATTTATTTATTTATTTATTTTTATGTTGGATGGATTGGAGACGGGAGGCGTTCCCGTCTCCAATTTTGGAGACGGGAGGCGGTGCCGTCTCTAAAATTGGAGACGGCAAGTGCTCCCGTCTCCAATTTTGGAGACGACGAAATATGCCGTCACTATTGGTGACGGCTTGGTGACGGTTTTTTTCGTCTCACACTATATCGTCACTGTCCTGTCACAAAATTTGTATCAACTTTTCCCTTCACCAAGCCGTTGTTGTATTAGTGACGAGATGGCAACAGCTCGTCGCAAAATCCAGTTTTTTTTGTAGTGATATTGGAAGAAAGCCAAACACTGACATTTCTTCTCTTGTTTGCTTGTGTATTATTTGTGAACTGTTGGTTGTGTCTGTTGGTCATAGGGTTTCTTGTCCACCCAGTCATCTTTTCTTTTCACTGTAAAAACTCTTGCAATTCTTTCAATTTTTTGGAATGCACAATTTTGCTTACTTTGAAAAAAAAGGCCCTTCCTATTTGCGCCCGCCATAACGTCTCCCCCTTCGTTGAAATGAATGCAAGGCCTCGTTAAAATCTGCTTCTCTAAAGTCAGGAAACAATTTTTCTGTAAAGTAGAGCACAGTGTAGGCAAGTTGCCTCAACATGAAGTTGCTGATTCTAATTTCACCACTTGTTCGTACAAGCAAATCAGGATAGGGGTAATCAGTAAACTTTGTTTCTTGTTCTTGTTCGAAGAGGTTTTCATCAATATCTTCCATTCTGATAAGACCATCCTTTACTTTGGTAGCAATGTTTATGCTTGCTTGCAATATATCATATCGTCCATTATAGTTCTCAAAGCCAATACAACTTGGAGCCCCGAGTTGGATTTCCTTTGCTCCTCTGATAGAGTTATCATATTCTGCAGCGACTTGGGAAGGCCATACTTACTCCCAATAGCGGATTCCTTTATTTTATACCTAATAAAGTTAAAATTCATAAGAAAAAGAAATGTTATATAGTTAAATCTTTTAGGGATTAGGGTGTTAGAACGAAGAATAAACGAAAATAATATTTATACAATATTTAACGTGGTTTGACAAAATTTACATCTACTGACAAATAAGAGAAGGATTTCACTACATTAATAAACGAATATACAAGATAGCAACTCTATAACCCTTGTCGTTCCTCTCTCCTCTCTCCTCTCTCCTCTCTCCTCTATCACACACAGCTTAATACGATCAAGCACATATGTATAGATTTAAGGAGATCCTATTTTTACAAGGAATAAAATTCTTATACAAGTTAGAACTACGACAAGAGACCTATTAAAAATACATGCCACAATCCTAACAAAATCAAATACTAACTATTATTGTTACCTTTCAGGTTTCTAACTAAACTTTTTTCCACCAATACCAATTAACCAAGGAAATGATCATTCAAAATTACCTCATAGTCTCTTCAAGCAAGATCATCACAGAGTCAACTTCTTCCTGCACAAGCCAAGAACACTCAGTAACAGTTATGCAAAGAAATTAATACTGTAGATTCCGGCACAGAAATCAGTTACCGAAAAGTATTATACTTATTTTAGAACAAACTTTAGAACTATATTTCCTTTTATGCTGCTGGATATGAGAGTTCTTTTGTACATTTGAAGTATTGGATAATGTTGAAGAAAACAAATAAATTATAAATTTTTTTTTAACTACTTAAACTAGTTTAAGATCATGTGACAATTAATATGATATGAGTTTTTAAGATCTCGTTATCACTCATTTAAAAATATTAAAATTGTTCATTTAAAAGGCTAAAAAAAAAATCCTACATACGTGTAGGTAGGTGTGTTGAAGACAATAAATGGATATAATAAACTTCTAACCGTAAAGAAGGCTATCAGAAGGATACAACAAATGAAGAGATTCGAACTTGTTGGATAGGATTGAAGCATTCGAATTTCTTAGAAAATAAAAGTTGTTTACCTTGGGGCGAGTCCAATTTTCAGTTGAGAAAGCAAAAACAGTTGGAACTTTGACTCCCCAGTTGGAACAAAGACGACCAAGTTCTATGAAAGCCTTACAACCAGCTCTATGACCATCTTCCACTGGCAAGCCTTTCTCCTTGGCCCACCTCCGATTACCATCCATTATGACAGTAACATGGTTTGGCATAAGCTTTGGTTTGAGGCCTTCAGGTAAAACCAATCTTTCATATTCTTGGCCGTCCCTTCCACGTACAACTACATTTGAGGCTGTAGCAGCTTGCAAAACTTGGGAAAAGGATTAATTGATCATGCATTTTTCATATTTTATTAATTCGGACTTGTGGTTTGCTTTTTCGAATTATATCAAAATGGAACTCCTACAATTACGTATTCGCTGAGAAAATAACCTACAAGAAAGGCTGATTTGCGGGTGACGATCAATCTATATTGATTGACTGTCTCCATTATGTTGTTACTAGCAAATACCACTATTTCTAGTTTTGGATCTTCCAAATCATTCCCACAGGAGATCCGAACCCATTTTTTTCTGATCCTTTGTCATGAGAAGTACGTAATTATGTTTGATTCATATCTTTTGCTTTGTGATGTATAAGGAGATAATTTGTTCATTGAAGAAAATGGGAAGCGCAAGGAGAGCATTTTGCAATTTTTCAGACCTCCTTTGCCCTATGTACTTGTTAGTTGCTTTATCCGCCAAGGTCGAATTTATAAGTGTTGTAAGGGTTGTTCTCCAAACTGGTTGTGAATTCCACCTTTATTTTTAATATAAGGGTACTCCTATATATTGATGGGGCTCATATCTCTATTAGGTGAGCGTTTAGAAACATCTATCGTTTTTAAGAATTTTCAGTGTCGTACATTGAAATATATATTTCTCCTACATCAGAAAATTACTAACTCAAAGTCTCAAAGACCACATTAAAAGATCGTGAGCTACTCCACTTCGTACCAATTAGTTTTAAGATATAATCGCATGATTTTAACATATGATATCAGAGCTAGATCTTTGTCCAGTAGCATTTATCTATGTGTGACCTATCTATCTGTTTCATTTGTCCAATAACATTTATCCATGTGTGACCCATCTATCTGTTTTGTTTCGCTCTTCCTGATTCTTCAACATTGGGGAACTAAAGTTAGAAAAAATCGCATACATGCTGTAATGAACTGTTTATTCTAGTATTAATGTCTTCTACACGCAAGTCGTCACAACTCATACATGCTGTAATGAACTGTTTATTCTAGTATTAATGTCTCTGCCATGCGCAAGTCATCACAACTCATCAGCTTTAGATTTCACGTGTAAGTACCATGTGAGCTCGACGTTTTGTAACTAAAAATCAGAACAAGCAGAAGTCATATTGGAGATCGTGTAGGTACCATGTGAGCTCGATGTTTTTTGTAACTAAACATTAGAACATGTAGAAGTCATATTGGAGATTAGTGGTGGACTAAAGAAGAAATAAAATAAACACTGAAGTAAAAATTGGAATTAATTCCTTGGATAGATAATCCGTTGTGGATCAAGCAACCGAAAAACAATCCAATAAAAGTTTTGGGCTTTATATCTACTGGCCTAATTTATATCTATCTATGCATGGTTCAACATATTTTACGCGCGGAGGGACATTTGTCCCACGGGGTGCACGTGAGGGGTATATTAGTAATTTAGCATTGCTTTAAAAAAAATAGAAACCTAATGCAAACGGACAAGGTAAACATAAAACTCCAAAAGACAAAAATTACTTTACTCTTTTCTTTCTCTCACCACTAAAGCCACTCTAATTCACTCATATTATTCTCCAACCCGCATACATCTGCTTAGAATGAGGTTTTTTTTTTTTGATAAATATTTGTAATGCCAAGGTCTTAGATCTTCTCAAAGCAAGAATTACTTAGTTACTTGGTTGAGATAAATATTTGTATTGTTCTATTAGAAAAATGAATAGTTAAAAGTACCAGTAACTATAGTTATTTATTTATTTTTCTGTTTTGTATATTAATTCGTTATTATATATGTGTTTTTGCTTACATGTTTTTAATTGTTATAATGTGCGTCAAATGAGAGGGAGTTACTTGAAGATCTCATTTATGCTATAATATGCTTAAATTAAGTATTGTTTTATACATAGATGAGCATCATCGAATACCTATATTGATTTGTCGCTGTATTGTACCCCCTGACCCCAAGTGTCTGGCTCCGTCATTTTTACCTACAACATTTAGATGAACACTACATAATTAGGAGATAAAATATAGTCTCTGCATAATGGTTGTTCAGAGAGGGCTTGGTTCCATAAGACTCGTAAGAAACATGAGTTTTTATTTTAAAATCAATTGATATTAGGTGAAATAATTTAGTTTTATATAATGGTTTTGAAAGTAATGATATCCATGTGAAACATTGGTATTTTCTAACAACTCCTTTCATATGTGACCTATAATTGATTATTGAAGACGGAAAGATACAGTAGAAGAAGCAACGAATTGAAGGGTTGTGTGTCAGATTCAAGGAGAGAATTGCTTGCCATCCCCTGTGTTTTGTTGTAAATACTCATTTACCTCCCTGTCTTTTTAAAATAGACTCATTACCCCCTATGATTTTTGGGGTGTAGCTGACCGCCCTCATTCGTTAAAAAAACTGCCTAATTTAATAACAATTGCAACACATAAGCTTAAAATGCCATTTTTTTTATGCTTTTGGTTTAAATAAATTTGTTGATGGACGAAAATAACCTATCAAACATTAGTAATTTACATTTTCTACCTCATCTTCTCCAAACACAATACACACCCATAACCTATATTTATATTTATATATATTTACATACATACACGCACACATACATACATTCATACCCAGACATGTATACTCACACACATACCAACACGCATTTATACACATATAGACACACCCAAACACACATGTATTTTATGTTAATGTATGCTTATATATGTATGTGTATATGTTGTGTGTATATATATTATATATACATATACACATAATCACACCCACATACATATATACATATACATATAAACATACCCACACACATACACATAACTGTGAACTTAAAAAGTAGGATGATGAAAATTTAAAAATAATGGCGTGATTGGTGTTGCTTGTGAGTGATAATGGATGGCAATGGTGGTTGGACTGTGTTCGTAGAGAGAGAAACAAGACATCATCTAAACTGATTTGGTAGATAAATTATTACGGCATCACATGTTTGTCACAGTGGTTACTGGGTAAAGCTTGAAGTCATATTTCCTTTGACCATGTGGGTTCGAATTCTGTTGCTTACAAGAATTTTTTTTAGTCCAATAACTAGATGAAATCGCTTACAAAAAAAAAAATGTCTGCTATTCCTTAGATTGAACCCAAGACCACTTATAAAATTGAAGTGGACTTTTACAACTAGACTACAGCGACATATGCAACATTTCTTTTACTATTTAGGCTCTGTTTGACCTAGCTGTCAAATTTTAGCTTTTGAACTGTAGAGCTTTTGCAATAGAGCTTTGGTTAAAAGTGTTATTGAACAAAAGCCGTGAACTGTTTGACCTATATTAGGCAATATTGAGCTTTTAGAAAATTTGAGGGTAATATTGTACTTTAAAAAATATGAAATGATATATTTTAGAAAGAAAAAGAAAACAGCTTTTCGCATTATATAAAAACAGCTTCGTAAAAACTTATTTTAAAAAGCTCCAATTTAGAGCTTCTTGTTTTTCAACTTTTTTTAGCTTCAACTTTTACCTAAAAGCACTTTTAGAAATGGGCCAAACAAGTGAAATCAGCTTTTAAATTCACAGGAAACACTTTTGAGTATCAAAAAGCTAGGCCAAACAAACTCTTAATCCTATATAAATGTTAATCAAAATACCTCACCCCAAACCCAACACAACCATCTTCTTCCTCAATGGCTTAATCCCAAACCACCCCAACCTCTACTATTCTCCCCACCTCAAATCTGCCACCCGCCACCTGCCACCTGTCACCCGTATTCCAAATCGCGAAACTCACTAAACTTGCTCTGATTTTGCTCATTTCCATTTGTCGTTGGTGTGCATGTGTGAGTGAGAGAAAAAGTATGTGGTGTATTCTGTAAAAACAAGTGAACAAATAAGAAGAGAAAGAAGATGAAGAAGAAATAAGATGAAGGAGAAAGTAGAAAAGGAAATAAAAGGGGAAAAAGGTGAAAAGGGGTAAAATTGTCATTTTACCAGTTTCGTTAACTTTATTAACTGTGTTAGTGAATTGGGGTGCATCAGCTACATTTCGAAAATCATAGGAGGCTAATGAGCCTATTTTAAAAAGACAAGGGGTGAATGAGTATTTACTGCAAAACACAGGGGGGCAGCAAACAATTCACTCTAGATTCAAGTCCTAAAACAATTATAGGTCGAATGTACATGCATAAAATGAACTAAGGCCTAGCTCTAATTTTTTTTTATGAGAAACATGTGGTTCTAATTACAAGCATCACAAGTAGTTATCAAAAAACATTGGGTACAAGTCTTATTACTATATCATCACTTTTACTACGTGTACACCTTAAAAAACTCGCCTACAAGTGAGAGAGTATGTTGGAGACAATAAACCAATTAAATATATACTCTCTACCGTCTTAAATTTTTTATCAGGTGGTTACTTACAAGGACTCGTAGCTTTGTTCTCTCTAGGGCTCCATTTGTTTGCTGTAAAATAATTTGCTAGGGGAAAATATTTCAGGAAAAATAGAATACTCAAAAATATTTTCTAGTGTTTAGATATACGGTGAAAAATATTTTTTGACATGAGACTTTATAAAAAAAAAACTACACATATAATATATGTCTACCGTAAGGGTGGACGGTGGAGGGTGGGTGGGTAGGGTGGAAGTGGGTAGGTCTTTGGGAATTCGTTTCAATTTTGGACAAAAGGCATTCTTTTTTTTTTTTTTAGGACAAAAGGCATTCTATGTTCTTTAATTCAGATATACCCGAAATGTCTTGATATAGGACAATCATACACTTTTGTTTGAGGGTTGGTTTCAATTCAGTGGGATTGGACAATAAACGAAAAGAAATTGATAGAATCATAAAAGAAAGAGGGAATTAAATATTATTTAAATTAGATAAACTTATAAAGAAAAAGATAAAAAAAGATCTTCTCAATTTTTTAATGGTAAAACACCAACTTTATAATAACCATAAAGAAATAAATTGCAGGCACAACTTGCACATTTAGAATAGCAGAGGGGTTGAATGCTTTCTTCCCTTCACTTTTTGAGGTATAAACATAAATATATCAGTCGACTTTAGCCCGAATCCATTCAATGAATGATGCAGAGCCAATGTTTTTTAGTAGGGTAAAATTTCACCAATAATCCTTAATATTTACTCATTTTTTAATTTAATTCCCAATGTAACAAAAGTTACACAATTAATCCTGAAGGTTACTAAAAGGTGGCACAATTAGGCCCTTTGTTAAATGAATGGTTAAATCAAATGAAATATTGTCACGACCCCATTTTCACTAAATTCAATCTCTGATACCATAAAAATAACAACAAACAATCCTGGGATCGTGATGCCACGGGTTTGAGAATATCAATCCTCCTAAGTCCACAAAGGCACACTACATAAGCCCAATCACTAATATCCATAAAAAGTACATTAGAGCCATTAGACTAAACCTTCTCAAATACATTCAAGATTCCATTACAGTAAGCCTTCATTCAATACTTTAATACTCGAGAATACATCTCAATAATAATCCCTATTACATCATAATCTACATAAACTCCACAAATAAAATATACATCATCCATTCATTACACAAGAACCCCACTACTACATAAACAACATAAGCATCATCCAAGCAAATCAAGTCTATGGATCACTTTCATTTACCTCGAGGCTCTAACTCGGCTTTACTTGAAATGTTATTAAAACGGAGTGAGTTTCCACCAACTCAGTGAGGGGAGAGAAGGGAAGGTTTTGAAAAATATTTTAACTTTGAAAATCCTTTGAAAACGTGCATTTAAAACCATATGCAATGACTGAGCACTTTTAGGCATAATTAACAAAACAAGTATTAAAACAATATATGCAAACATACGGTATCTAAACATATTGACTCAACTAAACATAGGAGCCATATGATCAATTACATACAATAAACAATTAACCATCATTAACTCACGCAAACACTTTAAGCAAAGTATAACATTAAGCACTTAACACATTTAGCTCAAGTAATAGCAAAGTAAGCAAACATTCATGAAGGATACACTCGTTCTGTTGATATCATCCCCTATATACCATTATCACGAACTCTTCCCCTTTACACTAAGTGTACTCCAGATGTACACTAATCCTACGACCCATACCCTTACAAAACACTCCGTTCATTTGGGATAGGGATTAGAACCCTGGTAGTCGTGTCATTGCCTGACAAGCCCGATGCCGCCTAGTGCAACATGAAATCTACCATGTCTGTTTTAAAGGTTGCAACCTTACACTTTGCTTCGCATTAGCATCAACCACATAACACACATTCACAACATTCGAGAAGACAACAAAGTAGGTTGTGTGACACCCCGACTCGAACAAATAGTCAATATAATTATTTGCATATGTTTATATGATTATTTCAAGTGTTTAAAAATGACTATGTGCTTACTTTAACTAATTACATAAATTGCTAGCTTTGATTTTTATATTTCTTCAAAAATGTGCAAATAATAATTAATTAATTTATATAAAATGAATATCCTACTATTTTATTATTTGAACTTATTTTCTGCATTTAATAGTTTGGTTTTCAATATTTAAATATGAGCTACGAGTCCGGAGTGAATTTTCAACTATTTTATTTTTCTAATTTTACATTTTTCCCTCATTACTTATCATATTTTAAGCATTCTTTCATTGAAATTATGTGCATAGCTTATCGGGAACGAGAGATATAAAAAGATTAGTCACCCGCATAAATAGTAGAGCCTGTAAGTGTTTTTGGGCCAATTGAAGTCTACCTTTGTTTTGGGCCATTTGAATTAGTTTTAATTAGTCTTCCTAGAGCCCAAACCATATCTAACCTTAAGCCCAAACCTACAATTACATTATAACACCAAATAATTCAAAAATGAGCATAAAATCAAAAAAAGGCCAAGTTAGCCAAGAGGAAATAAGAGAAAGAGGGAAAATTGCTAAGGTTTGGCTATTTGGGGAGGAAGGTAGTGATTCCAAGCAAGAGTAGAGTGTTTCTAAGCAAATTCAAAACCTATCCTACCTTACTTTGGTGAGGGATTCATTCTATATGCATTTTTGTTGAATGTATGATTTATGTGAGAAAATGTTTGAATGTTATTTGATTGTATTTTGAGTTCATCATATAGCATGCCTTGATGTTTCCTAAGTGTGTAGACATGTATTATAGCTTTATAGTACTTTATTGGTTAATGGATAGTTGGAGAAGATGATAAATAGTGATATTGATATAAAGTTCAATGTTTGTGACTTATATGCTTGATTAAATGCTCAAATGAAATGCCATAAGTGCACATATAGCTAAACTAATGCCTAAACTAGCTAGGGTGTGATTAGAACTTTGTGTGAATGGTGTGTGTATGCAAATGCCCATGTGTATGTGTGTGTATTTGTTATTCTAGTTTTATGCTAAATGAGTCCTAGAAAATGTTAAATGTTTACTAGAGTTTAATTGAGTTTAGTTGATGGATATGAAATGTCTAATGTGCTATTAGAGCAAGTTTGGTTGAAAGATGGATTGACTAGCTGCTAGAAGAGTTAAAAGCATGTTAAGTTGATTGTGATCAATTGGATTGAAATTGGTTAGTTAAGTGTAGTTATTTGAGTATGAATTGAATGAGGTTCAATGCTACTTATGGGTGACTAATTGGAGTTTGAATGGAATGATAAAATGTTATGGGGAGGTAGATTAAAGTGGAATTGGAAAAACTATTTGCATATAGTTCTATGTCACTTAGCTGTGAACCACCGAATTAGTAAAGAATGTTATAGAATGTCCATATTGAGTTAGTTGTAAATGAGCAAAAGTATGAGTTAATAGCTTTATTGATTGATTGTATTATTGTGAAAGTAAATGCTATGGAATATTTGTATTTGCTTGATTCTTGAACATGTTTTGTGAATATAATGAAGCATGTATGGTTATGTTGCTTAATTGTTAAAGCTATGAATCGAAATAGAATATGATTTATTGTTATTATGAATTCATATTGCTTATCAAACTGTGGGTTAAATGCTTATTAATTGCTATTGTAATGTGTGAGGGCAACCTTTTTTTTGTTGTTCCTCATTGCGTGCTTATCGAATTGTGTGTTAAAGCTATTAAATTGAGTGTCAAGTGTTATAGTGTAATGCCCCATTCCCTAACGGAAACAGGAGCTCTATATATCCACTAAACACAACCCGATCCAAAACCCAAGTCATAAAATACGAGGAGAAACAAACGGAGTTTCCCCTATTATAAGACAAACAGTTTACCTGCACACAACATATAAATGGACTAGTATCGTGTCCAAACATACAACAACTTCATACATACATTGAACTCAAACCTCATTAAGCTATTACATAAACTAGATTATCAAAGCACTCTATGACCTGATTAAGCTTAATTGCATTTCTCTCATACATTAAGTATAAACAATTCATGAAAGTAAAACTTTACAACTTTTACAGCTCAAGCCACATAACATGTAAGACCACTCTTTAAGCACAAACTATCACGTAATCACGAACTATACTTCCTTTGGATATAAACTGACAGATTCATGATGAGGAGTGAGTATACAAATAATGTATACTCAGTGAGGGAGGGGAACAGTTATGGGAAACATTTATAAGGGGATTCGTGCAATGCAACATTTAAATACAAATAAAGCAGTTAAGTAACTAAAGTACGAATAAACAATAAGATACTACACATTGAAAATGATACGATTCACTTTAACCCCAAACACTTCAAAATTCACTTAATCTTCAATCACGAACCACGAAACTCGATCCACAAATCTCGATCAATGTGCTGGTATAAACCCCAAACACTCTAGTGGGTGTACTCCGGATGTACTCCAAAAATCCTATGACCCAACACCCCCTGGTAATCTCCGGACCAAGCGAGTGAGGGACTCGAGCACGGAGATCGAATATCCACTGGCCCGCTGTTGCCCAACCGATACCCAATACATCCGCCCCTGACACTATGGTTACGCAACCACTATGCAATGCACTTAAATCCAAGGACAATATAACAATAGTATAAAGCAATAACACATAAAAGGGACAACAAAGTAGGTTGCTCTCGCACAAAATGTTACAGTCAATAAGCACACATAAATTTAATCAATTATATTAATTCTCATAATTTAAGAACCATAAAATAACTAAGATACATATAAGGATGAAAACTCCCTTACCTTGGTTTAGGCTAAGTATAAGTAAGAGAATAGCTTAGATTATCTCCAAACCTCCTTGAATTAGCTCAAGCATTTACATATTCAGACATTCCCTACTAATTCACTTTCTTGCACTTAAACATTGGCAATCAAAATAGTCAATAAAACATACTTTATTTCTACCTACATTCTGAGCAAATAAGCAACACAACTTATTTAGCACCTAAGCCTCCATATTCAATCAAGGCAAGTGATAGAACATATGCAAAATCAAACCATAGATAATGTGATGCCCGAGATTTTATCACATAATTCCTTATAACTGTTGCATTCCTACTTGAGCATTCTTACGTGCATCACCTTTCTTGCTTAATTACCTTATTTTGAGGTTACTATTCATAAGGTTTTCAACTATCTCGAATGTTGGATTTTATATTTTTCCTAGGTCATATAACATTTAGAAGGAATCGAAACCTTGTCATTTTGGACTTTTGAGCTCGGGAGCATGCGTTTGGAAAATAGTTTATGCGTCATTTGAATAGTTTTACGTACGTAACAACCTTTAATTTCAACTAATTAGCAATTGTATGAGTTTTTAACTTAGTTGACTAGGTTTTAATGACTTTTGACCACAACTAATTACACATACTCATACATATATATCTTATATAATATATACAAGCTATTACTCAACCAAAACAAAACAAAAAAATCCCAAACCACCCCCCCCCCCTCCCCTTGAACCCATCAGCCCTAAGGGCCAAAAAAAAGAGAAAAATCTTCATCAAACCTTGGAGTTTATCTCTTGGCTTGCTTGGGAAGGCTTCTAGTGCACTTGGGAGCTTCAACCTCTTGTCTTTAACATATAATTTGTGAGGGAGATTGTAACGTCCCGATCCCTCACGAGACCGGAGGCTCTAATAGCTATGCTAATTACAACCCAATTTCAACCCGGTCACAAAATTTAGGAAAAATGGACGGAGTTTTCCCTATTTATAGGACTATTTAGAAACCTGTAAACTACAACATACAACCACAAGACTATAATCCACAACTTCAATTTGTTTCATCCCTATCAGCATGCAAGTCAACTAAACAGAAGAGTAAACAATTGAAGTTATTACAAACTACTAGTATCTAATCATCAAACAAAACTAAAACTTTAATATTACAATCCTTGATATAACATAAATACATACATGGGCACAAAGTCTCAAATATAATACAAGCATATCATGATCACATTCTTCCATGTTTTACACACTGGTAGAGCAAGCGGATCACACAGGAGGCAATCCAATCTTCAGCTTTTCCTGAAATATGTTGAAAAGAGGAATGAGTAACCAAGTTACTTAGTGAGGGAGGTGATGCAATATACTGGGCGTGCATTATGATATGCAGATACAAGAAATCATATATATAACATAAACAACAAGATTAAATAGCAAGTAGTTAACCACATTAAAAAGGATACGGTTCCACTTCATGTCTTCAAACTCGAACCACGAGCCACGAACTTCACGCAAGTGCCGGCAAACCCTTACTCCAACAAGTTGGAATACTCCGAATGTATCCCGGTCCTACGACCCTTTCTCCTGAGGTAGGTCCATGCCCAGCAGGTGAACCACGCCTCTGGGGTAGTGGAGTATGCTCAGCGAGAAAGGGAATAGGCACCATGGTAGTCGAGGGAGCACGGCAAGCCCGACGCCGCCCGTGTTTCTCGACGCTACTATGTCTGAAAAGGTTGCGCAACCCAAAACATGATCACGAGAACCAAGTATATCAATTATCACATATGAGGGATGACAAAGTAGGTCGCCCTCACAATTAAACACAAATAACACGAGAAAATACAAGATAGCGAGTAAATAGTACATATAAACTATTTCAATTACTAATCATACAATCTATAACCAATAAAATAAGTTAAAATGTACAAAAAGATGAAGACTCCCTCACCTTTTTAAAAACAAACCTACGAGAATTTAGCCAATCTCTCCAATACTCTCCGAAAGTACCAATCTCTTTAATAACCACTCAAAACCACTACCTAACACAACAATGCTATTCAACTTAAAGACAACTCATTCACATTAAAATAGTTAATTTGCGTGCAATAGTCACATTTTATATAATCACCAAGATATAGCTCAATTAGTATGATCTAAGAACACTAAACATGCATATTTCATACTAAGGCTAAATGATGTGCTTACTTTAATCAAAAGTTAATTAACAAGCTTGAAGGCAACATTAACTTTCATAATTCCACTAACCATGCACTAGACTACTTTGAAATCCTAAACACGTTATTAAGACATTCTTATATTTAGTAACTTGCGTTCATTCACGAGCATTCCACTAAGTAGCGCTAGTTACACTAAGTTAAAATAAGAATTCTAACATATAGTAGAACACATACTTATCACATGAAATCCCGTAGATATTATTCATAGTCAATACACTAAACTTCACATTATACTAAGAACGTAACAATATAGTAAGAATTACACAATATTCTTTCAAAGTAACTAAATCACACAATTCACAAACTTCACTAATAGAATACAAAAGCTATCCAAATGCATTTAAACTCTCAAATAACTAACTACAAGTCAATTACTAACATTAAACTTAACTTTAACACTTTTTCCCCTTTGTCTATTAATACAATTTGAAGTACAAACGAAACACAAGTTACATAATTCACAAGCTAGTTATTCTTCACTTCTAATGACACTTTATGACACCACTTAGAACTATCAAAATCCATTTTTTAACCACATTTACCATAAAAGCCCTGAAAGCATTTGAACTACAACTACCTAAACCATCCCTCAAATCAATGTCATAAAAGCATTTTAGGCACTACCTAACATAATAAACACTAACTATGGCAACCAAACACATCCAAACAACAAACCTATTCACAACCCCTTTAGTGATCAATCCAATTTTAGCAAGTTCAATCAAATTTTAACCACTTAAAAACTCTATCTTAGGTACAATAACACCTATGGTATCATTTAAAGTTTAATCTAATTCAAAAAATCAACTCGATTAACCACGGATACGCTCACACACTAATTCAAACAAGGTTCTTGTAAGAATAGCACCATAGGCTCGTGACGATTAAATCTCACATAACTAATCAACTCACTTAACTAACACATAAAATATTTCATTAGATATCTCATAACCATCAATTAGTTCAAATAACCTCAAAACTCCAAACAAATCAAGCAAGAACTTCACAAAAGCATGCCCTTTCCTCATTTCTAACAGAACCCTAACTTAATTAGTTTGGTTACCTATGTTAGTGACCTCCAAAGTTTCTGTTTTTTATGTATAAACGTAGCTCTTTGAGTGTAGATGACTTTAGCCTCAAGAGGAACTCAATTCCAATCTAAATTCCACAAGTTATGACCTTTTCCGTGCAATTGCGCGAACTGCCCTCTACAGCAATGATTTTCAGACACATTTCAGAAATAGCTAAATCGCGGGGTCAAAACGTTAGAATTTGCCTTAGCTCTAATCCAAATTTGTTCTAAACTATCTAATCTAGCTGCCATAAAAATTTAGTTCAATTCTAAGCACGTTTGCTATACCAAAACTATTTCGGAAGTCAAGGGCAGTGCAGTGTCCAAATCTGAATTTTGCTTGCTTATCATCTTCTTGTTATTTGTTGCATTTGAACCAACAATAACCATTACTTTAGCCTATATAACATTCCTACACTTCATTTATGCATTTAAACAAACACTTTGTCTACCATTTTACATTTAACTAACTAAAGTTTATTCTATCAATAAACTACCATAACAATTGCTATTATACCACAAAAGAGTGTTCTCTACGCATAATAAAAGGAAACTAAAGCATCAATAAGCAAGGATAAGGCAATAAATTATAATCTAGAAATTTTAATATAAACCCTAACTATTCAAATGCACAAAATATGAATCTTCCTCACTTAGACCTTGAAGAACATGTAAAAGTTGAGCTAATCTTCTTCTCCTTCCTTATTTTCCTCTATTTTTCTTCTCTTCTTGTGTGTGTGTGTTTTAGTCATTTTATTGTGTGTGTGTGTGTGTGGAAATTTGATTTTTGTATGTGTTTTGTGCGTGTTGTAGTGTATTAGGTGTAAATAATAAAAGAAAAAAAAACCCAAATGACTAACATGTCCTTCAATTTAATGCTATTAACTAGTTTGCCATTCTAGTTTAATTCTAACTAATTTAGTTGTTCCAATTCCTAATTGTCTACATTAATTATTTTTTACGATTCCTACGATTTTTCAAAGTGTTCGTGAAGTCCTGAAATTGCATGTAAAATGAGAATTATGCACATTAACCAATTAAACGTGCCTACTTATATAAGAAGGCATTTATATTGATGCAATATATGTTAATAGATGAAATTTCTTGTTAAATTAGATGTATGCACATAGTTTGATATAAATGCACGTTAAACGAAATAGATGTATGTAACCCAAAAATATGATATTTTATGCAAACGAATATACGTAAATAATTAAAGTAGACATATAAATATATGCACATCAATAAAATAATTATATGCACGGGTCGGGGTGTTACAGAGATACACTTTATTTGCTTTCAAAGTTTATGCTCACATGTTGAATTTTCTTGATTTGTCAATTATAGCTATAAAACTTGTTATGAATGCTTATTATATGTTATTTGGAGCCTATAGAACTAACTTATGTAGCTTATTAGCAAATTCTATGGTAAAATGCACAAATTGAATGAAAGAGATGTGAATAGTGCTCGTTTTAGGGTTTTGAATAAAATTTGCTAATTAGCTTGAATTGAGACTTCAATTAAATGCTCTAGGCCCTAGTGAAGCTAGTAAAGAGGCCATGTGAAGTTGAATCACCCAAAACCAAGCTAAATTGCAAAATTAGTCGACTTTAAAAAGAGGACTTTTCTCGTTGTGCAATCCGGGCACGTTTGGGCTATGGTTTGGGTATCCTTGGGGTAAGGAAGCCCTTTTGGTGCTTTCGTTAAGCGAAATTGGGGTTCGGATAGTATAGTTGTAGTTAAAACCTGTTCGGGGCCTTCTCGAGCTTTTGCTTCTAAAACGGGTTTTTGTGATCTTAATAGGTATCTTTGGGCTTAATTAAGAATATAGTATGATTAGGATATGGTTTGGAAACCTTGTAACGCGCATAGGAGAAAGAAATCTTGGTTAAAAAATGGGGAAAAGTAGTTTTTAGCCATTATTGTTGCATTTGGAACTTGTTGTTGAGTTGTCTTGTATTGTATTGAATATCTAAAGTATAATTGAGCCATTTGAGTGGATTGTGGAGGAAAGTTATGTTGATTGCTTGTTTGAGACTTTAAAGCTACTTTGTGCATATACTATGTTTATATGTGAAGGCGGCCTACTTTATCGACCTCTTATGTGTTATTTGATATCTTGAATTCTTGTGGACTTGTCTTGGGTTGCGCAACCTTTTTTGGACATGGTAGCATCGAGAATCACGGGCGGCGGCGTCGAGCTTTCCGTGCTCCCTCGACTACCATGGTGCCTATTCCCTTCTCACTGAGTATACTCCACTACCCCAAAGGCGTGGTTCACCTGCTGGGCATATGGACCTACCTCAAGAGACAGGGTCGTAGGTTCGGGATACATTCAGAGTATCCCAACTTGTTGGTATATGGGTTTGCCGGCACTTGCATGAAGTTCGAGGCTCGTGGTTCGAGTTTGAAGACTTGAAGTGGAACCGTATCCTTTTTAATGTAGTTAACTACTTGTTATCTAATCTTGTTGCTTTGTTATATATATATATGACTTCTTGTGTTTGCATATCATATTGCACGCCCTGGTATGTTGCATCACCTCCCTCGCTGGGCGACATTGTTGCTCACTCCTTATTTAACATGTTTCAGGAGAAGCTGAGTCAGACCCCCAGCTAGTAGCGGTAGTTGAAGAGAAGGAAGTGCAAGTTGAGCAGCTTCTGTGACTTTGTGTGATAAGGTGGATGTGAGACCCGAGCATTTCATTATATGTGCATTTATTTGTTTTAAACATTATTTAATAGTATTATGTGCTAATTATGTGTTTAACAATTTTACTACAACGAATTTGCATTTAAATTGTATACGTATGAATATATATAGTCATATTTTTACTAAGACCACCGTATTTGACTTAGTCTTACTCTTATATACATATAATACATACATAAAAACATATAAACCTATTAGAATATACTTAGTATGATAACTTTGACTTTTTGACTTTTCGTATTTGACTTCATTTGACCACTAAATTATTTTATACATTATACTTATATAATACATATATGTATATGTATTTGAATATGTATAAATACATTAGATATTTTTATTACATACATGTATGCATACTAAAATACATACAAATACATAAGACATTTTGTAAAACACCAACTTTGACTTGGTCTTTAAATATCAACCTATCATTATTCTTGCAAGACAAAATATACACACTGCACTAATTGGGAACATTTATATGGAAAATTATATATGGTTGGAAAGCTCTACAAGTCTAGTTTCTAACACTTCAAACCGTTCATGAATTGGAGTTCTCTAGCATAAGTGATGATCGTTTTAGTAAAAGGTGTCAAAGTTGTTTTGTATACACGGGTTTGACCAAACAAATGCTATTTGACTTTGCTTATTAGTTATTTGACCTTTGGACTTAGCCTATTTATTTCAGCCAAATATTATTTTGCAAGACAAAAACACACACAACACCTAGACCACCTACAAAATTCTGCTATAAGAGAAAAGAGAAGAAAAACTATTTCCAAGCTTGATTCTTCATTCCTTGGTGGATTTGAGCAAAGTTTGATCCATAGAGAAGTTTCTTCTTGCCATTTCATATTCATTTCTAGCCTTAGATGCTAAATTAAAGTGAGGGAGGTTGTGTGCTTGCATGATTTAAATTTTGGAAATTAAATTTAGTTTGAAGAAATGTTATTATCTTGATTCATAATGCTAGATATATGTGTTAGGAGTAGATTTTTGGGTTTGTTGTGTTCTTGTTGTTATATCTTGTATTTGTTTTGCATTTTTGAATAGAAGTACTAGGGTTTGTAGATCTAGGTTGTTGTAGTATTATGTGATCTTGTTTATGCTTGTATTTGAGGTTTGTGATATTATAGAAGCAAGATAGAAAGTGAATTTGCAATGAAAGCTATCAATTATTTATTGGACAGCTCACTACCTCTAATTTCTTTTACGTTTTAAAAATAGTAAACGACCTTGGAATTGAACAAAATTTTTACAGTAGCTAGATTAGGCAGTTGGGAACAAACTTTGTGTTTTACAGAAAGTCATATTCTAACGTTTAGACCTTCTGAATTTTCCATTTCCGAGATATGGCAGAAAAACGTTGCAACTGGACAGTTGGTAGTACTTGCACTAAAATGGCTATAACTAAATGAATTTAACTCGGAATTGAGTTCCATTTGAACCTAGAACCATCTACATTCGATAAGCTTCGTTTCTAGATAGAAAACAGAGTATTTAGAGATTATTAACATGGACATACAATTTGATTAATTTAAGCTTCCGCTGAATTAGAAATTAGAAGTGCTTCAGCTAAAGGTGGAGATTTTAAGTTTTTGTTTATATATGCTTACTTTGATCTATAGAAATTATGTATAAGTATGTTATAAATGCTTGTATGGATGATTATATGTTGTAGTAGTATTTGAGAGCTTAATACATACATATGAATTTATTGGAGATGAAATAGGTGATTATGTGTTAACTCTATTAATTAGAAGTTGAGAATTTGAGTTAGATTTGGTGTTTATGATTATATATATGTGATTGGTATATGATTTCATGGCTTTAGTAAGAGTTTGGTGAATTTAGGAGTTTATTTTGATTAATTTCATAAAATTCCAACAACTATGTAATTTTATAGATTTGTTTGTTTAGCTTGTTTAATGCTTGATTTTGTTATTGTAATGTGTTCATAATGCATTATAATTAGTTGCTATATTGATTGTGTTGAAGTTATGTATTGTAGAGATTCATAGGATGGTTTAATCTTGTTAGAAATAGTTGATTTGTAATGATTATATTCTTTCAAGGTTTAATTGGTGTTAATGTGTAAAGGTCATGTTTTTATGTACTTAGGTGATGTTAATATGTTGTAAAGATCATGTTCTTTGATAGTTGAATGTTGGTACTAATGTGTTGGATATATGTTTAATGATGTTTGGTTGAATTAAGAATGTGTTGTCTTTAAATGTGAGTGTATTGATGCATGTTAAATGTGGTATGATTGCTCGGGTATATGGTTGGGAGTTTTTCAAATGAACATGATACGTGAATATGCTCGGGAGTTCAACCTACTTTGTTGATCTCCTTTATTGGTCATGAATATGTGTTAAATGGTTAATGCGAATGTATGAATGTCTTTGATGCTATGTGATGCAAAACGTTAGGTGGATACCCTTATATTGTTGGGTTGACACCCTTATGTGAAAGAGTTGGGCGTAGTCCCTTATGTGAAAGCGTTGGGCATAGTCCCTTATGTGAAAGCGTTGGGCATAGTCCCTTATGTGAAAGTGTTGGGTGTATTCCTTTATGCGAATGCGTTAAATGCGTTGGGTGGATACCCTTATGCGAATATGAATGTGTTGGGTGGATACCCTTATGCTAATGTGAATGCGATCGGGTAGATACCCTTATGTGATATTATGCGATCGGGTGGATACCCTTATGTGAAGGTCAACCTTATACAGGGCTTGGTAGCATCGTGTCGTGCCGGGCGGCATAGGGCTTGCGGGTAATTGCACGACTACCATAGTCTGACACTATTCTCACGTGGTCGGAGTAGGGCCATGGGGATTGGGGTGTCTAGGTGGGTACATCTGGAGCTTGGTAACGTCGTGTCGTGCCGGGCGGCATATGGCTTGCGGGTAATTGCACAACTACCATAGTCTGACACCATTCTCACATGGTTGGAGTAAGGCCATGAGGAGTGGGGTGTCTAGATGGGTACATCCGGAGTACCAATATGCAGGAGTGACAAGGATATATGAAAAGTGAACGTGATGAGTTCGTGTAGGGGCTATAAGTGACGGCATCAACAAACAATGAACAATATCCTTATAACGTGGTTTATGCCTTTAATTCTCAAGTTATATGTTGTTTCTAATGTGATTAACTGATTTATAGGTTATGGCTTTAAAAGTCCCCTTAACTGTTTCCCCTCCCCACTGAGCTTTGTTATAAATAAGCTCACCCCTCTGTGATGCATGCTACAGGTGTACATGACGATGATTATGTGCATGAGGAAACTATTGGAGAACCGTGGAATGAAATCCGTGCTTAGCTTGTGTTAGAGTTGAAACATTGTTTAATGGTTTTAGTAATTTATTGTATGAGGTTATGTTTAGTTTATATTTGGAATACTTAATAACTTGTCTATTTTGAAGTCTAGCTTGTTTTGATTGTATATGTAAGTGATCATGGTTGCATTCATGATCACGTTTGGATTTTATGTATGCTCGTTGAGAACCTGGTTTGAGTATTGTGTCTACTTGGATATAGACTTTATATAAATATATTTGGGTATTTTCTGTTTCTTATTGGATGTTTATATTATAGCCATTATAATGTTCGTGTGTCGTTGCGTCCTGAATTGGTTTCCCTAAGACCGGATTTGGGGCGTGACAGTGGATCATATGTGCATTTTGCTTGGAGTTCATATTAAATGTTGTGTTTTGAGGCTTTGGGGTCTTGTATATATGTTGGTAGTTGAAATATTGTATGATAGAGAAAGTTGATGAATTGTAATAATGTATTTTAGATTATTTCTTCTTTTGCATGCTTGGGTGTTTATTATCTTGCAAGTAGAACTTGATTATAATTGTATCTAACTACTTATAGTTAAAGTCAACTTGCCTCGCATGCTTGTGTGCTTACGTAGATTTTTGTTGCTCCAAGGCTTGGATGGCCTTGTGAACTTGGATTGGCTATGGAAAATGATAGATAGGTTGTATGAGTGGTTGCTTGTAGTTCAAATGTTATATGTAACTATTTGTAGGTAACAATTTAGTCCACAGTACAGAGGAGACTCTGTCCGAGTGACGGGTCCGGGGTTGACCTATAACGTGGGGTTGGGTTCGGGGCGTTACAGCTAACAATCTTCATATTACTAATTAAGTTGGACATTTAAACAACTAACTTAAAATAATCCACAACTCAACTACTAAAACATGCTTTAGAATCTTTACCATGCATTGCATTCAACCAACAAGAGTTACATTCTACATATTAAGGCATTCTTTAACTTTATAACTTGCAAGAGACCTCACTCAATGCTCACACATACACAATAACCTTAAATCACTTATAAACCACTAAAATCTTAATTAAGCAATTAAGTAGTTGACTTTAAATTACACAATTATGCACAAAGCTTACTAAAAGTCAAAAACCATTAAAAGACTTTCAAACACTAACTTTATAACAACTTAACTTCAATTTAATTAAACTATGTCAATCATTAACCATCCAACTATCTCATGCACAAAGCATTAGGATACTTTTTAACTACCACATTTCTTAACTAACTAACTAAAATTTCACTAACTTTACATTTCATGTAATCATGGCATTAATTCTTTTAGAACTCTGCTTAACTAAGATATCATATAGTTTAACTATTAGATCATACTAAACCATACAAAGCTCAAGCAAACATGAAGTAAAAGACTAGTACCAAAAGAAGGCCACTTGGCCGAAAATACACTTACACATACAACACTTGAAATTTCTCTTGCATTCTTGTTCATAAGTTACATAAAGCATATTAAAAGCATAATTGCACATTCTATACTTCATACAAGCTTTTCACAAACACTTGATATGCAACTTGAACTTAAAGTTAGCTTAACATCATATATTCTTTAAATCTACCATTAAACTTGCAAATCATTATAAAACAAGACTATTCTACCATTAATAACTCTAAAACGTTAGCTAGCAACATTACAACATATAGCAAGTAGAGCTTCACGAAAACATGCCCACTTATAAATCTTCAAACAGAACCCTAAATTTATCAAATTTAATACCTATTATATTGACCTCTAAAATTTCTATTTTTTATGTATAAACGTAGCTCTTCGAGTGTAGATGATTTTAGAATCAAAAGGTGCCTAATTCTGAGTTGAATTCCATGAGTTGTGGCCTTTTCCGTGCAACTACTCTAAACTGTCCAGCACCAGCGATTTCAGGACACATTTCGGAAATGCTTAAATTAGAGGGTCAAAATGATATAATTAGCCTTACCACCAGAAATCAACATTTTTTCAAAACTGCCTAATCTAGCTGCTATACAATTTTTGTTAATTTATGAGCTCGTTTACTATGTCAAAAGGCCTCAAAAAACAGGGGCAGTGCACTGTCCAAAAATTCAATTTTTTCATACTTGAATACTCTTGATGTTTTCTTGCATTTGAGCTATCTATGGGCATTAATCTAGCATGTAACACATATCTATACTTCACTTAGAACATTAAACA
Organism: Ehretia macrophylla; assembly: GCA_037974665.1. Taxonomy (NCBI): domain Eukaryota; kingdom Viridiplantae; phylum Streptophyta; class Magnoliopsida; order Boraginales; family Ehretiaceae; genus Ehretia; species Ehretia macrophylla. The sequence goes on from CM075782.1 coordinate 33,078,440, forward strand.
AACACCTTGTCTACATTTATATTCACATCTAGCAAAACATCAACTACAACTAAAATCAACTCTACACAAGCTATAAAATAAGAAATATGTTCTCTAGCATTTAAATAACAAGTATTAAACATAGATTTAGCAATATCTAACATAAATAATGACTTTTGAAAAATGGGTTAAAAAATGCCCTCACATTTTTCTGCAAAAATAAAGCAATCTCCAATAGAAAGATGCTAAAAGTTGCCACGAACTCAAAAACGTTGGAATTGTGTATTGGTTCTACTCCAAACTCAAGATATTAGCTAAAAATATGAAAAGGTTTACTATTCATGTAAGAAAAATAGCTCTTGGCTAGTGGAGAAGAAGAAAAAAATGTTTTTGGCTTTGGTTGGATGAAAATAACTTAAATAGAAGGTCAAAAGGTCAAAGGTTTGGTCAAACCCGCATAGGCAAAACAGCTATTCGACACCTTACGAAAATGGCTATAACTTCTTCTAAAAAAACTCTAATTCATGAACGGTTTGAAGCCCTAAAAACTAGACCCGTAGAGCTTTCCAACCATATATAATTTGTCACATAACTCTTCCCCAATTGATTCAAATTTAATTTCAAAGTTGACCCAAAATTTTACTAACTTAACCTTGCATTTTTGTTTCTAATCCCAAGTTTACCCTTCATTAAACATTTCAAAAATTCTCACCTTGTCCTAGTTGGTCAATGAAGGTGAAAAGTCAACAAGATACAATTTAAATGAACTTTAAATGCAATTTTAATTTTAAAACACTAAATAAGTCATGTAAATGCACATATTATTTTTCAAATAATGATTAAAATAAATGAATGTTCATGTAATGAACGCTTGGGTCCTCACAAATGGTCCATTGAAAAAGTCAAAACCAGCTATTTAGTTGAAAAAAAAGTCAATAATGCAAGAAAACAAAACCGAATATTAAAAATAATCAAAATAGTTAATATTCATTTAAAATAACTAATTAAACTATTATCTAAAAATTTAAAAAAAATTATGAAAATAATGTCCCAATATGAATGAATAAATTAATGTAAGCACGTAATTAAATGCTATTAAGTATATGTCGGGTTCGGGGTACCACATATAGTGTGTTAAGTGTTGTTTATATTTAAATATTCATATGCGCGAGAACTAAGTGCTACACCAAGAAGCAGTGGGAGTCACCTCTAGAGTCTCTTACATATCTTGTTATCTCTTTTCTCGTGTCTATTATTATCGTTATTGTGGTTGCGCAACCATTTCGTGACGGATGTGTTGGGCCTCCCTGGGCAGCATTGGGCTTGCCAGTGGATACTTGACCTTCGTACCCTATTCCTCATCTCAGTAGGGATGTCGCCCTGGGAGAGTTGGGTCATAGGTTAACAGGGTGTTACATCTGGAGTACTCCCGTTGGTGTAAAGGGATGCCGACTATGTTATTATTATCGTATCGTGATCGAGATTGTGATCTTGTTCGTGCTCGTGGTTCAAGGCTCGTGATCGTGACTGTAACGTATCTTTTTTCTATATATATGATTACCTACTCTTGCTTGGGCCTTAATTCCTTGGAGAGTTAGGTCATATTGTTATCTAATGTTTTGATGCTTGAAAGTGTTTTTATTGACTTGATTGACTACCTTATATTGTTATTGATCTTATAGCTTGTTTATATGCATTGCACGAAAACATTTTCGAAACCTCCCCGGCTTTATCCTCCCTCACTGAGCATGGTGTTTTGCTCACCCTTTTCATCTACCATGTTTCAGGTTGTGAAGAAAGAAGATGTTCAAGACTTTCCTTGTTTTGCTTCCTAGCTGTAGATGATTGTTTTATGTGTATTTATTTGAAGTTGTGTAATAATGTCCTTGTATCTATTTTACATTTTAGAAGGTATTGTGTATTTTCTTAAATGTAAGGGACTTGTAAGTAATGTTAAAGTCTACTAAAATGGCTTGTAATAAGTTTATATAACTACTTTAGTTTTAAAGTCTAGCTTAGTAGGTTATATAAATATTTTAACTTAAAGTAGAAAGCTTGAACTATTTTATGAACTTGAATGGAACCTATTTGAGGTCTTGGGATATTATATGTTGTTGTTGTGGAAATCTTATGTGTGCAAGTTTTGGTTTGGCCTAGGTATAGGGGAAACTCCGTCCATTTTTTTCATTTTTTGTGCCTTAGGATTGGGACGGGTTGCTATAATTTGGTCCTGACTGCATGAGGGATCAGGGTTACAAGTTGTCCTTCCAATCATAATGAACTCATAATCACATTTAGCATCATGCAACAATCCATTTCATTTAACAACATATAGGCTAGGTAACAAAGTAGGTCACCTAACCGATAGCAAATACTTTCATGCTTTAACTAATTCCAATTACATTTGACACCATTCAAGCTTAAATACACAATCAACAAAATAGAATTCAACAACACTTAACCCAACTTTTATCAACAATTAACTCACTTATAAGCAATACAAATGCACAATCCTTGCTAACTATTTTATATGTCAACCATAATATCTATCTAGTGCAACACATTCGCAAAACTAAGTTTAAAACAAGAATAATAGGCAAAATACACCAAGTGCATCATTGCTGGAATTTTAAAGAAATTCTGGAATTTTAAAGAAATTCACTAAAATGCCACTAAAATTGCATTTAAACCATGAAATGAATCTATAGACATATATGTATACATTTGAACTATATATCTAGGCTAAATACAAAGATTGAACACATATCTAGCTTCAAAACTCTACATACAACACATTTTTGCCCAACTACAATAACCTATGGTTCATTCAAGCTAAAACTTATGTATGTTGCTCTCTAAGACCTCTCTAGCAAGATTCATGTCATATACAACAATATATAGCATATATATACAAATATATAAACCATGCATCAACTTTAAAACTTCAATTGAGAAAATTCCCTCACCTTAATGGCTAAAAATGCAAGAAACAAGTAAAATAGGCTCAAGTTAGGCAAGAACAAGCTTCAATTTGACTCCAATGGCCTTCAGACTCCTTCTTCTTCTTCAAAAATGGATGAAAACCTAAGTTCGACACTATTCCTCTCTTGTTCTTGCCCTATCTGATTTTTGCTCTCTCATTTGCTCTTGTTGTTGGCTTTGTTTTGTTTTAAATGGAATGGTCAAACTCAAGTCAAGACTAGTCAATATAAGTGGTCTTGGTCAATGCTAGACAAAATCTTAAAGGTTATCAAATTCCCGCGTAAAAGGGACAACTCTGACACATTTTACGAAAACGGCCGTAACTTCTTAAAAACTCCAATTTGTGAACTGTTTGAAGCGTTAGAAACTAGACTCGTAGAGTTTTTCAACCATATATAATTCGCCACTTAAATCCTCCCCAATTGGTACAATTTTAATTCTGAAGTTGACCTGAAACTAATTTGTAACTTATGAGTATGACTTATTTAATTCAATTCGACATCCACCTAAGTGTCCCGACATTATTTTGACACATTCCACACCACTCATTACCTTTTTAAACAATAATGACTCATTTTCTAAATATCATCAATTTATTCCGACTCGCCTTTGGCACAGGGATTACAAATATGGTCATGTATCACGCAAATGATCAGCATTTAAGCGGTCAAAATGCTCAATATATTAAGATGTATGTTCATTCCTTTTTTTTTAATTTTATCCTTTCTTCCCCAAATCCCACCCCTAACCTCACAGCCCCTAACTGCCACCCCCTAACACCGATACAACACATCCCCAAAACTTCCTACTCTACTGCACCAGCCCAATATACCCCTTACCCCTAACCCTTCTACCTACCCTGTGGTAGTGTGGATTTGTGTTTGTGCGTGTATGTGTTTGTGTGTATGCGTGCGTGTGTGTCACTACAAGAAAAATTGTATTTGGTGACGAAAAATTAAGGCCGCCGCCAATTCATCGCCAAATTGAGACAAATTTTCAACGAAACTCAAAATGGCTATTGTGGCATGAAACATAACGACATAATTGCAATGAAATAGCGTTGATGCCTAAAAACGAGAGGGAATTTTGGATCTCATCGCTAAATTGTGTAAAACAACGATTAATTAACGACAAATTATACAAACTAGGCGCGAACATTAAGGTTCGACACAATTTTGTCTCATTTGGAGACCAATTGGTGATGGCCCTTAGGCTGAAGTATAAGGTCGTCGCTAAATTGGCGACAATCGTAGCTAATTAACCTATGCTATCGCCAAATTGTCTCCAATGGAGACCAATTAGCGACTACCTTTGGGCCTGTGTGCTGGGCCGTCATCAAATCGCCTCCAATAGAGATACATTCGGTGATGGCCCTAGCTTATGAGCTTGGGTCGTCGCCATATCATCTCTAGTGGAGACCAAATGGTGATGACCCTTGGGCTTTTATGATGGGCCGTTGCCCAATCTTCTCCAATGGAGACACATTAGGCGATGGCCCTTGCTTATGGGCCTGGGTCATCGCAATCTGGTCTCATTTGGAGACCAATTAGTGATGACCTTTGTGAGGCCCGACCCCAAATAACGTGTCTAACCTCGATTTACGTGCCTTAGACCTAGAATTATATGACTAACCTTGGATTGTGTGGCCTGTCTTGGTTTTTGTGCATGCTTCGTCATACGTGCAAGACCTCAATTTGCGTGCATTTCCTAATTTCGTAAGCCCTAACCTAGGTTCAAATGCCATACCTTGATTTATGTACATTGCATTGAATTACACACCTTACATTGGTTTGCATGCACTCACCTAGGATTGCGTGCATTTATATAAGAATCCATGCATTTACCTCATAGTACGTGCCCTAGACTTAGGAATGCGTGCCTGCACGCTAATCAATAAAGATTCCTGCACAAAGCACAAGACACTAAAATCATCCTACACAACCCACTAACCAATATTATATTCCTAAATTCAAATTCTCTACAAACCCACTAACTATTAAAATATTCTATTCTTCCTAACACACTCAACTAACCAATAAACTATTATAAACCTACACAAAACACTATAATACTCACCCAATATTTCAAATATACTTTAATCTATCACCAAACACTAGAATTCAAAAAAAAAAAAAAACAATACACACACACAAGGCCTACACGGTCAACAAGAAATCCTACACAAACAATCATAATTTAAACACTCAATATTCCTCACCAAACACAAGAATACATAAAAAAAAATGCCCAAGGTGACAAAAATTTCAGCCTTTACAAAGCTCAAGGCCGACACACACACACAACTCATCAAAGCATCAATTTTCTCTCAAAACTCTCTCTTCTCTCTCATTTTCGACCAAGGCTGCCTTTTGAGCTCCCAAGACTCCTAACAACTCCTAACAACTCTCTAAGACTCTCCCAAGCTCGGCCATAGCAAACACAAGCAAGCAACATAGCAAGAAAACTCACACAAGCTCTCAAACCTCTCATTTTCGGCCTAGGAAATCAAGAAGAAACTTTGGTCAAGGCAAGATCTTGAGAGTTTTATGCACATTCATGGTGATTTCTCAAGCTTCTAGTAGATCTGTGGTTTTCCTTTGTTGATCTCCATTAAGGTGAGGGTTTAAACTGGTTTCTAAAATGTTTTGAAGTTCATGAGCATGTATGTATATGTGTTTACTTAATTTTGCATGCTTAGAAGCTAAGAAGTTAAGTTTGAACATTTCTAGAAATCCCAGGTAGCCTACTGACCCTTCTGGTCGGTGCATTTTTAAGATAGCAAACGATGTTGGAAATGCAATAAATTTGGTAGGTCACTAGCTTGGTCAGTTATGAACATATTTTGAAGAAATAGGCCAAGGCCAATTTTGACTCTAAGACCCTCAAAATGGCCAAATATCGAAAGGTGTCTAAATCTGGAAAATCTGGAAATATGAAATAGGTTTCTGGCAGATTTCTGACCTTGTAGAACGAAATTGTTTTGGCCTAGTGAACGATGTCAAAAATGCATGAAATTTGGTAGGTCACTAGATTGGTCAGTTCTGAACATATTTTGAAGAAATAGGCCAAGGCCAATTTTGAATCTAAGACCCCCAAAATGGTCAAATATCGAAAGGTGTCTAAATCTGGAAAATCTGGAACTATGAAATAGGTTTCTGGCAGATTTCTGACCTTGTAGAACGAAATCATTTTGGCCTAGTAAACGATGTTAAAAATGCATGAAATATGGAAGATCACCAGATTTTTCAGTTCTGAACTTTTTTGGCAGAAATAGGCTAAGGCTAATTCTGACTTTAAGACCCTCAAAGATGGCAAAAATCGAGATATGTATGAATCTGGACAGTTTTGCGTAGTCTCACGGTTTTGGCCATATCTCCTAAGTCCGAACTCCAAATGGTAAGAGGGTTGTTCCTTGATTTAAATCACTCATTAAGCTTCAATTTGATATTTGGTTCACTGAATTTGGAGATTATTTTCTTGGCTTATTGAATGTGGAAAAACAGACCATTGCAGTAGGGTTTTTGCTTAGAAAAATGTTTTGAATCATGTTGTAACTTTTCTTGTGGTATTGAATGCTTAGAATTGTGGCAATTAGAAGTTGTGTGGGCTGTTTTGGTTGGTTGAGGATGCTTAATTAATTGATACATGGCTTGGGTTTAATTACATGACGAATTGTAGCTTAATCGCATGTGTAAACACGAATTGAGGCCCTATTGCTTATGAATACTTGCTAAGTGATGATCCTATGGTTAAATGTGTTCAATTGAGTGATTAGTAGGCTGTCCAATAATTTCTAAGTATGCTTGGAATGGCTTAAGTGTTTCTTGTGGTACTTAGCAAACAAACCAACACCCGAGCTTGCCTAATGTAAACCCTAATGGCCACGGAGGTTCCCAAGTTTTAAACTATTCATGTGTATCTTATAATTGATGTTGAGAAATGTTAATGGACTGCCCGGAATTGTTTTATAGCTCTAAAGATGATCCCCGATGTTTGTATGTTGATAAGTGAACTATTCTTGCACCCGATTTTGTGTAAGTGTCATAGCATGCTTGTATGATCTCAACACTTGATATATGAACCCGGAATGAGTTATATGACTTGATTTATATGTGTTACTTGGCTGCCCGTTTAATGTTCATATACCTCTAAGTGTTCTACAAAGTGAATTTACATGTCAAAGCATGCCTCGTATATTTACTTGTCGATATGTCATCATACGTGTATCCGGAGGCAACCTACTTTGTTGACCTCCTAATGTGAATTGTTAAAAGATATTCTATGGCATATTTTGAACATGATTGCTTGGTTTCTCGTGAAAGTTTAATTGCTTTCAAATTGATATATGAAATGATTACATGTTCTTACAATACCTTATATGCCAATATGTCAAAAATGTTATCATATCTTGCTCGGAGGCAACCTACTTTGTTGACCTCCTAATGTGAAATGTTAAATGGCATAAATGTGCATTGCATACAAGGTTGCAACCTTTCCTTCTGGCATGGTAGTTTTTCATGCACGCCGGACGGCATCGGGCTTGTCGGTGCTACCGTGACTACCATGATCCAATTCCCTCTCTCGCTTAGGGGCTAGACTTCCTCGGAGAGTTGGGTCATAGGATTTTGGGGTACATCCGAAGTACAGTCATTGGCGTGAAAAGTGGATGATTGAAGCCGGCCGTAACAATGATTATTGGAAATGAACTTGAACGACAGGAACTAAGTGCTATGCGGGGAAAAGTGCTACACCTAATAGTGGTGGGAGTTACCTCTTGAGCCCGTAGAAGCCACCTCTAGAGTCCTGTACGTATCAACTGTATCCTTTTACTATGTGTTTTAAGTACTCTCGCTTGGTTCCTAGAGGAACTCGGGGAGGAAAGACGGGTAAATGTGTTCATTTATATATATATATATATATATATATATATATATATATATGTTATATTATGAGCTTACTTATTCTGTTTGACATGTTTTCAAAGGAAATTTCATAAAGTTTAACCGGAAAAGGATTTCAAAACGTTATCTCTCGTTTCCCCTCGCTGAGTTTATAAGGACTCACCCTCTTTTATCATCACAGGTGAACAAAATCTGGAACAGATACCTGAGGAAAATGTGTCTGTTGATGATTCCTTGGAGTGATCGCATGTTTTATGTGCCTTGCTTGACTGTGGCCGTTTTGTGAACATTGTGTTTGCCGTAAAGACTACTTGTTTTGTTCATGTAAATGACCCCGTTGTATTTTGGGTCTAATTTTGGCTTGTACTGATTATAACTAGACGAACACTCTATTTGGTCGTTTGCTATCACTATTTTGATCTAGTAACTATCATAGGCAACTGAAACATTAGGTGTATGATCAAATAAATGAATCTATCTAATTTTACCCAGGTACTTATTCATAGGCTAAAGGATAACAGGTACTCGCGTAAAGGAATTGACAGATAAACCGAATATAGTTATCTTGTTAGGCTTGTTAAATCAAATGAGACTTTCGAGTTAGATCAATAGGCATATCGGTTGATAATACAATAGGGATCTTAGTTGGAATCGAAACAATGATTGAAAGTTTTTAAGGCATTTAGAAAATTAGGTCAAACCCAAGGTCTTAAAAACAGCTGTTATGTTGCCGGTTTTCCGAAAAAACATTTGGAGTTCTAGGCCAACGTTAAGTGTTAAATCATAACAAACGGTTAAGTAAGTGAATTGGCATAAAGGAATTAGCTCATACCCTAGTCTAACCTCTATAGGTCGGGTTGGGGCGTGACAACCCTTGGGCCTCAATATGGGTCAATCGCCCCATCGACTCTAATGGAGACACGCGAGGCCATCGCAATCTAGGGTTTTTGCAACGAACCGGCCGTCGCCGGTTTGTTGCAAAACCCCTTAAAATTTAAGAAGGCAGCTTTCTTTTCACACTTTCCCACCCCCAAAACCCTCTCTTCTACCCTATACCCGATTTTCCCATTCCCAACCCTCAAAACCTCTCTATCTCACCACCCTCTCTCTTCTTCTGGCCACTCTCTTTCTTCTCCATGATTTTCCTAAAAAATGTATGTTATTTTTTAAAAATATAATTAATAGTTATATTTTATTTTCAATTTGGTTAATATTTAAAATTTGATAAATTCATAGGTAAGTTGTGAGATTTCGGGGGTATATTCACATAAATTTCTGAGATGTCGGGGGTATATTCACATAAAATGTTTTATGATGCTTTCTGTTTTTAATTATAGCTTACCATGAAATGTGTACAGGTGATTTGTGGCCAAGTCAGAAGGTTTGGTCTTGCTTGCAGGATTTGCAGGCTAGAGGATATCGAAACGCCAAGCTTTTTCTTGTGAAGAAGGTCATTGCTGAAATCTTTTTCCTCTTTAACAATGTTTTATGTTAATGTAGATCATCTTTTCGGTTCTTTTTGTTTTGCCGTCTTGCAGACTATGTCAGTGTGACAATATTTAGGATATGCTTGTATGTTGTGTAGGCTTGTTTGAGAAAATTGAATGAACCTTTGGTGGGCTTTGAGACTTACCGGTGCATTTATCCGATAATGTTCCATCAATACTTTTGCATTTCAGATTGGTTAGGTTTAAAGTTTGGTGGTTCTTTTGTTCACATGTTATGCTTTCTTTATTACTCTACAAATTTTGTTTTAAAGTTTTTGTCCTCTCGAAGTCGATTGCTTTCTTTTTGACTTTTTCTTTATATCTTCTTTTTGAAGCTAATCACATGAAGTGAATTCAATTTCATGGGAAAGATATTCTGTTCTCTTTTAAGAAATCTTTGTTGTAATTTGGTTTTTAAACCAAATAAAATGTGAATGAGAAATTGAGAAAATAAATAGTGTTGGTTAAAATTATATTTAATTTTATTCCAAAATTCTAAAATATTTTCCCAAGAGATGTATCTCCTCACTGAATGGACATAACTAATCAGAAAAGGTTTCATACTTTTTACAAACAAGCATCAAAATTCGATAAATACCCCGGGGTTTTGGCATTAGAAAAATATAGTTTTTCATAATTATCTTACATACATTATGCATAATAGAATAGAGAGAATTCTACATTATTTAGTTCGTCGAGTCTGAACAGTTTGGAATGTTCCTACCGCTAGACGATGATCGTTATATCCTGGGAGACTACCGCCAGTGGCCGTAAGCACCATAACAGGGCGATTAAGTCTTAAGGACACTGAATCAAATTCAGGCCTTGATCCTAATGCATTTATTCGCTGCATTACATAATGTTTTGTTCAAACAAGTAAGTCTTCTAATTTTGTTAATTGCAATATTTGCTTTCTAATCATGCGTTTTATTCAACATGCAAGATTGTAATAAATTTCGCTCTCAATCTTAAGACTTAAAACGTTTCTGTATTTTTATAATCTGCGTGTTGATTATATATAAGTTTCTGGAATTTCTTTTAAGAAATTTGTTTTTGTCTTTGTTAAGACAATTACTTTATGCAAAAATTATTTTTATCATATTTAGAAGTAGAGTATATGCCTGTATACAGTTTGCAATTCTGATTGTAGTGGTATTAGAGCTTTATAGGCTTGATTTATTGTTCCATTCTTTTATCTAAATGGATTTCCATGAGATTTGTGTATTTTGCATATCTATACACGTGTATTCATATTATACCATTTTGATGGGTCTCTGTGATCTGCGTTAAAGTGAAAAACTATTTACATTTTCATATTCTATGCGAAATCTGGAATCTGTTGATTCAAGTTTCATGAAATTTGGACTCAAAATATGTAAGATATGAATTTTTTAAATATTTGATATTGGCCTGAAAATTTGTTCTGCCTTGAGGATGAAGGCGATGGCGACATCGTCGTTTAGTTTTTTATTTTCCGTGGCCCTATGAGACAGTTCATGTGTCGCTGGGGAAAAAAAAAATTATTCTGAAACATTGCGACTCCCACGTTTTGAACTCGCATCACTTTGAGATTTTTTTTTTGTGACTCGACATGAGGGAGAAGCTATCGTAGATGTTTTACCCCTTGCTTTACAGAAATTCTTTTTTTTTTCTTTTTTTTGGTCATGAAATAGGAATCTTCAATGAGGCGACTTCTCACTCATAAATATGTGATCACATATATTTTTTTATTATACAGTCTCGATTAAGACTTCCTTATAAAAGAAATTTTATGAGATAGAGCAAATGTAATGATTATGTATATGAGGACCTGCGTGATCTCCAAAGTACGAAACTGTACACGTCGCAAAGATTGTGATCTTTTTGAATCGAAAAAAAAAAAAGAGATTGTGATCTTTGTGTATCCATATTTTTAAAGCTCAAATAGTTGGGAAGTCTTCTTGCACAACGGGCTGACAAGGAACAAAATACTACACCACGAGGCCAAGTAGTCTTTATAAAGCTTTCAACTTTCATTTTCAATTCTTTATAATACTATACCACGAGGTCAAGTAGTCTTTATAAAGCATTCAACTTTAATTTTCAATTCTTTATAATTAGCTAATACTATATCTAATTATTAGAGAGAGAGAGAAAAAGGTATCACAGTCGGCATCAATGTAAAGAGCAAATGCAAATCCTTTCCATGAGAAATCAAGATTGACTTGACTGAAAACTGAACAAATCAAACACTGTATTATCAAGTCATTATTGATCTAAATGCATTTCACAGTCAAAATTATTCATATATCTCTTTAATGTTGTTGTTGCAGGCTTCATTAAGACTTAATGTGTTTGTGTATAAGTTTAACTAAGTTATTAAGATTCCGTTTCATCTATCTTTTTGATACATAAAAGTATTTTATGTGTTTATCTTTTTAATACACAAAAGTGTTTTATGTAAATTTAAAACCCGAGGCAATCTTATATGGCCTATTTCTAAAAGTATTTTTAGGTAAAAGTTAAAGTAAAAAAAATCGAAAAAAAAGAAACTCTAAACTTGAGCTTTTTAAAATAGGATTTTGTGAAATTATTTTTACATAATGCGGGAAGGTGTTTTCTTTTTCTATTTCAGATATACTCCAGATATACTCCATCATATGTTTTAAAGTTCAACATTACTTTTAAATTTTCTAAAAGCTCAACATTACCAAATATAGACCAAACAGTCAACATTTAACAACACTTCTAACTAAAATTCTACTATTAAAAGCTCTACAACTCAAAAATAAAAATTTTATATTTAGGTCGGTGACTCATCACAGACAAGATCCAAGAATCTCGAGTGGACCCTATGACAAAACTTCTCATGTCATGTAAATAGGTTTGTCATTTTGTAATAATAGGATATGACAAAAATCTTTATGTCGTGTCCTGTTTGTCTGTTTGTAATAAGTGAGATTTCCTTTATTAAAGGAAACCGCTTTAGTCACATCTTATTGTGAATTATTAGGAATCTCTTTATGTCATGTCAGCTTTTTCTTTATTAAAGGAAGTTGCTTTAGTCCTTATCAGGAATAGTGAAGATTCTACTTGTAATTATTTGCTTTGTAATAGTTTGCCTATAAATAATGAAGAACCCCTGACTAAAGGGGCAGAGTCAGATTTGGATTGAAACATATTTTTCTTTCTCTCAAAAGCCTACGTCTTCCTTCTTTCTACCCTTAGCCTTTACCTTTAACCATGTCTTCCGCCACTTCCAAAGCTACCTTGACCCCAGGACAAATTTATAAGCCATACATAAAGCTTGTTGTAAACCTTCCAAGATATGTTCCTATCACTGTTACTACACTTCTAGATACAGGTTCATGTATTTCTTTCATGAAATCCAAGTATCTTCGTCATTTGACCTTCCAACACTCATTATCGGACAAATTATTCAGCATAGACAATAGCCGTTAAAGAGTGAATGAAAGGCGCAGTAAGTCCCGCAGTAAGTCCAATCGTGACCAGTGTAGAGATTCTTGGTGAATCATGGATGATTGGTCAGTTATGGCTTCCACTCCTGACTGTTCTGGCTACTGAAATCATCTCCCCCCCACGGGTCGAAGTCAGACCCAAGGTCTACGGTGGAATAGGCATCTGGCTGAGAGAAATTTTGGAAGGCAAGGAGATGCTCATGAAAAGTGGGGCTATCAGGGAAGCGGGCATGCCAAAACTCTGCGGGATCAGAAACATCTAGACTATGAGTTCTAGCAGTGGCTCTTTTGACGATAAGACATTGTTCCCAAGAAATAAAATATTCCCAAAGCTCTTGTTGGAGGTGGAAATGGTTGATTGGAATGATGGTTGGCGGAATGACGCGATTCCAAACATTTGTGAGGCGTATGATAAAAACCTACTGATGCTGAATAATTTGTCCGGTGATGAGTGTTGGAGGGTCAAATGACTGAAACACTTGTGAAAATAGCTTGACGAAATGGGATTCTGGGAACACACGAACATGTCTCTGAATGAGTTGTGGATCAAAAAGAACTGCCATAGGATAATAATTAAACCAATATCAAAGATACAAGAATTGCATCTTTGAAAAGTCATAATTATTAAAATCAAGAACTGTATCCCGTGGTTCTTCATGCTGGGGATTGTAACGAACAATGTTGCAAACATAATCGACAGAGGATAACAGATCAATAATTCTTCTGAGCTTGATCTCAACGAATTCTTCAAAGAAATCAGTGATCCGGCTTCTGGCGAAGGATCGGAGTATCTTTATCTTGATCTCTTCAGGTAAGGCCTCAAGGAATTGAGCTGGTTGGTCTGGACTCAAACCATAAAATGTCTGAGACTGGCCATCAGTGGGATCTGGATTTGAGCTGAAACTGCCTGGAATAAGACCTGGAACAAAGGAAGCTGGAAGTTTGCGTTAATCTGGATTTACCATGCATACAGCTTTCTCGGATGACGAAGTACGAGAGAGAAAATCAGCAAGGATATTCTATTTGCCTGGGATGTGTTGCATTGTCCAATTGAATTGGGAAATTCATTCTATCCATCGGATGAGTTGTGGATCTGGAATATCATTCTGTTTTCTTCTGAGAACGCCCTAAAATCCTTTAAAATCTGTTTCAATAATGAAAGGATTCTGAGCAAGATAAAACTTAAAATTTTTAATTCCCAGAATGATTGCAATAACTTCTCTTTTAAAAGAAGGATAATTGTGTTGTGCTGGTGTGAAATATCCGGTTTTGTAACCACAGACTTGTCTGTGTCCATTGTCTTCTTCTATGAGAACTGTTGTCCAAAAATTAAGAGAAGCATCAGTCTGCAAAATGAGTTGTCTTGGACCTGGGATCTTGAGAGGAGGAAATGTTCTGCATAGCTCTTTTAGCTTCTGGACTGCAACTGTGGCTTCTAGAGACCAATTTCCAATGTTGGATCTTCGGAGGTACTTGAAAATCTGGCTGGTGTAGTTGGCCAATGATAGGACATGCGATGAGGCATAATTGAGGAGGCCAAGGAACTGCTGGATCTGTGTAACAGTTCTGAGTTCATCAGGAAAGTCAAGAACTTTGCTTGATATGTAGTCCTGTAAGAGAATGTGTCTTTCTCGGATCTGCAAACCAAGAAAATCAATAGCATTTAGACCAATCTGCATCTTGGATTCAGCAAGAACGAATCCATGCTGGTAGGTTAGTTCCTGAAATTGTCGGAGATGCTGGTGGTGTTCTTCAGCTGTGTTACTGAATACCAAAACATCATCAATGTAGACAATACAGTGCTGTGCGAGTGGCCTGTAAACATCATCCATTCTGTGATAAAACTCGGACGGTGTATTCTGGAGACCGAATGGCATGACGTTCCATTCATAATGACTCTGTGGAACAACAAAAGCAGTTTTGAATCTGTCAGCTTCAGTAATACCAATCTGCCAAAATCCTGATTTCATATCAAATTTGGAGAAGAATTTGGCTTTGGATAGCTTCTGAATGAACTGTTCCTTTCTTGGAAGAGGGTATCTGATATCCTGCAATTGATCATTGAGTTGGCGATAATCAATCACCAATCTTTTCTTTCCTTGAACTTGTTCAGATCTTTTGTTGACATAAAAGGCATGACTTGCCCACGGAGATCTAGATGGTCAGATGAGACCCTGCTCGAGTAGTGCTGGAATTTCAGCCTGACAAAGATCTTCGTCTTTTGACATTCTTGGATGAGAAGCGGTTTGGTGTGGTATCTGCCAATTTTCTCTGTAAGGTAGAGAGACAAAGTGTTTCTCTCTTTCCCAAAACTTGTTTGGAAGATTACCGCAACAGGAAAGGAGGAGATTTCTTTCCTCTGCAAATTCATCAGCTTGAATGGCTAAAACCTGTGAGGGTAATTTCTGTAAGGATACCCAAGGGGTATACTGATTATGCAGGAATTGAAAACTATCTGTCTGAAATGAGAATGGAGCAAGTAAGGTGAGGAAATCCATTCCTAAAAGAATGTCTTCACAACATTGATCATATTGGTAAAAGTTGTGTCGTATTGATACATCTGGGGATAAGTGTATGGGTATGGTCATTGAGTATGCTTCACTTGCAAATCCACTATCAGAAGCAGTGGTAAAGGTTGCTCTGGAGGAAATCCAAAATTCAGGAGGAAGACACTTGGATTTCATGAAAGAAATACATAAACCTGTGTCTAGAAGTGCAATAACAGTGATAGGAATATATCCTGAAGGGTTTACAACAAGCTTTATGTATGGCTTATAAATTTGTCCTGGGGTAAAGGTAGCTTTGGAAGTGGTAAGGGTTCGTTGTTAAGAGGTTTTGTGTATTTTGGCTATGGAGAGGTTTGGTTCAGAATCAGAGGATTCGGATTTTGAGGTGAGACCTAAGGATGAGGTTGTATCAAGGTTAAGGACGGCTTGATCTGGTTCGGAAGTCCATGTATATAGCTGGTCATCAAAGTTTTGAGTTGAAATGAACTGAACAAGCATGGATGGTAGCTTCTTGGACTTCTTGAGGTAACAATCTTTTGTAAAATATCCTTTCTTTCCACAAAGAAAACACTTAGTGGAAGAAGAGGGTTTTGATCTTCCCTTTACAAATTTGAACTTCTTGAAAGGTTTTCTGGACTTGTGAAACCTTTTCTGATGTTTGTGCTTCTTGTATTTGTGACACGAACATGGAGAGTAGCTGTGAGTGTGACAGCCAAACTTTTGAAAATCTTTTCTGCAAAAGGTATCCATTGTTTTCTGCTCGTTGCTCTTGAGGAGCTTGCCAAGTCTCTTGGACTCGTACTGATCTTGAATGAGCTTTCTGGCCATCTGGTACAAGTGAGCAAGACTCACCTGTCTTAGATCTGTAATATTGGCTCATTTGAACTATGTTTCGAGCAATTCAGGAAGTGGTTGTGGCATATTGAAGACGAATGCCTTCTTGATGGTTTCTGTATTTTTTCCAAAGGTAAAATACAGAGCTTCATGTCTGAGATAATATTCTCCAAGTTTTGTAACATCATAGCATTTGTTGGATTTCCGCCATACGAGAAAGCCGTATGCATGGTAAATCCAAATGGACGTAAACTTTCAGTTTCCCTTGTTCCAGGTCTTATTCCAAGCAGTTCCAGCTCAAATCCAGATCCCACTGATGGCCAGTCTCAGACATTTTATGATTTGAGTCCAGACCAACAAGCTCAATTCCTTGAGGCCCTACCTGAAGAGATCAAGATAAAGATACTCCGATCATTCGCCAGAAGCCGGATCACTGATTTCTTTGAAGAATTCATTGAGATCAAGCTCAGAAGAATTATTGATCTGTTATCCTCTATCGATTATGTTCGCAACGTTGTTCGTTACAATCCCTAGCATGAAGAACCACAGGATACAGTTCTTGATTTTAATAATTATGACTTTTCAAAGATGCAATTTTTGTATCTTTGGTATTGGCTTAATTATTATCCTATGGCAGTTCTTTTTGATCCAGAACTCATTCAGAGACATGTTCGTGTGTTCCCAGAATCCCGTTTCGTCAAGCTATTTTCACAGGTGTTTCAGTCATTTGACCCTCCAACACTCATCACCGGACAAATTATTCAGCATCAGTAGGTTTTCATCATACGCCTCACAAATGTTTGGAATCGCGTCATTCCGCCAACCATCATTCCAATCAACCATTTCCACATCCAACAAGAGCCTTGGGAATATTTTATTTCTTGGGAACAATGCCTTACCGTCAAAAGAGCCACTGCTAGAACTCATGGTCTAGATGTTTCTGATCCCGCAGAGTTTTGGCATGCCCGCTTCCCTGATAGCCCCACTTTTCATGAGCATCTCCTCGCCTTCCAGAATTTCTCTAAGCCAGATGCCTATTCCATCACAGACCTTGGGTCTGACTTCATAGACAAGATCCAATAATGACAGATGGTGACTCATCACAGACAAGATCCAAGAATCTCGGGTGGGTCCCATGACGAAGCTTCTCGTATCATGTAAATAGGTTTGTCGTCTTGTAATAATAGGATATGACAAGAACCTTTATGTCGTGTCCTGTTTGTCTGTTTGTAATAAGTGAGATTTACTTTATTAAAGGAAACCGTTTTAGTCGTGTCTTATTGTGAATTATTAGAAATCTCTTTATGTCGTGTTAGCTTTTTCTTTATTAAAGGAAGCTGCTTTAGTCCTTATCAAGAATAGTGAATATTCCACTTGTAATTATTTGTTTTGTAATGGTTTGCCTATAAATAATGAAGAACCCCTGACTAAAGGGGCATAGTAAGATTTGGATTGAAACACACCTTTCTTTCTCTCAAAAGCCTACGTCTTCCTTCCTTATACCCTTAGCCTTTACCTTTAACCATGTCTTCTGCCTCCCTCTCCTTCTGTAACCCTTAGTGGTCTCAGAGCCTAGTTAACTGTAGCACTTCCCTATTCTGGTATTGAAGGTCTTAAACTATACTTGTGTGTTGAACACTAGAGTCTTTGGAAACAGGGCAATAGCCGTTAAAGAGTGAATGAAAGGCGCAGTAAGTCCCGCAGTAAGTTCAGTCGTGACCAGTGTATCCACCATGGCTGATCTTCCCCTGCCATTACGAGAAGTTGTTGCTGACAACTCTGAACTCACTTCCTTTGATCCTTCCGCATCTCACTATGAGGTAGACATAACTCAAATACCTCCATCTACGAAACCAGGAGAACTCTTCAAGCTCTCTCCGTTAAACCCATACTCATATTACCAAACTTCCCAACTCACACAAAAATTCAAATCTTTATTACCCATCAAGCCAGCAGCCCTTACAGCCGTGTACAAATCCTCTACAGTCTCTGTACAATCCGTATCCTCTTCCCGCTCAGAAACTTACCTTCCTATACTTTCTGAACCTGATCTCTGTAGATATAGACAGATAGGTTACAAAGGTCTACACTTTGGAGCCATTCGTCTAGCCTTACAGCCTAGTTTCCTTGCCGGAAAAAATGTTTCATGTCTAGTCTCTTTACTAGATACCAGGTAGCGTAAGTTTGATGATGCACTCATCTGTGCCGTTGAAGCAGGTCTTCACAATGGCCATGTCCTCATCCAGGTTGAACCAAATTTCACCCTTGATCTTTCACGTCCTACTCTTTCTCAAACCATACAAGTCTTTATCCAACTTTATGGAGGCGATATGAACCCAAATGAAACTGTTGTTGCACTTCATCATTCCATGACCTATAAAGTTCAAACCCATCTCTTTTTCATGGACCACAACTATAAGTCTCGTGTCCACGTGTTAGGTGATAGTAATGTTACCCAACCAAAGATTTACACCAAACATGAACTCACTTTCCCTCCTCATTAGAAAAATGATTATGAAAGAAGCCATAACCGACCAATCATCCATGATTCACCAAGAATCTCTAGACATCCTCTAGAACTAGGTCGTGTTGCCATATCATTTCCAACAGAATCCCAACCAGCTGAACCATGTGAAAGATGCCAACTTGCTGGACATCCTCAGTCCTGTTCACACTGTGTCAGAAAACCCTTTGCTACCAGATCTAGGTCCTCTAGATATGTTTGTTCTGTTAATTTTCCTGAAGACATCTACTGTACAGGAGAAGCCGACAACGCATATGTTGGTAAATGACAAGTTACCAAAACCAGACTACAAGATGTTGGACAAATTGAATCAACAATCAATTGGAGCAATATGAATGCAAAAGCGCAGAATGCTGCCATCCAAAAAATATGGACAGATCTCAAGGAACATGTTGCATGGACAAAAGAAGCCCATGATCATCTCAGACAAGGTTGTTATGACCAATATAATGACCTCCACAAAGCTTTCCACAAAAACCACAAATATCACCAGCAGAATCCTATCAACTGGAGAAAACTCCAGAAGACCGCTCCAGTTCGGAACCCTTCCGGACAAGTTCATTCTTGGAACATCGTCAACATGATCAACATGTAGAAATCTTCCTCAGAGAAGCATCACCTTGATTCAGACGAGTTCAAAAGAAAAAGAGAACGACTCGCTGAGAAACTCAAGAAGCCAGCTAAGCCAAAGAAGCAGTCCTCTCATCCTTGGAAGCATAACCCGAAGCCAGATCATGCAGTCTGGATACCAAGTGGCAATTATGAAAAAGCCTATTGGGTTGATCTCACACCACCTCCACATTATCTCTCTAAAGAGAAAATTATCCCAACTGGGTAGGGTGATGAAGACGAGAAAGAAGGTCCCGGTGAAATTTTCTCAGTCATATCGTCCTTTGACTCCTTTGATCCATTTGAAAAGGATTCATCCTCTCAGACGATTCCACCATACAAAGGACCAGTTCTTATGCAAACTCCTGTGACTCCGTTCTACACGGACACCACAAGAACACGGACACATAACCCCGGTCAAACTAATCCTGATGATTTAGAAGTAACTAGTGACCAAGGAGAAACTTCCCAAGCAGGAGAACACCGGAACCAAACACAAGCACAAGTCCCACAGGTTCCACAACAGCAACCTCAAAGACAACAAAATATTGAAGGAAAAGTTTCCATCTCGTATGCTCCATATCACAAGCAATTCTGGAACATTGATGTCATTCCTCCTGATGACAGACTCAAATATCTTGAGAAAATAGATGCATGGATAAATTGAGAATCTCTCCAAAATCCTACTATTGAGATAAGAGATATTATTGACCGTCTTGTTGTTGCTTTTACAGGATCACTCCGCAGTTGGTGGACAAGGATGTTGACAGAAGAAGAAAGACAGATCATCCTGATAGATGTAGATCCTATTCAGATATTTCTAAGATGTCTACGAACCATTTTCGTAGGACAAACAGCCCAGGAGATTGAGAAAGCAGAAAAGGTTGTACAGAGATTGTAGAGGATTTGTACACGGCTGTAAGGGCTGTTGGCTTGATGGGTAATAGAGATTTGAACTTTTGTGTGAGTTGGGAAGTTTGGTAATATGAGTATGGGTTTAACGGAGAGAGCTTGAAGAGTTCACTTGGTTTGGTAGATGGAGGTGTTTGGGTTATGTCTACCTCATAGTGAGATGCGAAATGATCAAAGGAAGTGAGTTCAG
The DNA here is from genome assembly GCA_037974665.1 of Ehretia macrophylla. Taxonomy (NCBI): domain Eukaryota; kingdom Viridiplantae; phylum Streptophyta; class Magnoliopsida; order Boraginales; family Ehretiaceae; genus Ehretia; species Ehretia macrophylla. The sequence continues at coordinate 33,098,823 of CM075782.1, forward strand.
AGTTGTCAGCAACAACTTCTCGTACTGGCAGAGGAAGATCAGCCATGGTGGAAACACTGGTCACGACTGGACTTACTGCGGGACTTACTACGCCTTTCATTCACTCTTTAATGGCTATTGCCCTGTTGCCAAAGACTCTAGTGTTCAACACACAAGTATAGTTTAAGACCTTCAATACCAAAATAGGGAAGTGGTAGGAGAATATTATCTCAGATAGGAAGCTCTGTATTTTACCTTTGGAAAAAATACAGAAACCATCAAGAAGGCGTTCGTCAATTCTTGCATGATCAGTATACCCCTTGGGTATCCTTAGAGAAATTACCCTCACAGGTTTCAGCACTTAGTGGAAGAAGAGGGTTTTGATCTTCTCTTTACAAATTTTAACTTCTTGAAAGGTTTTCTGGACTTGTGAAACCTTTTCTGATGTTTGTGCTTCTTGTATTTGTGACACGAACATGGAGAGTAGCTGTGAGTATGACAGCCAAACTTTTGGAAATCTTTTCTGCAAAATGTATCCATTGTTTTCTGCTCGTTGCTCTTGAGGAGCTTACCAAGTCGCTTGGACTCGCACTGATCTTGAATGAGCTTTTTGGCCATCTGGTACAAGTGAGCAATACTCACCTGTCTTAGATCTGCAATATTGGCTCGTTTGAACTCTGTTTCGAGCAATTCAAGAAGTGACTGTGGCATATTAAAGACGAACGCCTTCTTGATGGTTTCTGTATTTTTTCCAAAGGTAAAATACAGAGCTTCCTGTCTGAGATAATATTCTCTAAGTTTTACAACATCACAATATTTGTTGAGTAAGAACTCCTTTTCTGCTTTCAAGTTGAGTTGTTCACAAAAAAAAAAAAATATATATATATATATATATATAAATAGAGTTATTGAGTTGACTCATTGTGTTTTTATCCAAAAGATAAATCATTAAGGCTAAAAAGAAAATAAGGGCATATAAGTCTTTTAATAACTTCCGTAACTAAACTGACGGAATTTGTGGTTCAGGAAACGTTCCATTTCAATAAATATAAGGGCAAGGACAGAGCTACATAGACTCCAGCTTATGTCTGTGCATAAGCTGAATACTCCTCGTTAATTGGCTTGGACACTCCCCTATTAACTGAAAAATAAAAAAATACAACAAATGGGTCAAAATACCATAGCCCAAGAAAGAAAGGGACATAAGTACACAGATCAAGATAACGACATCACTTTTTATGAACAAGGGGAGATGGTGACAAAAAGAAAAAAAGCAAAATAAAAGTTTATGATCAAATTAATGACCATTGTCTCCTTCAAAAACGACACATGACAATTTTTCACCCAATTTTATGAATTAATGGAAAAAACCTAACCACATCACTTTTGTGAACATCAAGAATTATTGTCTATTTTTCTAACATTTGGAAATTAATTTAGAAAAAGGGTTAAACATTAGGGAATATTGGTAAAATGTTCCCTTTAGTTACAAACCACCAAGTGTACATAGAAGATAATAAATAAGGGGCGAAAATAGGATGGTATCGATCATTTCTTTATCATAATAAATAGTTTTGGATCCTCTCATATTAAATAATATTATGAGAGATATGTGAAAGGTGTATATAAGTGCATGAATAATTCATCACGATTGAATGTCTCTCATAATATTATTTGATATCAGAGGATTTAAATAAAAAGTTCATCTGTCAAGTACTAGCAGAAAATAAAGGAAATCTGAGAAATTGCAAAATGCTCTCCTTGCACTTCCCAGTTACTTCAATGAACACATTACCTCCTTATACATTTCAAAGCAAAAGAAATGAATTAAAACTTAGATACTCCTCAAGCAATGCTTTTCCCATGTTTTGCAAGGTGAAAGCTAGGGCCTCGCATGTAGTTGTAGGTAGAGTGGACGACAGGCAAGAAAGATTGGCTTTACCTGAAGGCCTCAAACCAGAGCTTAGGCCAAAACATGTTGCTGTCATAATGGATGGTCATAGAAGATGGGCCAAGGAGAAAGGCTTGCCAGTGCAACAGGGTCATGAAGCTGGTTGTAAAGCAATGAAAGAACTTGCTCGTCTTTGTTCCAACTGGGGAATCAAAGTTCTAACTGTTTTTGCTTTCTCAACTGAAAACTGGACTCGCCCCAAAGTAAGCAGTACTCATTTTCTTTGTTAAATAGCCTTTCATCCTAAAATCAATTCATATTAATTAAAGTAGTCTGAGATAAATGTCTTGATTTATTTATATATAAAATTAATTGATATTAAGTGAAATAGTTCAAGATCTTATATATTGGTTTTGAATGTCTAATTTATCCATGTATAAAATTAATTGATATTAAGTGAAATAGTTCGAGATCTTATATATTGGTTTTAAATGTCCTGATTTATCCATGTAAGACAGCGAAATTCTGTAAGAAATTCAAATGCCATACTCTTTCTAACAAGTACCGATTTCTTGATTTGTTTTGTCCTTCTAATAGTCTTCTTTCTCTAATCCTTAAATATACAACAGAATTCTCATATCCAGCAGCACAAAATGGAAATAATTCTAAAGTTTGCATTAAAATAAGTACAGTACTTCTCGATATATAATTACTGATTTCTGTGCAGCAATTTACAGTATAAATTTCTTTTTAATACTGTTAACTTTTATTAAATTCTCAATGTCAAGTGTTCTTGGCTTGGTGCAGGAGGAGGTTGACTTTTTGATGAGCATGTATGAAGACGTTATGAGGTGCTCTTTTGATGATCATTTCCTTGAATAATATTTGGTCATTGGTAGAGAAAAGCATGGTTAGAGTTTCCTGAGAGAGTAAATTATTTCAAGAGTGATTAACTAGTTTGCCAGTTCTATTTTTGATTATTGAATTATTTTTAATTTTAAAATCGCCAGTAAATTTTCAAAATGATGAAGGATGACGCTGCATTTTAATTCAAATTCGACAGTAATTAAAATCGAGTGCATTTTTAATCTTTGGAAACGTTAAAAAACCAATAACCATTAGTCCTGACAAATTAATAAATAAATAAGCATTAGTCAAGATGGTTAATTGCTAGAAGCTTGATATGGTAACGATTCTGTTAATTACCAAGAAAACCTTTAATGGAGAGAACACTAAATTAGGAAACGAATGATTTGAATGAAAAATTAATGACTCTTAATAGAATAGTTCAATTGTCAAAATAAGATTAGCGAAATAGTTTAATCATTAATGACACTTAAAATAATTTATCCTTCTTTTAGATTAAGTCTGATTATCTACTTGGACTAGTAATTAAGTCGGTTGATAATTAATCAGTCATTTAGCGCATATTCTCCGCCACCATCATGAAAAAGAAAAGTGAAAAAGTTACCATTAATGGTTAGTATGTTGATGATAAATTACTCATTGACTGCATACATCATGCGAAATTTTTTTATAAAAAAAACATATTGAGATGTAATTTGAATTTTATATGAACACAATAGGGACTGAATTGAACATTTAAAAAATTTTCAATTTTGCCCAAACAGTGGTCACGTGCACCGTGCTTGGCCAATTTTTTTGTTAAATTTGACTAAATTTTTTACAGCATGGATTAAATTGCAAATTTTAAGGAAAAATTAAGAACTAAATTGACTAATTCTAAACAATATGGACGAATTTAAAATTTCAGGATAACAATAGTGACCATTTGCGCAATTTTGTCACGGTTAGTATATGAGTTTCTTTTCCGATGTAACTAATAACATTCTTTTTCTGATGGATTTTCCCTTTGATAGGCATGAAATAAAGGGATCAACTATGGGGAATATAAAAGCATCAGACATTGGAAACAAGTCAGGCCTTTCCAAGTCGATACAGAATGTGATAACTTTAGCAGAAGAGGACAGAAAATCCAACAAGGGGTTCCATTTTGTAATGGCATTGAACTATGGTGGACGATATGATATAGTGAAAGCAAGCAGAAAAATTGCTACCAAAGTAAAGGATGGTCTTATCAGAGTGGAAGATATTGATGAAAACCTCTTCGAACAAGAACTAGAAACAAAGTTTACTGAGTACCCTAATCTTGATTTGCTTATACGAACAAGTGGTGAAATTAGAATCAGCAACTTTATGTTGTGGCAGCTAGCCTACACTGAGCTCTACATTACAGAAAAAATGTTTCCTGATTTTGGAGAAGCAGATTTTGTCGAGGCCTTGCGTTCATTTCAGCGAAGGGAGAGACGATATGGCGGCAGGAAATGTTAAGGGCCTGCCTAGTTGTTTAAAAATCATTTTATGGACGTTTTAAACTTTTTAAAGTGATAATGTGATTGATGAAATTAAGAAAATTTGAAAAACAAGGGCAATTGTTTTATGTAAGGAAATATCCAATTGTAACTTTCTTAGTTTCTTCAGTTTCCTTCGTATGTTATCAATCTTATTAAATAAACTTTCTTTCCTTATGGCAATATCTCCAATTCACACTTGTACACTGTCTCGGCACGTGACATGCCGCGTGCTAAAAGGATAAGATCTTTAAAGCCCGCCAGGCGCACATCCATTAAACATTCATATCAGAGCTACTAAAACCACAAATATTTAAATTCTCCCAAACATACAATCAATATTCGCTTACAATCCAAATCACCAAATGGTCTCAAAGAACAAATCCTCAAAACTAAAACAAACACACACACAAATATCATAGATAAAGTTTTGAACAATGTTCTGATATTATCCAGTAAGATAAACTTCATGCCACTAAATTTTCATGTCCCGGTGTCTCTACCCTGCCCTTGGATGTAGATCTTACTCTGTTTTAACTGCAAAGAAAGCAGGCGGAAGCAAAAGTGGTGAGCGACCAAAAGCTCAGTAAGAGAATTCAATCCACAAAGAAAATATGGTTGGATGATGGAATTAGAGAAATCCCAACCAGAGTTCATCAATTTGTATTAAATGTGATATATTTAACAATTAATGGAGTATTACAGTCAACTTACCATAAGTGAAATCACATAAACATATCATACATGATAATACTTGATATATCAGACAATGACCTGAAAACTTAAGAGTATTTCCAGAATTACATTAAATAAACTTAACAATAGTGATCAAAGATTTCATTTTCATAATTAAAATACGTAACATAAAATAAACATATTACCTATCTGTAACAAAACAAAAATAATATATATATGTACTTAACAAATATATATATATATATATATATTATAAAATATAAAGACTATCCCAGTATTATTGCTAAAATACTTTGACAAGAGAAAAATTTTAACGTCTTGACTAACAGAGACGTTGAACGTAACTTTCTTTGGAAGTCACGCATGTGACTTCTCTGGAAGTCACTTTGGTGACTTTCTTTGAAAGTCACGAAAGTGGCTTCAGAGATTTTTTTTTTATTTAAAAAAAAAAAACTTATTTTCTAACCAATATTAAATATTTTTACAAAATTTTATCTAACAATTTATTATTATTTATATCACAATATAGTTCAAAATCAAGTGTAAATCTAAAAATGGGGATAACGAAGGATCTAAATGAATGACGTATTGAAATTAATTTCGGAGCAAATGTACATTAACTAAACCAAATAACGCAAAGGGAACTCATTTGTAGTTTTGGCAACTGAGATAAACATAAGAATTATATTGAGGATGGATGAATTCCACTTACCTCAATTAGAAGCAATAAATAAAAATCTACGATACGAGATTGAAATGTTTTTCCACAAGCTTCACAATCCTAGTAAGAATAATCAATTCATAGTACTACACATCGTTACTAGTACAAAATAATTTGTAGTCAAATCATGAATATATCTGAACCAGAAGAAAAATTCTTAGATTTTCTTACCTATTACATTGACCTTCACAATTGCTTTTCGCTTCTCGTTGCACAGTAAAAATTATACGACTATGTTTGGCAATTGGTTACTGCAGAAGTGATGCGATATATAAGCAATAAATTCTTCACGTTATTGACTGTTTGCGTTTTATAAGCTGAAGGGTGGTGTAGTTCTTAAAATTTTGCAGCATGGGTTATCACAATTCACCCATGTGTGGACATGGGTGTAAAGCTGAAAGTTGCCCATGTCCACTGCAAAGCTGAAATATTCTCATAAGTGGACATGGGTGCAAAGTTAACCCATCCCTTTTTTCTTTTTTCTTTTTTTTGCCACCCATGTGAGGGGTGTTATAATTTCAATAGGTATTTATTGTAGTGGTATGCTCTTTGTTATAAATGCGAGAGATTGAAAAGTTAATTTTTGTGCAAGATATTTCTTATATATATCAATTGGTAAATCCTCTAAGCAGCTTGTAGTTATAGTGTCCGCTAATGCATTCTTATGAGCCATGGCACTAATCTAAGATCTTGACTCAGGTTAGAATTTGTGGACCTGGACTACATAGATTAATATTGATTTACAAGCAAGTACGGATATACTAAATTATTAATCAAGTACGCATATACTGCGAATTGATGACAACGTCGATTTTATTTTCACATCTACCAATCAGCCTAAACAAAAAAGAGAGTCGAAGAATCCTTGTAGTATTGATCAGAGATTAATACCAGACAGTGAGTGTAAGATCTGTGGTATATTAGTTGCCGGATTGCCAGTGAAATATCCCAAGGGATTCATGCACGGCAGCCCCAACATCAAAAGACAATGGACCGAAATAGGAGACTTTGGTCCGTCCGAAATAGAAAGGTAAAGAAGAATAAATCAGAGAAAAAAGAGAAGAAACGCGCAGTATGGCATAGGTAAAGGCGGTGTTGACGACATTTTCGATTAAATCCTCTGGAATGGCCAAATGTTGCTAATGGCCCCAAGGTGTGCGCCAAATTGTAAACCCTCGAAATCTACAATTAAGATTATACGGTTTCTACCTCTATAGATCTATGATTTAGATCACGTGGTTTCCATCTCCATAGCCCCTTTTTTAGTGGGCATTAGCAAGTTTGTCCTAATCCAGAAGACTCAAACGTGATTATCGTGCCCCCTAGGGCATGTCTATTTATAGAGTTATCTTACTTGTGGCCCAAGTTGGGCCCTTGGACATATGGGTTTGAGTTAGCCTAAATCCAATTATTTACTAATAACTAGACTAGACTTAGGATGGATTTTGCCACTACAGATATATTATTGGCAAAAAGGGCATGGCTTGGTCCTAGATTATATAAACTATAAATACCCCTCCCCTTCTCCCCAGTCCCTACCCCACTCCGCACCCCGCGCCGCTATGGGGCAATAGTGCCATCCAAAAAACATCTTGTAACACCTCTTTTGGTAAAAGTTGTTAGTAACCCACGTTTACAGTCCCATTGGCCCAAAAAGAAAATTTTTATTGTTTCATTAAAAAAAATGTAAAGTATTTATGTATTTTTAGGCAAAAAATTAATCAGCCTCCACTAAAGAAAAAATATATTTATTTAGTTAAAAAATTATATGTTACAGTCATTACTAAGAAAAGATTCTGAATCCATCACTACACGTATAATGTACCAAGAGCACTCAAGCCAAAAAGTCTTTATTGTAGATTACAGGATCTACACTTGTGTCTTCGATTTCCCCAACCCATACCCTCCAGAATGAAATTTACAACAAAAGAAAATGACTAGCAGGACCGGAAGGATATTTCGGATATCCTAGTGTATGTCTATAGAAAAGTTGCAGGCTTGTAAGAAGACTGTTAAGAAAATCAGATTGATTGGCAATTAACTTGATTGGATTTTGATTGTTAAGGCAATTAAATTACTTGGGATTGATTGGCTATGTTTTAGCAAAACTTATGATATTACCATACTTGTGCTTTTACCTTTTATCTTGTGCAGGAAAAAGCACATGGTAACTTACCATATGAGAAAAAGATTTGTGTTAATTAAGGAATGACATTAATTGCATATTCATAAGGAAAGGGAGATTAGGGTTTTATGAGTAAAAGTTTTTCTTGCAGTCCAAGATGATCTGCAGCAGCAATTGGTTATAAATATGAGGCCAAAAGTCGCAGCTAAGGTGGAGCAGATGTTAGGCAGAAACAGAGAGGTACAATAGAAAATACAAAAGAGTTTTTTGTCCAGTGTTCCAAGTGATGTTGCAACACGATCTGTCTTTCAGTCTTTTATTATATTAAGTGTTGCATCTTTGTTTTGTTTGACAGTAAGACATGAGTGATTTGTATGAGTCTTTGAGTGATTAGATTACTGTCTCTTTTATTCATTCTTCGGGAGAAGAAGATGTAGTTCTCGGGAGAGAACGTTCCAAGTCGAGGGGAGCTCGCCAAACCGAAGTTCGTTAAGGAGTTCTTCATCTAGGCGTCAAAGGTCAAAAGGGAGTCTTTATTTGTGTAAGTCCATTGATGTTGTAATTTGTTGTTTCTTAATGAATAGGTTTGTTGGACCAGGGTAGGTCCCGTGGACGTAGACCGCACGGTTGAACCACATTAAATCTTAGTGTTTTTTATTTCTGTTATAGTTTTATTATTTCCGCTGCTATTTACTGTTACTACTCATGTTGGAACATTAAGTGGAATAAACTGACTAAGCAATTAGATAAACAGATTGTTAACAGTCTGTGATAGAACTAATATTTCAATTAATGTTGCAACATCACCTGTAATAGAGTTGTAACTGAATTACTTTACACTAGGTTATTGCATCCTGTTTTTTGTCTTGATCACAGAGCTTCATTGATTAAGCATATTATTCATCTTGCTGAGAAATTAATCCATACTTATACTGCACAACTTCGAACAAGTGGCATCAAGAGCAGGTTACAAACTAATTCGGTTAGATTCTTGGAAGTTTTGAGTTGTTGTCTTGCAGGAATAAGTATGGACACTTTGCGTGAAGGTGCTTCAATCTCTAAACCACCACTGTTGGATGGAGTAAATTACTCGTACTGGAAGGCTCGAATGAGGGCATTCATCAAGTCTATTGATAAGAAGGCATGGAAAGTAATCTTGACTGGTTGGACAACTCCCACCACAACAGATGATCAGGGCAATGTTGCAACTAAATCTGAAATAGAATAGACCAAGGCTGAAGACCTTCTGGCAAGTTGGAATTCGAAGGCACTAAATGCGATATTCAATGCTGTTGACTTGAATCAATTCAAGTTAATTTCGACGTGTGAATCTGCTAAGGAAGCTTGGGAGATTTTGCAAACAGCATATGAGGGTACAACATCAGTCAGAAGATCAAAGTTGCAGATGCTTACCACTAGATTCGAAGAACTGAGGATGCAGGAGGATGAAACAATTGCTGATTTTAATGCCAAATTGTGTGACATTGTTAATGAATCTTTTGCTTTGGGAGAAAAATATTATGATGCTAAGCTTGTAAGAAAAACTCTATGATCTCTCCCAGACGAGTTTGGAATCAAGGTGGCTGCCATAGAAGAATCAAAAAACGTTGATGAAATCAAGATTGATGAACTCATGGGGTCACTTTAAACCTTTAAGATGAAGTTTAAGCATAAGAAGAAAGAAAAAGGCATTGCTCTTCGTGCTGATATGGAAAGAAAAGAAGCAATAACCTCTTCCGATGATGAGGACACGGATATGTCTGAATCCTTAGCCGTGCTTACCAAAATTTTTGACAATATTCTGAAAAAATGGGACAAACGAAGAAAAAGGTTTAGGCAGTGAAATTTTGACAAAAAACCTCAGGTTGCGATAGTGGTTGACACATTCAAGAAGCAAAAGTTCAAACCAACTGATGAAAGAAAAAATGGTAAAGGAATTCAATGTCATGAATGTGGGGGTTTTGGTCACATCCAATCTGAATGTGTAAACAACTTGAAGAAAAAAAAAGGGGCAATAAAGGTTACCTGGATTGATGATGAATCAGAGGAATTCTCAGAGAGTGATGAGGAGCATACCAGTAACTTTATTGCATTCAATGTTGTTACAACATCTCTTGAAAATAGTCTGAACGAGGAAGCTGGTACAACTGTTGCAGCACTGGATGAAACAGACGATGAAATTAGTAAATCTGATTGCCTTGAGTCAGACAGTGATGGTGAACTAGATAATGAAGAAGTCATGAAAACGTACAAGAACATGTACGAAAAATAGGTGATCGTATGCAAGAAAAACCAGAGACTGGAGTTGAGGATACTTGAATTGGAAAGACAAAAGTTTGAACTGGAAAACCTGGCTAAAGAAAGATTGATGGAAGTACAAATGGTGCGACATGAATTGGAACAAATGCAGCGTTATGTTAAAATGCTGAATTCTGGAATTGAAAAATTGGATCACATGTTATCCATTCAAAAATCAAGAAGATACCATATAGGACTTGGCTTTCATGGAGGAGAATCTTCTGGTAAAACTATCTTTGTCAAAAGCTCAGAATATCCTGTACAAAAACAGGATGTCGTGACTTTACAGAAGGTCAGAGAAGAACTTTCAACTACTGGTGTTACAACATGGACTGCAACAGCACAAAAGCAACAAAGGAAAAAGAACAGGTTTGTTCCCATCTGCCATTACTGCCTTGCACCTGGACACATCAAACCTCACTGCTTCAGACTTCAACGAATGCCAGAAAAAAAGGTAAGTCTCTAAATCAGCAAAAGAGATCCTCACATATGTTTTCACAGCACAAGCTAAAACAATTATGGGTAAAGAAATCTGATTTGAACTGTTTTGTTGCTTATACTTCTACACAAGCCCTTGCTGCTAACTCTTGGTATTTTTATAGTATGTGTTCTAGACATATGACAGGTATGCGTGAAGCATTGAGCAGTTACAAGGAGCACGATAAAGGCCAAGTTACTTTTGGAGATGGTATTAAAGGACAAATTCTAGGAAGAGGAACACTTGAGATTAAAGGGGTTCCAAGTCTCAAGAAAGTACAGCATGTTGAAGGGCTGAAGATTAATCTTATTAGTATCAGTCAATTGTGTGATCAAGGTTTGTTTGTGAATTTCACTAAAGATGGTTGTCATGTGTTAGATATATCTAATAATTGTGTGCTTACAGGGAAAAGGTCATCTGACAACTGTTACATGCTTACACCATCTCATGAACAATCATTGTCATGTTATAACAATACCTGTGCAGTTCGAGGTGTGCCAAAGCTAAGGAGCAAGCAGACAGGAAAATCGATAGAAGAAGAAAGCACCAGTAAGATGAATATTAATGTTGCAGACGGTGTTGCAACACAGACCAAGAAATCTGTTGTGACAGATACTATTGCAATGCCAGAGACAGAGATTGAGCAGGAGGACATTGGTTCATGCGATGTTACAACAAGCAGTGTAACAACAGATGTTAGTACTAAAGAAATTCAAGCTGAAATGTCTCAAGTTTACAAAAATCATACTGCAGAGGATGTGATTGGATCAATACATGACAGAATCCGAACTAGAGGTAAATCCAAGCTGAACTATTGGGACATGGTAAGGTATATGTGCCATACTTCTCTCTTAGAACCCAAAAATGCGAAAGATGCTTTAGGAGATGAATTTTGGGTAAATGTTATGGAATTAAATCAGTTTATCTGCGAACTTGTTGAAATTAGAATCATTGTTTTAGACTATGTTGCAACAGAAAATCAACTGACAGATATATCCACTAAAGCTTTAGATCCTTTGAGAATTGAAACCCTAAGAAAAGTTTTAGGGATTTATAGTCTATAATATTGCATCATGGATTGCCACAGGAGCTTGAAAGAAGCTTGAAAAATCTGAAAGTCTAATATTCAATTCAATTTGTGATTTAGTTAGTGAACCATACTTCCTTGTACACACTGAATACTGATTGAGGAAGCTAATCTTGATGGTCTACAAGTGCAGGAGCTTTAATTTTCTGATGACTAGGGATAAAGAGAGAAGCCTCTCTAAATCCATTCCAGTATTTTATTCATCCTTGAGATCAAAAAGAAAAAAAAAGGCAGGAAACAATGTAGTTTTCAAGCAATGGAAAGAGCTACCTAATCCAAAATAAAAGAGATTAGTGTGAAAGTTACCAGTTGCAACATGAGCTGAAATAGTAAAAAAATATACATGTGAAAAGAAATACAGTGTGCAAGCTACCAGTTACAACATGGGCAGCCACAAGAAAAATATTGTGTTTTCCTGCGAGATGAATAGACGATCATGTATGTTTGAGCTGATTGGGAGAGTTCCTATACCTTGCAGGTTTGATGGTGAAAGCTGTTTGTTTCAGAATTCAGCCTCACACATACACATGGTTCATTAATTAAATCCTGGACTGAAATGAGTATTGATGAGTAAAGTTTCTTGAGTAAATTCATGCTTCCTAAACATATCATGCATTTTAATTCTGTTTTAATTTTTGAGAAAAAAAAACAAAAAAAAAGGTGTTATCTCAAGGGATTTTGAGCAAATTGGAGATACTGTAAAAAATATTATTGCAATATCGGTTCTAAATTGATTTTGGATAATCTGATGTAGCTTATGTCAGTGATGTTTTTGTTGGTTTGGATTGCTGAACAATTTGTGTTACAATTTTTACTATTTTGCTTACAATTTGTCTCTTTACATTTGCTTCATGAGACTTACAATTTTCATGCTTAACTGTTTTATTCTACTATTGTGTTATTTAGTTGCTACAATTATGCTACTTAACTGCGCAAAAGGCTGTCCACAATCGGGTTGAATTCCTTGTGAAGTTGTCCCCTCCATTCTATTTTTTTCACAAGTTTTTGCAGGAATCTGATATTCAGGGGGAGCCTCGAGCTGAAGGCAATATTGGACCAGCTTCTGAAACAACTACTGCGTGAATGTTGGTTATTTAATGATTATCGCTCGGGCACTTTACTTTGTTTATTTTATGCTGCTCTACTTTGGGTCCATGTTTGTGTTTGCTAATTTATGCTAAGTCATTTGGTCTAGTACTTTGGTTTCTTTTCGCAAAGGGGGAGACTATATTATTGCTATTACTGCGTGTTGATTGTTGCTTGAGGGGGAGATGATTATTGCCACAGGTTTAGCTGCTCTACTGGTGCAGCTAGTGACTGTTGTTGCTATTGAGTTTGGTTGTTGCTTCTTATTCTTTTCTTGATATAATGACTGAGTTTTTATGATGGTTTATTGATTGTTGCAACAGGGTTGTCATCTTTGGGTTACTATCTTTTGTAGGATCATTATCTTTGCTGCTTTGATACTTTCTTATCTATGTTTCCATTATACTATAAGTGACTGTTGAAACATGACTATCTTTGCTCTGATACATCCTTATGTGTGTTACTGATTATTTGTTTTGCTAGCTTTATTGCTCTGATACTCTGCTTCTGCTTTTTTGCCTTTGGTTTGGCAAAAAAGGGGAGAAAGATATGTTGTGCTGCTACTAACTGCTACTGCTTAGCTGTTGTGTTGCTACTGGCTGATCATTGTTCTAATACTGCTGTTCTACTGAATGTTGCACCAAGGATGTTCATTTGTTGCGTCTGTCTTTGTGCACTTGGACAATAGGAGGTTACATTGACTATGATATCAGGGTTTTGCCAAAACAAAGCCAAAGGGGGAGATTGTTAAGAAAATCAGATTGACTGGCAATTAACTTGATTGGATTTTGATTGTTAAGGAAATTAAATTAATTGGGATTGATTGGCTATGTTTTAGCAAAACTTATGATATTACCATACTTGTGCTTTTACCTTTTATCTTGTGCAGGAAAAAGCACATGGTAATTTACCATATGAGAAGAAGATTTGTGTTAATTAAGGAATGACATTAATTTCATATTCATAAGGAAAGAGAGATTAGGGTTTTACGAGTAAAAGTTTTTCTTGCAGCCCAAGATGATCTGCAGCAGCAATTGGTTATAAATATGAGGCCAAAGGTTGCAGCTAAGGTGGAGCAGATGTTAGGCAGAAACAGAGAGCTATAATAGAAAATACAAAAGAGTTTTCTGTCCAGTGTTCTAAGTGATGTTGCAACACGATCTATGTTTCAGTCTTTTATTATATTAAGTGTTGCATCTTTGTTTTGTTTGACAGTAAGACATGAGTGATTTGTATGAGTCTTTGAGTGATTAGATTACTGTCTCTTTTATTCATTCTTCGGGAGAAGAAGGTGTAGTTCTCGGGAGAGAACGTTCCAAGTCGAGGGGAGCTCGCCAAATCGAAGTTCGTTAAGGAGTTCTTCATCTAGGCGTCAAAAGTCAAGAGGGAGTCTTTACTTATGTAAGTCCATTGATGTTGTAATTTGTTGTTTCTTAATGAATAAGTTTGTTGAACCAGGGGAGGTCCCATGGACGTAGACCGCACGGTTGAACCACGTTAAATCTTAGTGTTCTTTATTTCTATTATAGTTTTTTATTTCCGCTGCTATTTACTGTTGCTACTCATGTTGGAACATTAAGTGGAATAAACTAAAGAATTAGAGAAACAGATTGTTAATGGTCTGTGATAGAACTAATATTTCAGTTAATGTTGCAACATCATCTATAACAGAATTGTAACAAACTCAATTTACATCAAGTTATTGCATCCATTTTTAATTTTTATCAAAAAGGTTCATTGATTAAATATATGGGTGAAGTGCACCAGACCCCCTTATACTTTAGCGAAAGTGCACAACACCCCCTTATAGTTCAAAAACTCCCTGAACTAGTCCTTATGTTTTTTAAAAGTGCACAACACCCCCCTACAGTTATAAAATCCGTTATATTTAACGGATTTTGTAAAAAAGACGTAAATACCCTCATTTTTTTTTCATTTCTCTCTTTTGTTTTGTTTAGGCCAAAAAAAAAAGGTAATTTGGTCAATTCATATAATTATTTAATAAATAAATTCGTTAAAAATCAAAAAAAAATATCACTTAACGAGTGTGAAGTACACTTTCCGTTAAATTTAACGGATTTTTTAATGGCAGGGGGGTGTTGTGCACTTTTGAAAAACTACAAGGACTAACTCAGGGGGTTTTTAAACTATAGGGGGGTGTTGTGCACTTTCGCTAAAGTACAAAAGAATCTGATACACTTCACCCTAAATATATTGATCATCTTACTGTAAAATTAATCTATACTTATACTTCATAACTACTAACAAAGACCAAATCAAACACCCAGCTTCATACAGAACAAGAGTATCGTGAAGACAAGATCAGCAAAACAAGGAAGCTTTGGTTAAAAAAGGCTATGGCACTAGCAATATTTTATAGACTGATCCTTTTAATACTTTCGCTAGAAGAAAATATATATATATATATAAAAAAGGGCACTCTAGCAGCACGTAGAAATTTGTACATTATTTGTGGTGACAGGCACTTTGTGGTGTACCTCATTTTTTCCTTCAACTTCAATGTAAGTCAAACAAATGCTTTTTCTCGATTTGTGCGTGTCATCCTTGGGCAAGGGCCATGCTAATCTTCTCTGTATCGTTCCAATTTTATCGGATGTCCCCCAAGGAACAAACAAATGGTTTTTCACGGAATGAGTTTCTCTTCTTTCATGATATCAATCCAATACAGAATTGAATCCAAGGCTCGAAACTTTACTGTGAAGCCAAGACGATCAGCTTTGACTCGAGTCCCCAACATTTTCACTGGACATCGAAACAACATATCCAAAAATTCCCAATTAGCTAAATCCTCCATTTCCGTTCGGACCAGCCTTTCTTGCTCCACAATGTCCTTCCACAGCTCTCCCTTGTCCGCCATAGCTTTCGAGAACGAAAAATCCATTGAAAATTCATCGTCAGGCGACACTTCTAGCCCAAACTTCGCGCCAATAGCTGGCCAGATTTCCTTCCACGTGAAACTTGATCCATTGATTGCATTGAATGCTTGGCCATTGGTGGAATATATTTTATCACTTGTGGCAGCCCAAATGTGCTGTTCAGCTACTAGTCTTGCATCTGAGGCATCAATGCAGAACTCTTCCCAACACTCCTTTGTCCCACCAAACACAAATGGGAGGTTCAAGTGTTTACAGATGGTTCCATAAACACACAAACTTCCAATGAAGTTATATAAAGTCCTCTGAGAACTACCCATTATCAATCCAGGCCTGTGAACTGACCAAGCAACCTTACCTGCTAATCTTTCCTTGAGCAAATCCTCCAGGACGTAATAGAAGTTACGCCCATTACTCACTCGTGGACACTGCTCATCATAATAATAAACCCTTTTTCTATCGAAAGGGCCTTGCAATGAGATGTAATGCTTGGTCCCTGTCTGGAGAGAAACATGCTTCAATGCCTTAGCTCTTGGTAGAATAGCATTTAAGGCACTAGACATCATGAACTTGTTCTGCTCACAACATTCTTGGCTATCCAGTGGGAATTGGCTTGACCAAGTGATCCAAAATATATGAGTAGCATCTTCTAAAGAAGAGAGCTTCTTGTATGTTTCTACAGGGTTGAGAAGATCACATGAAATGAAATGGTAATTATTTGCATTTTCATTGGGTATTATTACCTCTGCAGGCGTGCGGGCTATACCATACACCTTCCATTTAGATATTGAAAGCAACTTTCTGGCAAGCTCTTTTCCTACAAGCCCTGTAACTCCAAAGATGACTGCAACACATTTACTGCAGGGAGCTTCTGCTCTTTTAGAGTCTTTGACAACCATATTTCTTTGGGTCAGTGCATGCTGTAATCCTCCTTATTGACAGGATTTATAATTGACGTGTTGGTATTAATGGTACCTCTAAGTACTCTTTTAACAGGTTTTATTACCTAATGCAAATAGGCCACTAAGCTCCTTATTTGTAGGAAGCTATCTAGAAGAATTTTCAAAATTCACCTTTACGTCTTTTATAATTCGGGAGTCTGGTCTCTTATTAGGTTAACAACAATTCGACTCTCTCTGTTAAAGACTTACAGTATTATTTTATTGTCGAATTACTGTGTAAGAATTTTTTTATAATTCAATCACCACTCGGTGGTTTCTTAAATAGCTTTCATAAATAATGGAATAGAAAAGGCCTAGTGATTATTGGCAAACGGCAACTTGTTGATACTTCAAAGCCTATGTTGAATTGGCCCATAGGCAGGCAGATTTTGACACCAGCCGATACCTTGTTGGCATTTCAGTTGGAAAGGATTATAAAAGGGCGCCTAACGCAATTTAGTATAATATTTTCTCACCTGATCAGGTCAAAGGAATAGTATTTAGTATACAAGAATATTGCTGTATATTGTTACATGCAAGGCACCACTATTATTTGAACAGCCTAACAATTATGTTGACAATACACTAATTAGTTCAAGTTTCGAGGAATGAGATATAAATGGTTGCTTAAAGCTACCATCTTCTTACTTTAATTAAAGAAATGCATACAACCATAGCTGCTTCTTACTTTAATTAAAGAAATGCAAACAACCATAGCTGGCACCATATGATGAGGCACCAATTTAGCTTTTTCACCGATATCATATGTTGTGTAACTTTTTTTATTTTTAATTCAGAAGATGTCTAGAGCGGTACAATCTCTCGCATATATAACGAGTTATATACTATTAGACCAAAACTCTAGTAGTTGTTGTGTCACTTTCACATGTATGCAATTTGGTTTGAGGGACACAAACGACTCAATAGGGTTCATACCCATAAGACTCAATATGAGGATAGATATATTAGGATGCGTAGACTACAAAATTTAGAATAAGATTACGAAAATTGATTTTTTTTTTTATCTAAATGTATTGAAACGGTGGCTCCTATTTATGGATCGTGTCCATTGGACATGTAAGACCAACACCTAAAACCTTTCTAGAAAGTGGTAGGTGGATGTGGAAGGTGAATATTGTCAAATCAAATGACATTTTTTCAAATGGATACAGTGTAGTAGGCTAGACCTCCTAAGCCAAGGGCTTACGACCCCAAACCCAACACTCTATCCGTAAACCCACTGTTAAGTTGCAACAAGGCTTTGGGCACCAAACCCACAATATCCAAGATGCGACTCCTAGGCCACTATCAGAATGGCCCAAGTATGGGAGCCCCAGGGATCAGAGTCAAGCCCCCCGGCAACAGCTAGAGTGGTTGGGAAAAGAAAGGAACAGAGGGCGCGATCTCTGAGATCGAACAAGCACCAAGGACGGAGATAGACGCCAATCAT
Organism: Ehretia macrophylla; assembly: GCA_037974665.1. Classification (NCBI taxonomy): domain Eukaryota; kingdom Viridiplantae; phylum Streptophyta; class Magnoliopsida; order Boraginales; family Ehretiaceae; genus Ehretia; species Ehretia macrophylla. Next base: position 33,116,841 of record CM075782.1, read on the forward strand.
CCTCGAGCCCAATACACTACCCTATCCGTAGCATAGTAATCCATAGACCCCTTGAGACCTCTGTCATTACCCACTTATCAAGACCCACCATTAAAATAGATTTAAAGTCATTCTTTTAATCTTAATTGTGAATTCTGAGGGTTCACAATTTGGCATCGTTGTGGAACTTTGATAACTGAGGTAACAGGGGTAACCGGAGCAGCAAACATATGGTAGAAACAACCCTAAGCAGCCTGGAAGCTCCCGTGAATGTCATACAAGTACTCATGGATGAACAACTACGTGAAGTAATAATGCACCATGATATAGTCGGGAAGGAGAATGAAAAATGAAGAAAAAAAGTGGAAGTTCTACTCGCTGCAGTAAGGGGTGGATCCACCTTTTATCAAACCACCCCTCCGGCAACGCGAGGTAAAGCCTTGCTGATGTAGCCATTGGATGACAGCTTGGTCACAGGGGATGAGAACTATCGAGAAGCCTTACCCCCGGCGAGGGTAGCCTAGAAGGAAGTCATACTACTACAAGTATTGAAGGATGTCACAAAAGAGTATAGATACGACGACTCCCCATTCCAGGACCATATCGCCTCTGCAGAGAAACTGCCAAATTTCATGTGACCTATTAGAAGCTCTACAATGGGAAAATTAACCCCGATGAACATATTTCCCATTTCCGTCAAAGAATGATGGCCACAAATATAAAACCATCACTAAAGGAGGCCTGCATGTACCGAAGCTTTGGATTCAACCTTGCTGGCCTGGAGCTCATGTGTGAAAGGACCGTGCTTACAAGAGCTGAATCGCAACATTTAATGAGTTAGGTGGAAGCAAAACCATGATTTCAAAAATTTTTAGCATCATAACATTTGTATTCACCATAAAAACTTATGTCTAGTCCATGTAATCAACATATCTATTACATATATATAAGCATATATGTGAATGAACAAAAGTTATCAAGGTATACCTCTTGAAGATCTAGCAAAAGGAATGAAGAAGTACCACAAGAATGATGACCAAGCCTTTCACACGTGCAAAAGATCTAGTTTGTCCATACGAGCATCCAAGAGCTTCTTCTCTACAAACCAAATGTATGTACTAGCTATTTGGATGGAAATATGAGCTTACACTAGTTTAGAAAGCAAGAGAATAAGCCTAGCCAAGCAAGCTTTCCTTGGCCAAAATTAACAAAGAAAATAGAGAGAAAAATTTCAGATTTTGCTCTCTTGTGTTGTGTTCAAAAATTCTGATTTTTCTTCTTGCTTTCTATGCATTTATTATCTCTATGCACTCTTGTGCTTGATGCATATGTAGTATTCAATGCATTCAAGCTTTCAAGACAACCTTGTGTCATGAAATTGTAGCTTTCCATGCATTTATGTCTACTATGCAACTTGGTATCTTGTGTAATTATGGAATTTTCCACTTAATCTTGCCAAATCATAGCCATAGATTTAAACAAGATTAAATCTTAGTCATATATTATAATTAAATTAATCCTAATCAATATTAGATTAATTTATTAGAAACTAACTTTTCATATTTATACTTTGGTCCCAATACTTTCAATAATTACACTTTTGGCCCATTATTACTTAATGACCAAAAATAACAACATTAACTCCTTAGCATTTCTAAACTTATTGTAAGCTTATTATAGAAACTCTATTCATGATACTCGAATGTGTGTGACTTTCTAGATTCACCACTGTATAGCGATGAGGGACTATTAAACCCTTTTAATCTATTTTGAAAATGTCCCCGTCATTCTCGGAATACCCTTACGTTCTCGAGTGACGTCTAGTAACATATCAAGACAATATATACGGTAATGAAGTCAATCTCATGTGAATCTATTTACAGTCGCGAATTAACGTGTAGTACGATCCTTTTGTTAATATGTCCCGATCGAACAAAGACCATGATATGATTAAGTCCATTGGTTCGATTCTATGCTTAGATCTAAACAGTAGAATGAGAGATGACATTCATAAAAATACTCATTTCCATCATCACGCCTTGGCCAAGGATTTTCTCATTCAACTACCGAAATTAGATCGCATAGGACATCGCTTCCTATCGGAAGTTAATAGATCCTATCTTGACAATTACTTGTCAATCTCTATACTGAAGGAGTAAACTGCAAAAAACTGTAACCCATCTTTATAAATAAAAACTAGTATTGTCCTAATGCTAAAATCTAAACCCCGCTATATCAGACAACCGTAATTTCTCAAGTCAGAGGATTACTTGCACAATTGTAACAAGTAATAAAATTATTAATCCAAAGTCATGTAGTTTACTAGTCATGACACATTTAATGATCTATTCCTCTAATAATCATTCATATGTAAGTTAATCGCATCCTATGCTATTATGGCTTGAGGCTCGCCATCCTTTATCATTGATATCATATATTAATCAAAAGTAACTACATATGATAGTCCATAATTGATTATTGTAGTCTCGGTTGAATAATCTAAGAACTATGAATAACTTTTAATGCTAATCATATTAAAGAAATACGCCAAGATATTTTAAACAACTTTTAGAATATATTTCTTCTAAGAAAAACATAAGGACACATTCATACAATATAAGACGAATAATATGAATGTCAACTCAAAATGCCATTAATAAAACATATATTTACATCAAAATGCCCTACATAGGTCATCTAACTATATTGCATTAGGCATATCTCTAACAATCTCCAACTTGTACTAATGCTTCATTACATATAACTAGCGCATCATACTAAGGTATCGCATACCCATCTTCTCAAGATGATGATCCAGCTGTGACTGACTCATAAGCTTGGTGAGTGGGTCAGCTATATTATCCAATGTAGGAACTTTCTGCAAACTAATATCCTTTTGAGGCACAATCTCTCAAATAATATGAAACCTCCTTTCAATATGTTTAGATTTTTGGTAAGATCTCGGTTCCTTGGCTTGTGCAATAGCCCCTTTGTTATCTCAATACAACAGTAACTGTAACTCAATGGATGGAACCACTTCGAGCTCTAACAAGAACTTCTTTATTCAAACTGCTTCTTTTGTAGCATTACATGTAGCGATATATTCAGCTACAGTTGTGGAATTAGCAGTTATCCACTGTTTTGAATTCTTCCAATAAACTGTCCATCCATTACATACAAAAACAAAACCAGATGTAGACTTTCTATCATCTCTATCAGATTGAAAATCTGAATCAGTGTATCCGTCCACATGGAGTTCACCGCCTCCATAAATTAAGACAAGATCCTTAGTTATTCGCAAGTACTTCAGGATATGTTTTACAGCAATCCAGTATCCTTTACCTGGATCGGACTGATATCTGCTCGTAATACTTACTGCATAAGCAAGATCAGGCCGTGTACATAGTATAGCATATATGAGACTGCCTATGGCGGAAGCATAAGGCACTCTATCCATGTGTTGCCTTTCCTCGTCGGTTTTAAGAGACATTTTCTTAGAAAGGTGTACACCGTGCCTCATAGGCAAAAGACCTTTCTTAGAATTTTCCATCTTGAATTTCTTCAAGATCCGCTTTATGTACATGCTCTGAGATAAACCAATTAATCTTTTCGTTTTATCTCTATAGATACAAATCCCCAAAATATAAGTGGCTTCTCCCAAATCTTTCATGGATAATTTATTACTTAACCAAATTTTTATGGACATCAATGACCCGTGTCATTTCCTATAATGAGAATGTCATCAACGTACAAGATCAGAAAAGTGGTTGCACTCCCACTAACCTTCTTGTAAACACATTGTTCATCTTCATTCCTCATGAAACTGAACTCTTTGATCTCATTATTAAATCGGATGTTCCAAGACCGAGAAGCTTGTTTAAAACCATAAATTGATCTTTTAAGCTTGCATACTTTATGATCCTTGGATTCAAAACCCTAAGGCTACCCATATAGATATCTTCATCTAGATATCCATTCAAAAACATAGTTTTGACATCCATCTGCCAAATATCATAATCATAGTATACTACAATAGCAAGCATAATGCGAATGGAATTAAGCATGGCTATAGGTGAAAACGTTTCGTCGTAGTTAACACCTTGTTTCTGACGAAAACCTTTTGCAACTAGTCTTGCTTTAAAAGTCTCAACTTTTCCAACAACTCCAAATTTTCTCTTGAAGACCCATTTGCAACCTATAGGTATAATTCCTTCAGGTGGGTCTACCAAGGTCCAAACATCATTGGAGTACGTGGAGTCCATTGCAATTTGCATTGCCTGCTTCCATTTCTCAGAATTGATATCACGTATCGCTTCCTCATAAGTAATAGGATCATCAATATGATCGTTATCCCCTTTTGTGCTTCCTCAAGAAGATATCCATATCATTCAAGAGAATGGGATATTCTACCAGATCTACGAGGAACCTATATGGCGACTTGTTCTGGAATCTGCTGAATAGGTTCAGGATCTTGATTCAGGTCTATTTGTGGTTCAAAGGACCCTTCCTCTATTTCTATTTTTCTTTTGCTACTACCTTCTTGAACAAACTCTTTTTCAAAAAAGATAGCATCACGACTGATCACAACTCTTTGATCACTAGGAAAGTAGAAATAATATCATTTAGTTTCCTTAGGATATCCCACAAACCTACATTTATCAGATCTGACTTCCAACTTATCCGTCTTAAGTTTCTTAACAAAAACAGGACATCCCTAAATCTTAATGTGATTAAGACTTGGTTTCCTACCAACCCATAACTCATACAGAGTAGTAGGAACAGCTTCAGTTGGAACACTATTCAACAAGTAGATAGCTGTCAAAAGTGCATGACCCCACAATGAAATAGGAAGATCGGTGTAACTGATCATAGATCGTACCATATCCATTAATGTACGATTCCTACGTTTAGATACCCCACTCAATTGTGGTGTAGCAGGTGGTGTTGTTTTTGATGTTATACCAACCCCTTTGAGATAGTCAAGAAACTCAGTACTCAAGTATTTACCTCCACAATCAGATTGCAGAGTTTTAACACTTTTTCCTAATTGGTTTTCTACTTCAGCCTTAAACTCTTTGAACTTTTCAAAAGCTTCAGACTTATACTTCATTAAGTATACATAACCATGCCGTAAATAATCATTGGTAAAAGTTATGAAGTAGTAATAACCACCGCGAGCCATTTCTCTAAATGGTCCACAAACATCACTATGTATCAATGTTAACAATTCAGTAGCCCTTACACCTTGTCCAACAAAAGGTGACTTAGTCATTTTATCAAGGATACAGGATTCACATGTAGGGCTGGGCTCAAATCCCAATGAACCAATGAGTTCATTTTGAGCCATAGATGCAATCATTTTATCATTGATATGACCAAGTCTTAAGTGACATAATTGTTTAAGATTGATTTGATTATCTCTTGGTCGTTTTTGTTTTGAAGTGGAAGATGAAGTAGAATCAATATTCATACATTCGTTCATGTCAAGATTATAAAGACCGTTCACCAAAATGGCATTGCCGATATATTTATTACAATAGCGAATATTACACAAGTCATTAACAAAGGAAAATTTATAACCTTCTTGCGTAAGCCTAGGAATAGACATTATATTCCTAATAGCTTGTAGTACAAACAAAACATCTTTCAAAATCAAGACATGCCCTGCAGGCATATCTACATGCACTTTTCCTTTAGCCAAAGTCGTAACACTTGCACCATTGCCAACTTTCAAAACAACCTGCCGCTTCCCAAGCGCACTCGGATCAATTAGAATTTGTTTACAAGCACAAATATGAGATGTAGTACCATAATCCAAAATCCAAAATCCAAGAAGTATAACGATAATTAATAGAAAAATTAGTCTCAATCACAAAAGCAAAAGAATCATTACTTTTCTCAGCAGCTACTTTAGCTCGCTGCTCCTTCAATTCTTGAAGGTATAAATGGCAGTTCATTTTCTAGTGACCATCCTTCTTGCAGTGATAACATGTCCCCTTAGGAGTGACAACTTTCCCTTTTGGCTTAACCACCCCACCAGAAGCCTTTGGAGTAGAGATTTGCTTTTTGTTGTTGTTCTTCTTCTTGTTTTTAGACTTAGAGCTAGAAGAAGAAGCAACAGCAAGAATGGTCTCCTTTTCTTTACCTTTCATTTGACCTTGTGCAGTGGTCAACATGTTCAACAATTCGGGTAAAGAAGCCTCCAACTTGTTCATTTGAAAATTTATGATGAATTGGCTGAACGACGGTAGCAGAGATTGCAAAATTAGATCAGTTTGGAGCTGATAGTCCATTGTGAAGTCAAACTTCTCAAGCTGAGTGATCAGATCAATCATCCTGAGGGTATGTTTGCTCACATCGGAACCCTCATCCATCTGAACCCTGAACAATTCTTTAGATATCTCGTATCTAACAACGCGACTTTGCTCATCATACAGTTCTTACAAATTCTGAATCACGCTAGCAGCATCAGACATATTCTCATGCTGACGTTGCAGATCATTATTCATAGAAGCGAGAATGTAGCTCTTAGTGCTTAAGTCATGTTCAACCCATTCTTCATAAGTTTCACGTTCTGCCTTGGTGGCAGTGGCGGGCAGTATAGCCGGGAGTGCTTTTTCCAGAACATAATAAATTTTTTCCATTCTCAAAATGATTTGAAGATTACAAAGCCAGTGCTTGAAATTTGGTCCAGTTAACATATTCTTATCAAGAATACGAGATAACAGGTTTGAAAAAGAAGCCATGATAAACTGCAGGAAAATAAATAATGCAGAAAATAAAATTGCAAGTTAATGTAAACATGCAAGACTATTTAATATGGACTTTAATTAAATAGTACCTCCCATTAATTTTATCGAAAATCACACTCCCTAAGTGAGAATCGTGAATCTAAAAGACTCCTTAGTAGGTGACTAATTTCTCTTAACATGGATATCTCTCAGCTTTAGTGTATTATTGAAATATGCGTTCAAGAGTCAACAACTATTTATTATCTATTTCACTAAATATGATATGGTCAATTTTAGCCGTTAAATCACTTTAATCTCAGCTTTAGTGCCTTATTGACTAAGTGATCTAGTTAGATCAAATCCGCCATCTAAACGTTATGTGACAATTTGAATCCTATGACCTCAACTTTAGTGTGTTCTTGGCCACATGATATTGGTACACAACTACATCACTATGTATGCTAGAAACTCATTGAAACTTATTGTGAGCTACATCTTTCTACCTTTGGGTTAGACAAGAAATAACCATTTTAAATTAATAAGTTCTAGGATGGCGGTGGGCTACGATAAACTCTTTTACCGTTTAAATCTAATGTGAGTTTTCATATAGGGAGGTTTTATATATTCTAAGATCTCACATATGCATGTAAGACTATTAAATAAGCTAATGTCACATATAGCAAATATGCAACACATATGATGGTGGATCACGGACTTGGACTAAATTAAATCAAGAAATGCCCTAAACCTAATAAGCACATCAAATGCCTTCCATGGTCTTGACTTCTTGATTTCACCGAACATCCAATGGCCTCCTACCACCTTGAATGCCTTGGAATAATCTTCTTGCAAGCTTCTTGAAGATTTACATACAATATGTCTCACTACAAAAATTCTCTCATGTGCAAGAAAAGTAAATTGAGACTTATGTCTCTATTACAACCTAAATGAATGATTAAATTAGTTACAAAGCCATCTAATGAAATTACAACCAATCATTCATCCACTAACCAATTCCATGATCAAATTCACCATCCATTCATCCACACAAACTCATAAAAGCAAAGTAAGTGCATCACATATACCATCAACTAAGCAATACAAGTTAGCTAGTAAACAAGCAATGCAATATGTTTCATATTTTGACCTTTTAACATCTCATGTTAAACAACACATAAAAGAACTCAATAAAACTATTTTAAACACATATTTGTTGAATAAGGCCCAATACAAATCCTTTATCATTTCATGGCCCGATTTGAATTCTTAGTTTGTCATAGTTTTCAATTTTATGACATATCATAAATCTGCTGCACATATACCAAATTTTTTGACTCATTTAACATATCTACCATTCTCCAAAAATTCTAAAATTTTACAGAGAGATATATCTTCAAGTGTTGATAGTTTTAGAATCAAACAAAGCTCAATTCGGAGTTAAACTCACTGAGTTATGCCTCTCAGAGCAGACACTATGCAGTCTGTCCAGAATAGGGCGAGAATCAGTGAGCTTACATAAATTGATCTAAATGATATCTTTAACCACGAAATTAGGAGATGCATATTATAGGATGAAATATTCTACTATCTCAATAGCATAACGTGTCCAAAAATCAGCCATAAACAACAATATTTGGGCAGTCAAAACAGCCATACAAAAACAGTGGACAGTTTACGTTGTAAAAATTTCTAAGCATCTATTCATGCAAGATTGTGTTCTAGTTCTCTTGTACTCAAAACTCTTGAAACTTTAAGCATATATATGTGATTACATGGACTACACAAACATGGCTCTGATGCCACTTGAAAGGACCGTGTTTACAAGAGATGAATCACAACATATAATGAGCTAGGTGGAAATAAAACCATGATTTCAAAAATTTTCAGCATCATAACATTTGTATTCACCATAAAAACTTATGTCTAGTCCATGTAATCAACATATCTATTACATATTTAAAAGCATATATGTGAATGAACAAGAGTTATCAAGGTATACATCTTGAAGATCTAGCAAAAGGAATGAAGAAGCACCACAGGAATGATGACCAAGCCTTTCACACGTGCAAAAGCTTTAGTTCGTCCACACGAGCATCCAAGAGCTTCTTCTCCACAAACCAAATGTATGTACTAGCTATTTGGATGGAAATATGAGCTTATACTAGTTTAGAAACCAAGAGAACAAACCTAGCCAAGCAAGTTTGCCTTGGCCGAAATTGAGAGAGAAAATAAAGATAAAAATTTCAGATTTTGCTCTCTTGTGTTGTGTTCAAAAATTCTGATTTTTCTTCTTGCTTCCTATGCATATATTATCTCTATGCACTCTTGTGTTTGATGCATATGTAGTCTTCAATGCATTCAAGCTTTCAAGACAGCCCCGTGTCATGAAATTGTAGCTTTCCATGTGTGAGGCCCGACCTCGATTTGCGTGCAATACCTCATTTCCTATGCCCTAATCTAGATTTGCACGCCTTGACCTAGGTTTAAGAATTGTGTTCTTTTTGTGTGTCATGCATTGAATTACGTGCATTCATTTAGGGTTGCGTGCATTTACTAGAAAAACGTGCATTCGTCTCGTAGTTCGTGTTCTACCTCGTAGTGCGTGCCCTAGACCTAGGAAAGCATGCCCTCATGCTAATCAAGAAAGCATCTTGCACGAAGCACTAGGTCATTTATTAATCCTACAAAATCCACTAACTATTATTAAATTACTAATTCAACCCACTAGAAGACAAAATCTCACAAAAAGCTAGACATTCCTTATTCTTTATTCCTTATTTTTTTTGCAGTTTCAACACACAATTAAATAATGCTCAAAAGATGACACAAAATCAGATTTTTTATAACCTTGGCCGACCACCACATGAGTTTTGTGCTTGCTTGCTCAATTCAATTTAATTCTAGACAACTTATGACAACTCTATGACACAAATGCATAAAAAATTAGCTCAAAAACCTTTGCAAAAGCTTCCAATTCTCGACCAACTACTCCTTGCCCATGCTAGGAATTTCAAAATAAATCTTGAAGACACAAAAAAGATGAATTTTTGCTGACCAAGGCCAAATATGCTTCATCAATTGCAAGGCTTCTATTTTTTTTTCATTTCTCTCATTTTCCTCTCACATTTCTCTATCTCCTTCTCATTCTTCTCTCTCTCTCTCGGCCTTGGCTGAGTTTCTTCCCTTCATAGCTCATCTTCATCATAACATAGTTAATCAAGACAAGCAACAAGCAAAGAAACTCGCCCAAGCTAGCTAGGATGCAAGAATCACACATGCATGCTCCTTGAGTCACCATTTTGGCCTTGGTGAGTTTACTACCTTCCATTTCTTTTCTTCTTGTTCCAACCACATGCATGTACTAAGAACTTGGCCACTAAACTAGGAAAAATAGAGAAAATCAAGTTGGAGTCTCGGCTAAGCAAG